>OU343223.1:60976909-60990109 GCA_910596185.1 Chrysanthemum makinoi | reverse complement strand
TTATATAATATATATATATATATATATATATATATAATATATATATATATATATATATATATATATATATATATATATATATATATAATACCTCTTTGCCTTGCAATATTTAAGGTGTGTGATTAGTTTGCTGTTAAAAAAATAGAAATAATGTAAGCCTTGTATTAGTACAAGTTTATAGAAGTATAGGATTTAAATGGTAGTAATGAGATTATAACAAAATGTGTCAATAGAAGTATATAAAATGGAGATATCATCAAGAAGGTTTACTCTTTAAAACAAACTTTTTCATATATACGACCTAAACTGAAGTGTATCAGTATGGTGAATAAAGGTGACGGAAGGAAGGCAAATTCTACCCTCATAATGATAGACATTTTAGTTTTTTGTCATAAATTTATAGACATGTTTGTATCAAAATAAATATGGTGTGTTCATGTTCTGACTAATTTTATATTAGTCATAACAAAACAGTGCAATGCATATAACTATTGACAATCGAGAGATTTTCGATTGTTAATCTGATGTTAAATCATCGACTTCCATTGCTTATTTTGTAATGGTTCTTGCTCATATTATGCTTGTACAATGATTCATACTCTAAAATAGAATCGCTCTTAACCAAATACTTGGGACTATATATATATATATATATATATATATATATATATATATATATATATATATATATAGTGTGAGGTTATTTTCAGATCCAAATAAATTGCGAGAACTGCGAGAACCGATTGTAGCCATTAGATTAATTGATCAATGGATGTAATGTTTTGTGGCAACAATGTAATTTAGTGAAAGATGATGAACTATTTCATTAGAGAAGGAGGGGCATTAATGGTATTTTATCTCATTAGATTTGATAACCGTCCCTATTAATAAGGATTTTTCTAATAGTAATTAGGTTAACAAAAAAATACGTCCATATCATTCACTTCAAACTGCTCACAAGCCGCCATTATCGTCTCAATGTTCTCTAATCATCTGAATATTAGCAATTGATATAAAAAAATATACATTTAATCAGGTTTGTTTAGTATCTCACAAATAGTTTTACTTTTTTTTTTTTTTTTTATACTTTCGATCTACTTTTTTTTTGCTTTCAATCTAATTTAGATTCGATCTGATATTTTTTTGATATGATCATCGATTCAATATGATATATTTGGCTTTCAATCTAATTTTTTTTGCCTTTCGATATGAAAATGAAATATGTGTTTCGATCTGAAATTTTTTCTAGGTAATTGTTATGATTTTCGGAGCTTTCAACAATAGATCAAATGAGGCTATATGTTTAATTTATTAGTGTGATGACGTCATTCTTTATTGAGTTTGTGATTTATGTGTAATTTAAACGTATGCAATTTATTTTAAGCTATATGGTTATTTTAATTAACCATGTATTGAATATATAATCAAATTGTACAGTTAGAGTGATGTCGTCGTTAGGTAGAGAGCTAGTGTTGTTTTTAGTTTTTAGATGAATATGGGAAGTATAAAGAGACTCTACACATGTTAGATATTTTTTTATTAATTTTCGTTTTTGGTTTATTTATTTGTGAATGAATTTTTCCGTTATATGTAAATGCGGACTTGCTATATCTTTTTGTATTGTTTATTGTGATGGTGTTATTGGGTTTCATTTAGTTATTATATTTTTCTACGCTAGGGAAGATTATACACACTTAGATGATTATGAAAATATATTCTAAATGATTATGAACATGTATTTTCAAATATTATTGCGTCTAAATGATTATACACGTGTATTTTCTTTATTTATGAGAGCCTACTGTTAAGAGTGGAAGCTTCATATTATAAGAGCCTTGATAAGATCGTTTATAAGCTCAGCTAGGGATTAATAACAAAGCCTAATAACATGCACAGCGGAATAAACTAATCAATTCTTTGTTATTGAACAAGGTTTTCATTCACCATTAACTAACCTTAGACGTTTATAGGAACACGTCTAGATAATTAAACTACTAACTAAACTAATAATCTAGGCGTTTACAAGACTATACGCCTAGGACACACACACACCCCTTTAGATTACATTATGGAAGACATGTGTAAAACCTACACATATGTCCTCTTTATATACTAGAGGATTAGGGTTTACAAAATACTACAAATGACTAATAAATAAAACTTCTTTTGCAAGCAAGTCCTTCCATCTTTTTGTAGGTTTCCTTCTTGTCGTATTAAGTCCCTCTTGTTTCATTCCTTTTGTCTTATCAACTCAAACGTATAATTCCCAACAATCTTCCCCTAGTTGATAATGACAAAACCATTCTTGAACGAACTTCCCTAGAGGAAGTAGAGAAATTGAGATCAGGGATCTCACCATGAATGAAACAAGTATGTCTTCCTTTGTCTTCCCCTTAATCCATGTGTGGAAAACTAGAAGGGGGGGGGTTGAATAGTTTTACCAATTTAAAACTTCCTTTAAAATTTTTAGATCGACTTATGTCAATCTATTTGGTTGTTTGTGTTGGACGTTGATAGATAGATATATAAGCGTGTAATGAAAGATAAAGAGTAAGAAGCACATCACTACGATACAAGTTATTTATAGTGGTTCGGCTACAAGGACACCTTCCTTGCCCTACTCCACTCCCCGAGTCACCTACTCGAGAGTTCGTAAGCACTACACCAACTCCTTGTGGCGGAGAAGCCTTCACAACGTCGCTTAACCTTTTTCCGGTACAAAGCTAAATACCGAGTTCTTTCACACCAAGGCGAACCACACCTAACACAACGTCGCCTACCCTTTATACGGTGCTAGGCTAACCACCGAGTTCTTTCACACCTTAGGAGAATTATTCCTATCACAACGTCCGCCTACCCTTTATTAGGTACTAGGCTAAGCACCTAGTTCCATTACTATGGAGGAACTACTACCCTTCACGACACAACACCTAATCTCAAGGAGATCTACTCCTTGTTACAACACCATCAAGGATATCACCATCCTTGTAGATAAACAAATACATATATGTATAACGATGCACCTCATCGATTATACGACCTAGGCATTCTTCCCAAATGCTACTTGATTTGATTCTTTGGCATCCTTCACTAATGCCTTTGACACAACGCTTGGCACCCTTCACTAATGCCTTCGTCTTGACACCTTTAGCATCCTTCACTAATGCTTTGACACGGATGATGAGCATCTTTCACTAATGCTTTCATCTTGACACTTTCGGCATTCTTCACTAATGCCTTCAACCCAACATCTATGGAGAAAGGAAGAACTATCAACAAGAGAACCTTAGCAGTCTTGATGATGACGAAGCATGGCAACTCATGGACTTGAGCTTGCACGTCTTCAAGAAGTGGTGATCTCTCCTTTAAGAGGAACCTAGTAGATCACACAAAAACAAAAGACAAACTACATAGATCACTTTAGATATGAGGTTAGAGGGTTAGAATACTTTAGGAAAGTATGTGTGTGAAGTCATGTCTAGAGAGGGAGAAATGGCTCTCTATTTATAGAGGAAATTCTCTTCTGTTCCCCGGATCCCACGGATCCCTACCACAAGGGATCCGGTAGCACAAAGCTAGGGATCCGTGGTCCGCCCTCTTGCCCATGGGTATTTTTGGTTATGGGTCATGGGTTATGGGTTGATCCATGGTTTTTTTCTAGATACAATGAACTTGGTTAAGTGGTATATATAAAACCATGGGTTATGGGTCAAAACCATTTGCTAGTATTTACCCATTTAGTATATACTTGTATTTACCCATATACTTAGTTTTTACCCATTTTAGTATACTTAGTTAAAGTATATGTTTAACCCAATATGTAAACACTAGTTGTTTGTACATATGTATCTAAATCATAAAATCACTTATGCTTGTTTTAGTGTTTTATGTTAAAACGTAAGTGTGTTAGAAAACTATTAACTCAAACTATTTACGTATTCTATTTGTTTCATAAAATGATTTTACGTTTGTTATCGACAAAACATTAGAAGATCGTAAAATATAAATAAACGCTTTTACGGCTTATTTGTATTAACAATCTCTCCCTTTTGTTGATGACAAAACATAAAATTATTTTAAGGAAAAGCTAAAATTGTAAAAGTTTGAATTTGTAGTTTTTACTTTCTTCTCCCCCTTTTGTCGAAACAAAAAGTGTTAAAAGAAACTAACACAATTTTTATAAAAAAATGTAAAAATGTAAAAGAGAGCAAGTGACGGAATGGTACTGTCTTAACTCCCCTTGACGAGTCCATCCCTTTAAAAGGGTGTCAGGACATAACGTAGATAAACTAATTGTGTTTGCAATTGAGTTTGCAAATGGTTCGTCTAAGTGACGAAAGCGTGTTCCCCCTTAAATATTGCAATGTTGCAATGGGGTGTCATGAAGTGTAATCCAAAATTGGATTAAGTTGCAAATGATTTTGCAATGTCGTTTGACACAAAGCTCCCCCTAGCTTTATGATGTCAATATCTTCATGTGTATTTTGAATAACTACAAAACAAAGGTTAGAAAACAAGAGTATAGTGCATAATTTCCTGCAAATAAGACTCAAGTTAGTAGAAATTTGTGCTCTTGTACCACGGATCCCACGGTTCCCTTCAAGGAGGGATCCGTCTAGTTATCTCGAAGGGATCTGGCTATCTGTTGACAGTATCTTCAGCCGTGAAGAAATGTCAAGCAATGCTATTTGAGAAAAATGAGATATATGTACAATATATCAAGCACAACACAAAATAATCATAGCATATAAGTATTCATTCAATAAAACAAGAGATACACGACCAAATCTCTAAAACTAAGAGAATGAACAAGTCAAACAAGTACTACTAATGCTAATCTCATTACGAGACTTAGAATGTGACAATGTACTTAAGTCTAGGGGTGAGTGGACTTGTTGAATTGATCCAACTTTGCAAGAAGATGATTGAACATGAAATGTATCTCATTTCGTACTTCTTGAACAAGTCCTTGAGTTTTTAGACAATTTGGGAAAATATTGTCTTGGTTTGGCCCCGGAGAGAAATGGATGTTTTGAGGGGGCTCAATGTGTGTTTGAGGGTCTTCATTTTGAGAAGTAGGGAGAGGTTCTAAAAATGAGGGTGGTAATGGAACTTCTTCCATATGATCAAGGTTGTTCCTTGTCTCCCATGATGGGCTAGTTGGTGTTGTAGGTGGTTCCCGATTCAATGAAAAGGTTGGTGAATGGGACAATGAATATATGTTTGGATGAGGAAGAGGCTCATTCAAGGAGTGTAGTCTATTTTTAATGAATGAAGGTTTTGATGGCTTGCTAGAACTAGCCATGTTTGGTTTAGAACTAGATGATCCTTTTTCTAGTTGGAAAGGTTTGATGCTAATCCTTGCGGTTCTCTTAGCTTTTGTTGAATGGGTTTGATGAGGTGGGATTCTAGAGTCATCATTTCTAATAGGAGATGTTTCGGTGGATGAAATTTCATGGATCATTTGACCCTTTCTTTTGGATGATCCTATGTTTGAGGAGTTGTTGCTAAGAGCCTTTGTCATGGTGATGAAAATGCTAATGTGAGCTTCTAATTTCTGAGTTTTGAAAGGTAATTGAGGATGTTGCCATAAACCTAAGATTGTTTGGTTTATAAAGAATAATTTGAATTTGGGAATTAAATTCTTGACCACTTAGAAGACTAAGCATGCTCTTGAGGTTTTGATCAGCTCTAGGAGGATAATTAATGTATGCTAAGAGTGGTTAGAGAACCAAAGGGTGACTTGAATTTGAATATAGAAACTGATTTATGCATTCTGATCACGGATCCCGCGGATCCCTCTCAGAGGGATCCGCCGTTAAAGACCAGGGATCCGGCTATCGCACAAGGTTTAGGTGAAATCATTATGCTTTTTTAAGGTTTGTTATTTATGGATTTCGAGGGTTTGACTTAATTTTGAAGTCTTTAGTCAGTTGATATCTCAAATCCTTAACCATAACAAGTAATGGTCCTTAATGATGGTTTTGGTCAAGAAAATTTGACCTTGGGTAGTCTAACTATATGTTTGACAATGATTCCATTTGATTTGATATGGAGAAATGGTGATAACAAGTCCTAGAAGTCAGATGATGTCATAATAGGAATTTACTAAAATGCTTAAAAATAGGAAGAAATGAAAAACCAATTTTTGACCTTAATTTTGATTAAAAGATGATTGAGATCAATTTGCTAAAATTGAAAGATATACCTAACTAAGTGCTATCAAGAGTGATAGATAATGTGTGAGTGTTAGAGCGGAATTATGGTGAGTTTTGACTAGTTGAAAAATCAAAAATATTTCAAAGATGTATCCTAGATACGCCATGGATGAGAGTGAGATTTTCAACTATTTGAGAAAAACTTAGTTGGCTCTAGTATCCTATGTTTGACTTGTTGGAGGTGATCTAATAGATTGTTTTGATGTACCTAAATATGTATTGTATATCAGATACCACGGATCCCACGGTTCCCTTCTGGGAGGGATCCATCTAATACAATGCCGGATCCCACGCAGATCGAAGGCTTTCACAAGTGTGCAATTTTGCACTTCTTAGTAAATGCTCCTCCTAGTTGTTTCTATGGGAACTAAATGTACGAACACAGCTACTATGATGTATGACAAAGTAGAGATAGCTAGAATTCCTAGGATGAGTGACGACGACCATTCAAAGGGTCGTAAAATCTCATTTCCCAAGTACCTATGTTAGGATTGTTTAGTGCCATGATATGGCAATACCTACAAGCTACAAGCATAATTTAAAATTTTTACAAACCATTGTTTGAGATTGTTCATCAAAAGTTTGATTCTTCAAACCTTACCTTTCTCCTCCTTCTTCACTTCTTCACCCGTCCTTCACTCTTTATCAAACTATCTTCACTTCTTTTTCTTTAAGAAATTGGTGAAGCATTTGAAGATTCCCTGGTTTGTTGCCACGGGTGATTCATCGGGGATGTTTGGCAATTGGTTGATGTAGTCCATGGGTCAAGATCGATATTTGCAAGTGGGTTGCTACTACTCCCTTCACCTCCACCTTCTCCTTGCCTTTCCCTTTCGTCCGAGGAGTCCGTGGGTGGGTCTGGTCTCTTGCCTTCCACCATAAACCTTGTTTTTCTACCTTCGGTCAATGGTACCATAACCTTATTGCAAAAGCTATGATCAAAGGATTGTGGAGAAGGGTCTAAAGCAAAGATGAATTTGGCGAGACGGGTTAAAAGTATTGCGCACTAGCACCATCTTGTCCATGCTTCTAATACTTGCCATTCTTTTGACCATCTAGTAGGCAAGGTTGAATTGAGTATTGGTCACTAGGCAATAGATCATGAAGATTAGACACGCTGGGTGGTCCTTTCCCTACTAGGCACACCACATTTTCTCTTATCACATCCTCCCACTTCCTATATAATGTATACATTTCCGAAAGCTCCATTTGAAAAGGATCCCTATGGATCACTTTTGACTTCCTTGTGACTCTTGATGGTGAAGCTCTTGGCATGAACACGTGTCCCTACCGTGGTTGCTTCCGGATCAAATTGTAGTAAAATCATGATGATCAACCATTGTGTGTAGTTGTTCCAAAGACCATTCATTCGAGTACATACAAATGCCTTGATATGGAACTCCTATAATTCTTCCAAACTCTATGAGTGAAAGACTAAACTCTCACTCATTGATGGTGAATTCAATTAAGATGGACCCGTCATCATTTCTAATTATCCCCATTGTCTTGTAAAACTAAAGCACAAAGACCGGGCAAATTTGTTCGTTTATATCCAATAAACAATCAAACCCAATAGTTGCAAAAACTTCCCTTACGTCGGTATTTGCAAGAAATGATGGATCAACAACTCTACCTTCATGAAAGAGTCTCCTTTCGAGCAACTTAAAGGCCTTTCTATCGTCCGGACTTAGACCATTTTTCGTATGATACATGGGTATGTAGTGGCGGTGTCTTGGTAGTCTTGTTGCTTGTTGCTAGGCATGATATTCCTAAACAATACAACCCAATGTGGTGTTAATGGTGAATAGTATCCTAGAGGGTTTGATCACAATTTTGTTTCTCATCTTTTTTGTTGAGTTCAAGAAATGTGTTTAATTTGTATTAACAATGTTAATTCTTTGATTTAGATTATCTTAGAAAACAATGTGGTGACAAATTATAATTAACCCATTTGAACTCAACTCTTAAAGATGAAGAAATTGTAATTCTAAGAATCAAGGAATTAAATTAACAATGTAGTGAAGATTATACTTACACAAGTGATTGTTAGACGTGAGAAGAATGATCAATTTGCTCCTATGAACAGTACATGGGTTTTCGTTCGTGAGTCTTTGAGGTGAGTATTATTGTGAACATCCACAGGATCATTCTTGATCATATATCGTCTTCTATTGCACCGGATCCCATGGACCTCTCATTTGGGATCCGGCTAGTGTAAAACGAGGGATCCGGATAACAAAGAAAAATCAGCTCAAACATTCCTTGATAACTAAGGTTTGGGAGTTCTAAACAGCCTAATGTTTTGGTGTTTAAGGTTCTAAAACTTTTGATTTGAGGTTTTTGAAGATTCAGTACTATTCCTATTAGACGAGGTTCCCTTTTTAAGAAATAGTCATAATTCTTGGGAAGCTTTTCAAACATTATAATAAAATCCCATTTTATTATAACACAAGAAGTTTCACATGGAAATTTATTGACATAGATGAAGTGTCAATAAATTCTTTGTGATGAATAATGATAATGGTTATCAAATAACCAAGATGTCATTATTACGAAATCGAGTGTAGTTTCTACAAATAAGTCAAGAATACTATTTTTATGATGAATTTAATATAGATAACTACTAAAACAATTACTAATAAATCATGCAACTAAGATTTCAATAATAACATTAAGAGCAAGTGATTAGTAATCATACCTTGGCTAAATATTCTTTTACAAAAGAAATATTTAGATAAATTTTTATGCTCTTCTTGGTAACTCCAAATCCGTATGAATAATGCTTAGGGAAAAAAAATGTTAGAGCATTCTATCATTGTCCAACAATAAACAATATAGTGATTTTAAAATATGACGAAGATAATCCTTCTTTGTAGTTTTCAAACATACATGGATCGTACCAAGTTTTTAAAGTACAATATACTCTAAGAAACTTGTAACGAAGCTCATACCACCAGTGGAAAACTAGAAGGGGGGTTGAATAGTTTTACCAATTTAAAACTTCCTTTTAAATATTTAGATCGACTTATGTCAATCTATTTGGTTGTTTATGTTGGACGTTGATAGATAGATATATAAGCGTGTAATGAAAGATAAAGAGTAAGAAGCACATCACCACGACACAAGTTATTTATAGTGGTTCCGCTACAAGGACACCTTCCTTGCCCTACTCCACTCCCCAAGTCACCTACTTGAGAGTTCGTAAGCACTACACCAACTCCTTGTATGAGAAGCCTTCACAACGCCGCTAACCTTTTTTCCTAAGCATAAAGCTAAATACCGAGTTCTTTCACACCAAGGCGAACCACACCTAACATAACGTCGCCTACCCTTTATACGGTGCTAGGCTAACTACCGAGTTCTTTCACACCTTAGGAAAACTAATCCTATCACAACGTCGCCTACCCTTTATTAGGTACTAGGCTAAGCACCTAGTTCCATTACTATAGAGGAACTACTACCCTTCACGACACAACACCTAATCTCAAGGAGATCTACTCCTTGTTACAACACCATCAAGGATATCACCATCCTTGTAGATAAACAAATACATATATGTATAACGATGCACCTCATCGATTATACGACCTAGGCATTCTTCCCAAATGCTACTTGATTTGATTCTTTGGCATCCTTCACTAATGCCTTTGACACAACGCTTGGCACCCTTCACTAATGCCTTCGTCTTGACACCTTTAGCATCCTTCACTAATGCTTTGACACGGATGATGAGCACCTTACACTAATGCTTTCATCTTGACACTTTCGGCATTCTTCACTAATGCCTTCAACCCAACATCTATGGAGAAAGGAAGAACTATCAACAAGAGAACCTTAGTAGTCTTGATGATGACGAAGCATGGCAACTCATGGACTTGAGCTTGCATGTCTTCAAGAAGTGGTGATCTCTCCCTTAAGAGGAACCTAGTAGATCACACAAAAACAAAAGACAAACTACATAGATCACTTTAGATATGAGGTTAGAGGGTTAGAATACTTTGGGGAAGTATGTGTGTGAAGTCATGTCTAGAGAGGGAGAAATGGCTCTCTATTTATAGAGGAAATTCTCTTCTGTTCCCCGGATCCCACGGATCCCTACCACAAGGGATCCGGCTAGCACAAAGCTAGGGATCCGTGGTCCGCTCCTCTTTGCCCATGGGTATTTTTGGTTATGGGTCATGGGTCATGGGTTATGGGTTGATCTATGGTTTTCTTTCTAGATACAATGAACTTGGTTAAGTGGTATATATAAAACCATGGGTTATGGGTCAAAACCATTTGCTAGTATTTACCCATTTAGTATATACTTGTATTTACCCATTTTAGCATATACTTAGTTTTTACCCATTTTAGTATACTTAGTTAAAGTATATGTTTAACCCAATATGTAAACACTAGTTGTTTGTACATATGTATCTAAATCATAAAATCACTTAAGCTTGTTTTAGTGTTTTATGTGAAAACGTAAGTGTGTTAGAAAACTATTAACTCAAACTATTTACGTACTCTATTTGTTTCGTTAAAATGATTTTACGTTTGTTATCGACAAAACATTAGAAGATCGTAAAATATAAATAAACGGTTTTACGGCTTATTTGTATTAACACCATGTCATGCCACTCAAACATCTCTTCCCCTTTTTGTTATTATCCAAATAGGAAATATAAACAGTAGAAACTTCCCCTTGAGTGGTGCATGGAAATGATTCTTCAAATCTGTAAGCTCCTTGTAATGATCACTTGTGAAGAAAACTAAGTATAACGAATTTGATGAAGAAGTAAAATAACCCAAACTTGTGTCTTATGTCTTGTTTATCCACGTGAATCCAAACTTATACTAACACCATATAAGTAGACCGCAATCTCTTGACAAAATCCTCATCTTCAATGAGACACTGAGCACTACAATGTAACTCCTTTAAGTGATAGTTAACTAGGTCTTCATCCATCCACCCCTTGACCTATGAAAACAAGATTTTGCAAGTCTTCGTCAACATCCTTTAAGCATGAACAAGTTATTTTTACACGATTCCGCCGCTTAAAAATATAATAAGAACACGCATCCAAGTAATTCCACTTCACCTTCAAATAAGTGATAAATAATCCTCTTCGTAATCAATTCTTCAATAAAATCAACTTCGAGCTTTTTTAAAAAAACTTTAAGAACAAATAACCAAACTCCATGTGTGTGTGAACCAATCTCATGTGTGTGTCGCTAAAAATCCATAACAATCGTCATGCTCGACTTCCCCTCAAATCGAAAACCATACGAGAAACAAAAACCATTCACAAACTCAGCTGACATGTATTGAACTGGATTATTCGTCTCATGAAACTCTTAATAAATTAAAACCAGATTACCAACATCTAGTCCATAAAAAAAATATTCCAAGCTCAACCCAACATACATCTCATAACCAATAATAATGCATGTCTTCACTTTTAGCCATGTAACAAATAATATCCAACTCAGAAATTAGTATGTCACCGCTACATTCATAACAATATCACTAATTTGCTCAACAATACATGGTCCACCAATAGCACTATAAAACCTCGACCAATTTTAATACTCCATATATCATACCCAATGTTCAAAAAATATTAAACCACCGACCCATGATAAAACATCGACCAATGAAATTTTAGAATGTAGTCTATCAAATATACGCATGCAGAATATAATCCATCGTGTACTTGATCTCAATTTATAATATATCCACCAATCATGTGAACCAATAATAGTCGAGTAATATGATTTAGGAGCAGTTATCACAAACTAGTAGCGAGTAGCTTAAAGGCACTATATCAACGTTCCATGACACCCACCTGTGTATCGATCAAACATGTATACCACAACAATGAATAGCAGTGATATTAACACCAAGTTTATATCACGCACAAGCGAGAACACAAACCGTAGTGGTAACATAACGTGGAGAAGTGGTAACGAAGAGCAGTACTTATCGAGTAGCAACAATACGCAACAGTAACTTATCCAATGCTCTCCACTCTGATCTCTTAGTCTCTCTTAATGAACACGACAAACCAATTCTTTAACCATGTTCAAATATATTCTCCATAACTGACTTGAGCAAAAGAAAACCCTAATGTAATCGTAAAAGTAGAAACATATTGTAGCAGCTTGATAGGTTCTCATGCAAAAACGAATAAACAACTCTTACCCTTTCACTGAATAAAGATTGATAGGAACAACCGACCTTGTATATCAAAATCTTAACCAATGAATGCCATAATTTAACAAGTGTAGTAGCAGTTAGTTCCATCTTGTTTTGAGGATCATTATAAACTCCAATCCATAAACCCTTGGGACCAGCAGTACATAACTGAAACGAGTATAAAAGGGCAGCAATACAAACTAACCTTGGACGTAACCATGTTTGACAAATAAACCTTAAGGTTGTAGTACAAATCGAGAAGCAAAGACAAACTGGATAGGGACCGCCAGCATTTGAGAACAATACAAAATCAGGACCACAAGCAAGACCTTCAGCAATGGTACTTTCAGCAGCCATATTCGACGTACCGAACTTTTGCATAAAAGCTCAGATCGACGATCCTCTCCGGTGGTTAGATGGCTATATAGAGAACATCCAACCAAAATTTCGCACTTCATCCAACGTTAACGGAGTTATGATCGTTCAAGAATTTTACCTTTAACTTTTTCACTTTCTGCAAAGCAGACTTCGATGTACTTATAACTTTTGATTGAGAGTCTAATTGATAATCCCTCCGTGAAACCTTAGATGGATATATGGAGATACCCAAAAAAATTAGCTCGATCCAACTAACGACAAAGTTATCGCCGCTTGAAAACTGCCCTGCAAAAGTAATTTAAAATTTTCTCTCGATTCAATTTTTCTTCCTTCTTCTTTGAAAACCTTGTAGATCCCTATATCAAGAGCTCCCCATACCAATTGATAAGATCGCTTATAAGCTCGGCTAGGGATCAATAACAAAGA
>OU343223.1:60469409-60971909 GCA_910596185.1 Chrysanthemum makinoi | reverse complement strand
GAGTTCGTTCCCAAAAGAAGCAACATCATGAGCTAAGGAGCCTCTACAACTAATTCAAGATTTGTACGGGTCCCATTACTCCACTCTCTCCTGGTAAGAATTATTACTTTATGCTTTTTATTGATGACTTTTCAAGAAAGACTTGGGTATATTTTCTAAAAGAAAAATCCTAAGCTTTCAAAGCTTTTAAGACATTTAAGCTATGGTTGAAAAGGAGAGAGTTTTAAAGATTAAATCAATGAGATCGGATCGAGGTGGAGAATTTTTATCAAAAGAGTTTAACAAATTTGGTGAGGATAATGGGATCCGGAGATTTCTAACGGCTCCTTACTCCCTACAAAAAAATAAAAAAATAAAGTGGTGGAGAGAAAGAATAGAACCACTTTAAATATGGTCTGAAGCATGTTGAAAAGTAAGAAAATGCCAAATGGGTTTTAAATGAAGCTTTTGACTGTGCGGTATTTCTACTGAACCGGTATCCGTCGAAGAGTTTAGACAATAAGACTCCACAAGAAGCATGGAATAGGTTGAAGCCTACCGTCTCTCACCTAAGGGTATTCGGAAGCATAGCATATGTCCATGTTCCGAGCCAAAGGCGATCCAAGCTTGATGATAGAAGTGAGAAGCATGTATTCGTTGGCTATGACAAGCAGTTAAAAGGTTATAAGCCCTATAATCCAATTACGAGGAAGGTGGTACTGAGTAGAGACGTAGAGTTCGATGAAGAAGAAGCATGGGATTGGAGCATTAAGGAAAATGAAAGGTATGACTTTCTTCCTATGACTGACGAAGAAGAAATGAGTGAATCAAGTGAAAAAGTCCAACAACCTCAAAGTCTAACTCCAACCCAAGACTCACCTTCAAGTTCAAGTGAAGGAGAACCAAAAATAAGAAGTTTGGAGGAGCTATACGAGGTAACTGAAGAGATACCCCTTCTTTGTTTATACGCTGATTGTGAACCTTTAGTATTTGTAGAGGCTATGAAAAGAAAGAAATGGAGACAAGCCTTGGACGAGGAGATAAATTCAATAGAAAAGAATGATACGTGGGAGTTGACAACCCTTCCGAAAGGCCAAAAGGCTATCGGAGTCAAATGGGTATACAAGGCCAAGAAAAACAGCAAAGGCGAAGTGGAGAAGTACAAGATAAGACTTATGGCAAAAGTTTACAAGCAGAAGCATGGGATCGACTACAAAGAGGTATTTGTTCATGTTGCTCGTTTAGAAAATATTAGAATGAATATTGGTATTGCTATTGCTGCTCAATATAGGTGGAAAATCCACCAAATGGATGTAAAGTCGGCATTTCTAAATAGTCTTCTCGAAGAAGAAGTTTATGTGGAGCAACCGGAGGGATATGTAGCCAAAGGGCAAGAAGGAAAAGTGTTAAGGTTGAAGAAGGCCTTATATGGTCTAAAGCAGGCATCACGTGCTTGGAATACTTGAATTGACAAGTAATTCCAAGAACATGGTTTTACAAAATGCCTAAGTGAATATGCATTTTACGTGAAATTTGGAAATGGAAGTATATTGCTCATCTGCTTGTATGTGGGTGATTTGATCTTTATAGGAAATTCTCCAAGTACGATTGATGAACTCAAGAGGTCAATGATAAGAAAGTTTGAGATGATAGACATAGGACTTATGTCTTATTATCTTGGCATTGAGGTGAAGCACATGGATGAAGGAATTTTCATAAGTCAAGAAGGATGTGCCAAGGAGATATTAAAGAGGTTCGACATGGATAAGTGTAATCCCATTGGCACCCCCATAGAACATAAGGCAAAACCTTCTAAACATGACGGAGGAGAAGCGATAAACTCAACTCTATTCAAGAGTCTCGTTGGAAGTTTGCGCTATTTGACATGTACAAGACCGGACATACTCTTTGTGGTTGGATTGATTAATCGCTTCATGGAAGAGCCAATAAAAAAACATTTGGAGATTGCGAAGATGATCCTCTATTATATTAAAGGTACCATAGACTATGGTATGTTTTGTTCAACAAGTGAAGACTTCAAGCTGGTAGGATATAGCGACAGTGACTAGGATGGAAACAAAGACGATAAAAGAAGTACAACAGGATTCATATTCTTCCTGGGTAACAATGCTTTTACATGGTCTTCAAAGAAGCAACCTATCGTTACCTTGTCCAGTTGTGAAGCGGAGTACGTAGCTGCAATATCGCGGTATATGTCACGCATTTGGCTCGTAAGTATGCTAAAGGAGCTACACATAGAGCAAGAAGATGCGACCGATTCTACGCGATAACAAGTCGGCAATCGACTTAGCGAAAAATCTGGTCTACCATGATCGAAGTAAGCATATCAACACTCATTACCACTTTATTTGAGAGTGCATTGCAAGGAAGGATGTCCGAGTGATATATACGAGATCCAAAGACCAAGTTGCAGATATCTTCACCAAGCCGCTCAACGAGAAAGGTTTTTTTAAGACAACGAATGATGCTGAGCCCAAATCAAGTTTAAAGGGGGGGTGTTGGATCGTAAACTTGATTTAGCCCATGCCCATATAGAAGACATTTCTAGAAAGTCGTAGAATGGTATGGAAGCTTCTAGAAAGTCAAAGAATGGTATCTATAGAAGTGTTTAGAAGGTTGTAGTAGTTGATAATTACTAGAAGTATCTAGCTAGCTGTGGTAGAATATCTAGTAGAAAAATCTAGAGATCCATAGAAAATATATGGATCTAGAATGTTCCATGGACTAGTATAAATAGGTGTTAGTATTATGCATATGTAAGAAGCAAAGTTACGCAATAAAGTAACATTGTAACTCCCAAGTGTTTCTCTCTTCATAAGCCTAAAAGGCCCTCGTGTTTCCAACAAAGTACTTTATCCTAATTAGCTTGATAGCCCGGATTTAATCTTCTGAATGGTAGTAAACATTGGGTTTGAAGGACAAATCCAATACTTGATCATCAATAGTTGTATTAAAAACTGAATTTGGAATGGAATCTGTCCCTGCCAGATTTCACTGCAAGCAAAGGCGCAGAGGGCCAAAGGCCGATTCCGGCATCAATGTTAAACTAGAAGTGAACAAGTCCCTTTGGGAACACAAAGATATCACCTTTTTGCAGTGTCTGAGTAAACAACTTGTTAGTAGTGTCAACAAACCCAGTTTATTGTTGGTTTTATGGATATAAATTAATAGACGTGAGTTAGGATCGAACTTGAGACCACGGGATTGCACACTTTGCGTATGAGAATTAAAGTTAATAATTAAATGTAATAGTTATATTTATTTATTAATTAAACGAAATTACTATAACGGATGTTACGTAATTAAGTGTAATGGACTAACTGGCCGTTAAATGTAATTGAAAATGACTAGATTGCAAATATCTGAAGGTTCCGAATCCCCGGGGATAACACCACCGACGTCAAGGGAAGGAAACCCAACCGTTGGGATATGAAAGCAAGATATGAAAGTACCGTAGTCGCAGTTCTCGAAAAAGTCAAATAGTCAAAGTAATCGCTAAAGATAAAGTCAAAGTATTGCACCATAAAGTCAAAGTACGCAAGAACAAAGAACTTATATATTTATGGAAAGTATTGTAACTCTAGAATATTCTATGATTAGATTACTTGTCGTACAAGGATACAATTTGTAAACCGACTAGGATATCCTTGAGCCTATAAAAGGACTCCTAGATTGGCATTAGATGTACGAAGTTTATGAGTTTTAGAGTTTACGAATTCACAAGTTATTTAGTGTTTTAGAGATAAGTTCGATAATCTTAGAGTTGTATTAGAGTATCCGCATAATAAGCAGATTTAGAGTTTATAATAAAAGTTATTCTTCTTAGCTTTGTTAAGTAAATTCCGCATACTTGATAAAGATTGCTCTGTTTCTTTGTTAATAACTTAGGATTTATCCGAGGTTGTTAAACCTTAACAAGCTAGTTAAGTTAGTTTGATTAAAGTATATCGATCCAACAAGTGGTATTAGAGCTTGTGTGGAAACTCTGACTAGGAAGAAACCCTACTACAACAATATTCAAGATGTCGACTGGTCGCTCCACCACCCTCAATCACCTCACTCTGAATTCCAATAATCAAGAAGGGAGAATATGATCTCTGGTGCATGAAGATGAGGCAATATATTGCCATTATAGACCATGCTCTATGGAAAGTAATTGTTAATGGGAATGAAGTTGTTCCGCAACCCATTGATGTTCTACACAACCCAAAGCACCTAAACCAGTTTTACCAGCAGCAACCTTAAGGAATCAAGAGCATGCACTAAACATTCTATTATCTGCCATTCCATATGGTCATCTTCTCAAATTTCATGATGCTAAAATGCTAAGCAGCTCTGGGCTGCTCTCAAGACCAGATTTGGAGGGAATGAAGCCTCTAAGAAGATGCACGTAAATTTTCTAAAGCAATTTGAAACTTTCACTGTGGGTGAAAGAGAAAGTCTTGATGTCGCATATGATAGGTTTCAAAATCTCTCAACATGTTGGAGTTATACAAGGCGTAGTATCGCTTGAGGATGCTAATTTAAGTTTCTAAGGAGTTTGCCATCTACATGGCATGTGATTGCTACAATGATCAGAGGACAACAAGGTTTGGATGTCATGGACTTTGATGATCTCTATCATCAACTAAAGGTGTATGAGCATGAGATGAGTGGTCAAACAAATTCCAAATCTCACAAGATTGCTTTTCTATCATCTCGAAGAAGGGCAAGATCCATCAAAAGTACTGCTTCTCCTCAAAGTACTCAAGCTCAAAGTATCACCCCCCCCTCATATGCTCAAGCAGCCCCACCAACTACCACTATGCACTCAGATGAAGTTATGTGCTCATTCTTTGCACAGCAAGCTAGTTTACCTGCCACTTATGAAGAAGATCTAGCACTGATTGAAGAAGATGCACTTGAAGAAATTGATATCAGGTGGCAAGTTGCTATGATCAATGCAAGGATCAAAAAGTACATGAAGAAGACAAGCAAAAGCATTGATTTCAAACCAAAACAGGGAATAACTTTTGACAAATCCAAAATTGAATGCTTCAATTGTCAAAAGACTGGTCACTTTGCAAGGGTTTGCTAAGTATCAAGCAAACAGAACATCCGAAGCCAAAACTTGAGCGCAAAGAAATTCCAATTATCAAAACAAAGGCTTTGGTTGCTCAAGAAAAGTTATCAGAAGTTGACTGGAGTAAAGAGTTTGATGATGAACCGTGACTTACTGATGGTAGCAGTGGAAGAAGTAGTTGAAGAATCGTGGAAGCATTGACTGGAGCACAGCTTTTGATGAAGAACCTGAACATGCTGCTTTGGAATCTGATGATGGCTTTGGAGGATTTGATTGGAGCAAAGAAAGTGAAGATGATCCTGTTCTTCTTGCAATGGTGGCTACTTCACCAAATTCATCTCCTATCTCTGAGGTATGCTCAAACTGCTATGATTTTTATCATAAATTACTTAGCAGTTATGTGATTGAAAGAGATAATTGTGTTAGGGCTAGGTCTGAGGTAAGGGTTATCAAATAACCTTAGAATCTATGGAAGCCAAAATCTTAGCACATGAAACTAATGAAGTAGCTTGGGCTGAAAAATATGAACAACAGGATTACCAGTTAAAAATTAGTGAATGGAAATTAAACTGTAAAATTGCTGAAATTGAGAAATTAACTAAGGAAATAGATGATTTGTTAGCTAAGTTTGCTGCCTGGGGAGAGTCCGTCTCTGTCACATGTTCTTATGTTCAAAACAACAAAGAGCCTACCTAAAATGGATTAGGTTTTGGAATGGATTTTAGTAAACTAGAAGAAAACCAACCTAGTGATCAGGATGAAGGAGATTTTGAGGACATAACCACTAGTGATGATGAACTCATTAATTATGTAGACTCATCTAGTAATGAAGGTTCAATAAGTGTTACACCTCCTGAGTATAGGAAAGACAATGAGTATCATGCAATTCCCCATCCCACTGGCATTCCTAGGCCTAATGTTTCTCGTTTTGGAGTAGACAATCTAGAGTTTAGGAAAAAGCTTGTAGCTCAATCTAGGTCTGAAAAACCCAAAGAAGCTGTTGAAAATAAAGTTCAAAATCAAGCAGTACCTTCAAATCAAAGTACGCTCTCCACAACAAGATCTTCTCAGAAAACCTTTTCAAAAACATCATGCTAAACCTTTTTGGGATAATTTTGGTCAAAAAAAGTTTAATCATTCACCAAGAAGGCAAAATAATTTTGGGCATAGACATAGAAGAAGTCACTTTGGAAATATGGGTCAAAACTGTGTTTTGTGTGTTTTAGTCCTACTCATCTAATTAAGGATTGTGAACATCACTCATAATACCTTAGCAAATTTCCAAAGAACAGTTTGTCAACCGAAACCTAGAGAGAACAAACCGCTTTGGAATAATTCAAATAGGGTCAATCACGAAATTCTCACCATCATAGATACCCACACTAGAGAAGACCTTTTTCAAAACCTTTAGTATCTCACAGTACTTTCCAAAGTATCAGCACTCTAGACCAAGATTTTCTCAAAGTAATGCCCAAAACAAGGTAATGATCACACTATTTGGAATAGGAATCCTAGGAGATCTCACTATCAACCTAGGAGGTATTATAATTCACATAGGGGATCTAGATCACAAGAACCAAGTGTTAAAACAGAATGGGTTAAGAAGGAAAGTACTGCAGAGGGACAAAGACTTTCAACAAAAAGTGAATCAGATGTTTTTGTGATACAAGAAAAAGAGAATGGAATTATAAAAGAGAGTTATGTTGAAAAACCAGAAAGTTTTGAAAATCCACATGCTAAAAATCAAAAGATAATTCTGATCACATTTGAAAGATAGTGGAAATTACATACTCAAAGAATTTGAGTTTGTAACTCCACAAGGGGAACACAAGTCAATAATGGCTTGGGTTCCTAAAAATCACTAAATCTTTTCTTTGTGTGCAGGGCAACCCAGAAGAGGAGCTTAAAGATCATCTTATTGTGGATAGTGGTTGCTCTAGAAGTATGACATGAGACAAAGAGATCCTGTCTGATTTTAGAAATATTAGTGGAGGAAGAGTTGCATTTGGGAATGATCCCAATGGAGGAAAGATTACTGGAAAGGGAACTATCAAAGCAGGACTTATAGATTTTGAGAATGTTAGATATGTGAAGGAGCTTAAGTTCAACTTGTTATCTCTCAAATGTGATAAAAGCACCCTGTGTTATTCACTGATACAGAATGTCTCATCCTTTCCTCTCGACTTTAAGCTGTTGATGATGACTTGGTAGTATTTAGAGTACCAAGGACAAATGATGTGTATAGTTTAGACATGAAGAGTCTACATTCTTATGGAAGAGCCACATGTTTGGTGGCTAAAGCAACATCTTAAGAGGCACATCAATGGCATAGAAGATTGGGCCATGTTAATTTCAAGAATATCAACAACCTGGTCAAAGGCAATCTAGTTAGAGGTTTACCTTCAAAGACTTACAAGAATGATCAATCATGCTTGGCATGCAAGAAGGGTAAACAACACAAAGCTTCATGCAAGAAGCTTGAGGAGAGGACTATTAGAGAACCATTGGAGCTGTTACACATGGATTTGTTTGGACTGTTGCTGTGGCAAGTTTAAACAAGAAAAAGTATCTTAGTTGTAAATGTATGATTGTAGATTCAGCTTGGGTATTTTTCTTGGGTTTTAAAGATGATACTTTTGATGCTATCAGCATCTCATAATAGCCCTTGAAAACCAATTGAGACTCAAGGTTAGAGGTATTAGATGTGATAATGGGACTGAATTCAAGAACAAGATCATGGATGAATTTTGTGCAAACAAAGGAATAAAAAGGGAATTTAGTATTGCAAGAACACCAATGTACAGAATGGTGGCAGAGAGGAAGAATAGGACTTTGATTGAAGCAAAGAAGAACAATGCTAGCATATTCCCATCTACCTATTCAATTCAAGGCTTGTAGTACGCTTGTTATGTACTTAACAGAGTCTCGTCACCAAACCACAAATGAAGACACCTTATGAATTGCCGATGGGCAATAAACCCAACATTCGTTTTATGAAGCCTTTTGGATGCCCTCTCACTATTTTAAATACAATTGATAATCTAGGGAAGTTTGATGGCAAGTCAGAGAGAAGGATACTTATTGGGTTATTGCACTAACAATAAGGGCTTTAGAGTGTACAACAGAGTTACTAAGAAGGTTCAAGATTGTCTTCATGTTGAGTTTTTAGAAGATCAAGACAATGAGAAAGGTAAAGGACCTGATTGGATGTTTGATCTTGAGGTTTTAACTCCTTCAATGAACTATGTACCTGTTACAGAAGAAAATCAACCTCGTCACAATGGAGAAGATTTACAATATGTTGTTCATGGAGTTAATATTAGACCTGATGTTGTCCCTGTTGAAGAGCCTGTTAGTCCAAAGCAAAGTACTGATGTTCCACAAAGAAAGTACTGATGTTCCAAAGCAAAGTACTGATGCTCCTAAGTAAAGTATTGTTGCACCAACATCCTCATTATCTGCTGAGGATCAATCTATTCAAGAGGAACTTAATCAGATGCTTCTTCAAGATGTTTTAGCACATTCTTACACCGATGAACAAAGGAGAGCTTATGAAGAGGCAAAGAAGAAGAACAAGATTGCAGAGTACTCTCACAAGACTTTGACAAGATTTTTCGACAAAGTATCACTGACCCGTTGATGTACTTTAGAAGATTTGATGATCCTACCATGCCCGGATTAGAAGATACCGATGATGAGTTTGAAGATGAAGGTATTTTCCCAAATTCCAATGAAGGTGCTGATGTTACTAATTTGGAGGATACTTATGGAGTTCCACAGTCTCCAAACTTACGAATTCATAAGAATCATCCTATTGATCAAATCATTGGTCCTTCTACTTCTGGAGTGATGACTAGACACAGAGCTAAGACACTTTCTACACCTCACAATGCTTTACTTAGCTTTGTGTATAAACAAAACAGGCTGAATCATAAGGACCATCAAACCTGCTTATTTACTTGCTTTATCTCTCAAGAGGAACCTAAGAATATTGCTCAAGCTTTGACTAAAGAAAGTCGGGTTGAAGCTATGTGTGAAGAACTTCTTCAATTTAAACTTCAAGAAGTTTGGGTTTTATGTGATCTTCCAGATGGGAAGAGAGTTATTGGAACCCGATGGGTTTTCAGAGTCAAAAGAGATGAAAGAGGTAATGTTATCAAGAATAAAGCAAGGTTAGTAGCACAAGGCTACAGACAAGAAGAAGGAGTAGACTATAATGAAGTGTTTGCTCTCAGAGCAAGAATAGAAGCTATTAGAATATTTCTTGCTTTTGCTTCTTATATGGGATTTCAAGTTTACCAGATGGATGTCAAGAGTGCCTTTTTATATGGCAAAATTACTGGGGAAGTTTATGTCAAGCAACCTCCTGGTTTTGAAGATCCTAAACACCCAAACAAAGTCTACAAGGTGGTTAAAGCTCTTTATGGCCTTCATCAGGAACCTAGAGCTTGGTATGAGAGACTCTCTACATTCTTATTGCAACATGGATATCGAAGGGGAGCTATTGACAAGACTTTGTTTATCAAGAGAGACAAGAAGGATATCATGTTAGTTCAAGTCTATGTTGATGATATCATCTTTGGGGCTACCAAAAAGTCCATGGTTAAGGAGTTTGAGCAATTGATGCAGAAGGAATTTCAAATGAGTTCAATGGGAGAGTTGACTTTCTTTTTGGGACTTCAAGTTAAGGCCAAAGGAAGGTATTTTATCAGTCAAGACAAGTATGTTACGCATATACTTAAGAAGTTCAATTTTGATGATATGAAAACTGTTACTACACCTATTAAATCTATCAATTCATTGGGCAAAGATGAAGATGGACAACCTGTTGAAGTCAAGCTATACAGATCAATGATTGGCTCTCTTATGTATCTCACTGCATCAAGGCCTGATATCATGTTTGCAATTTGTTTATGTGCAAGATATCAAGTCTCACCAAAGATTTCTCACATGAATGCAAAGGAAGAGAATCTTCTGTTATTTGAAGCAACAACCAAAGTTGGGGTTATGGTATCCAAAAGAGTCACCTTTTCACTTAGAAGCTTTTTCAGATAGTGATTATGCCGGTGATAACTATGATAGAAGATCAACCACTGGAGGATGCCAATATCTTGGAAGAAGGTTAGTGTCCTGGCAATGTAAGAAACAAACAATTGCAACAACATCCTCTACTGAAGCTGAATATGTAGCCGCGCAAGTCGTTGTGGACAAGTTTTATGGATGCAGAATCAACTCTTGGACTATGGATTCAATTTCAAGAATACTCCTATCAACATTGATAATGAGAGTACCATTTGTATTGTGAAGAATCCAGTTTATCATTCCAAGACCAAGCACATTCAAATTAGGCATCACTTTATCGAGATTTATGAGCAAGGCTCATTAATGTGGTTAAGGTTCACACAGATGATAATGTAGTGACTTACTCACCAAAGGCTTTGATGTTTCAAGATTCAATCACTTGGTGGTGAGCATTGGCATGATTAACTACTGAGCTACATTTAAGGGGAGGACTATTTAGTATTAGTATAGTCCTGTGTTTTGCTTGAGGGGATATTTATGTATAGAAGAATTTGGAAAAGTACTCGTTTTCCGAAAGTACTGCTTGGAAAGTACTACTTGGGAAAGTATCTGCACGTGGACGTATGTACCGTTGTCTTATTAAAGTACTGTTCCAACGGTTATATTGAGGGGTAATTAATGCTAACGGTAACTTTGTTATTATGGGCTGTGATTTTTCAAATCTCACCTATAAATAACTACTTTCCGATTTTCCCTCTTATATTGATACTTTAGAATCTTTTCCATCTTTCTCTCGTCATCTCTATTATTCGATTACAGCTCTTATTGTGCTTACATAATCAACAATGGCAAATCGTCCTACAGTTTCAAAGCATAATATGGTAGCTAATTTGGAAAATACCGAGGCGAATGTGGTTTTTCATGATATGATTGATTATCTTATTGGGTCGCCTATCAGCTATGCTCTTTTAGTGGAGCCGGATATTATTGCACCTTGGATTCAAGAATTTTGGGCTAATTCTAGGGATAACATGGAGAATGATGAATATTATGTTCGATCAACAGTTGCTGGAAGAACTGTGACGATTACAGAAGCTTCTATTAGAGATGATTTATTATTTGGTGATGAAGAAGGAGCTATTCGTTTCGACAAACAACTGATTTGGGATACTTTTAGGGATCTTGGTTATGAAGGGTCATTAACAGAACAAACTTTCAAGAAACCCTTATTTTGTCCTCATTGGAAATTTATGGTTCATGTGTTGCTCCATTGCATAAGTGCTAAGAGTACCTCTTGGGAGCAGTTTGGGTCAAATATAGCATCTGCTATAGTTGGGTTAGCTACAAATCGGGTTTTTAACTTCTCACGGCTAATACTGGATGGAATGCTCTCACATATCTCACATGGATCTACTTGGCTAATGTACCCAAGGTTTATACAAGTTTTCTTGAACAAGCAACTTGCTGATGTACCAAAACCTACAGACTTACTGCCTGTTATTGTACAACAAGCGAAGATTTTTACTTTTATGGCAAAAAGGAGTGCTTTATTCAGAGGTCAAGATACTCCATTAACTCCTTCTATGATGGAAGTTGTTGAAGCTGTTCGAGCTGAAGCTGGAGAAGATGAAGATAGTGGAGGTACTGCACCTGCAAGTACTGCTTCTCAACATATTGCATCTCAAGGTGCTGCTTCACACAGTACTGCTTCACAAAGTACTGATCATGACCATATTGAAGTTCCACCATCTCCATCTCCACATCCATCTCCACAGGTATCTTCACATGCAGAACCTTTGTCATCTGGAGGCGATGAAGCAACTATGGAGCCTGAAGGTTAAATTCTCAACAATTATGCTTTAACAAGGGAATTGACAAGGTTGAAGAAATCATTTGAAGATCAGGCTACCGAAATTAAGAGGTTGAAGGTCAAGTATAGAAGGTTAAAGAATTATGTTGCACCTTTTATTAAACGATATCGCTTATGGGTTAAGGAAGAAAACAAGCGCCGAAGGAAATTTACGAAAACAACCAAAGGCAAACAGGTTCATAAACCATCTTCTGTCAACTTGGGGAGGAATTTAGAAGAAGAAAATTTGAAAGAAGATGTTGAACAGGAAAAAGAACCTGAAGGTACTGAAGAACATGAAAAGATTGAAAAGATTGAAGAACAGAACATTGAAGACACTGAAGAGCAAGTTCAAGTTCCAGTTCAAAGTACTGATGATCAAGGTACTGAACAACAAAGTACTGATCTTCAACAACAAAGATCCTTCAGACAAGAGTTGATTACTCCAAGAGTATTGAATTTTGAAGAAGAAACTGGTCCTTCTACAACTGTTATACAAGAAGAGGAGGAAGCTACACTCAAACCCATCCACTCTGCAAGTGATGATGAGTTCATTGCTACAATTTTAGAAGATTTATCACAACCAAGAGGTGGTGTTACTATTCGAGAAGTGCAAGAAGAGGAACAACCAAGAGCTTCTCAACCTACAATTGATCTTAAAGATAAAGGAAAGGGTGTTCTGGTTGAAACTAAGAAGAAAAAGCTAACTTTGGCAGAACTTAAAGCAATTGAAGTTGCTAGGAATGAAGCTGCAGCTAGAAAGCTTCAAGAGGAGTTAAATGCTAAAGATAGAGAAGCTCAGGAAGCTGAAGAAGCTCAAAATAGAGAAGCAGCTAAAAAGTTACAAGATAAATTAGATGCTGAAGCTGCTGAACCATTACAGTCACCTACTCCTGTTAGATATATGCCAAGAAGACCTAATTTAGCTAAAGACAGGAATGCTATGATGGCTTATTTGAAAAGTCGAGGATATAAAGGATTGCAGAAGCTGAATTATCTTGATATGAAAAGACTATATGATGCTGAAACAGAGGCTTATAAGAAGGATGTTGCAGGCATCAAAGATTTTAGAGAAGAAGCTAATTGGACTGAAGTAGAAAGGAAGAAGAGTTTAAAAAGAAAAAGAAAAACTGAAGTTACAGATAGACAGTTCTCAAAGAAAGAAAGAGTTGAATTAAGATCTGAGACTAGAGATGTATTAAGAAATTATCTCGAGGTTGATTTTGAATATTCCAAAGAAGATGCTGATATGAAGATGAACAGATCTCAGATTAGTGCTTTTGAAGTTGTGAAATCCAAAGATGGAGATTATATGATTTTTCATAAAGAATATGAAAGCTTCAAAGTCTTCAATAGGCTATGGGATTTATTACACATTATAGATAGAGTGGATCTATTTTATCTATATAATGTGGTGAAAGCTTATTTTGGAAATAATCCATCAGAAGGAATTGGTTTAGTGTAACTTGGAGATCTCATAACTATGTGGGAAACTGAAAAGGAAAGCACTGATGATATTTGGAAGAATCAAGAAAATTGGGAAATTGTCTGCTGGAGATTCTTTGAAGAGTCTGAAGTTCATGTTTTAGAGCTGGAAAATGGTACAACGATACACATGTTTGCAGACAGAAGATATCCTCTCACAGTTGAGCTCATGAGAAGAATGATAGAGCATGGAATGGAAGTAGAAGAGGATAATGAAACTGCTTGCATGGTCATCAATTTGTTTAGCAACTGGACTACCATTGCTGAAGAAGATGAGTAAACTGTTATGAATTTCATTGAATAAATTATTTTTGATAAATCAATACTTTATTCAAAGTACTGATCAAACAAGTACTTTCATCAAAGTAATGTGCTATGCTTTTAAACCAGTTAAGTGATTTTTGAAAGAAACCTTTTGTTAAAGTATCAAATATTTTGAAACAAAGGTTAAGTGAAATAAATGGATTTTGAGATGGCAACATCAATAGGTCATCAATCCACCATGGTTACAAAAGGATTGGCTAATCCATGAGCAAACGGCTCTGGTAAAGATATTTCAAATCCATTTTTAGTTGACAACTTGCTAATAAGTTGTATGGTAATCAACTCACCATATCAGTTAATGTGAAGAGTTGGCTAGCCCACAAGAAAATGGCTTGTGGTAAAGGCAGTGAAAAAACCATTATTGGTAATTAGTTCACCATTAGATAGAAGAACTAACTAGTCTAGAAGGGTACAGCTTTTGGTAAAGACAACTCAAATCTGTTGATAGCTGATGATTTGCTTAAAAATCATATGGTTATCAATGTACCATGGTCTTACACACCAAAACATTTGGCTACTCCAGAGTTAATGGCTTTGGTAAAGAGATCTAAATCCATTAAATTTTCAATGATTCACCTCTCACAGGAGTTAACACACCTGGAAGTGATGAGAATAGTATGCAACTTAAATTGAATTAATGTACAAACTGTCATATGTTGCTGTGTTGCTGTAAAGATGGAGATTGCTGGATGATGTTGTAAAAAGAATAATTCTAGAGATACTTTGACAAGCACAGACACTACAGAGATACAATCTAAAGACTAAGAAACAATCTGTCCTTAAAGATGAAGCTGTTAAAGATATATTCACAAAAGAACTTGAAGTCAAGCAAGTAGAATTCAAGTTAGGGGAGGATTGTTGGGATATGAAAGTACTGAAGATATGAAAGTACTGTAAGCTGCAAAGTTCTGGAAAAAGTCAAATAGTCAAAGTACTGCTAAAGATAAAGTCAAAGTATTGCACCATAAAGTCAAAGTACTGCAAGAACAAAGAACTGTTATATTTGTTTATGGAAAGTATTGTAACTCTAGAATATTCTGCATTAGATTACTTGTCGTACAAGGATACAATTTGTAAACCGACTAGGATATCCTTGAGCCTATAAAAGGAATCCTAGATTGGCATTAGATGTACGAGTTTATGAGTTTTAGAGTTTACGAATTCACAAGTTATTTAGTGTTTTAGAGAGAAGTTCGATAATCTTAGAGTTGTATTAGAGTATCTGCATAATAAGCAGATTTAGAGTTTATAATAAAAGTTATTCTTCTTAGCTTTGTTAAGTAAATTCCGCGTACTTGATAAAGATTGCTCAGTGTTTATTTGTTAATAA
This sequence comes from Chrysanthemum makinoi, assembly GCA_910596185.1. Taxonomy (NCBI): domain Eukaryota; kingdom Viridiplantae; phylum Streptophyta; class Magnoliopsida; order Asterales; family Asteraceae; genus Chrysanthemum; species Chrysanthemum makinoi. The sequence goes on along the minus strand of OU343223.1, from coordinate 60,956,837 downwards.
CTTAAGATTTATCCGAGGTTGTTAAACCTTAACAAGCTAGTTAAGTTAGTTTGATTAGAGTATATCGATCCAACACAACCCAACTCAAGCTCTAACTTGTTCACCAAGTTTAGTTTAGTATATACACAAGGCTAGGGGTCTTGTGTTTTGCATCTCTTGTACTCATTAAGCTAAACCAAAAAATTGTTTGTGTGTTTCTTTGCTTAAAACCGGTCGACTACTTCCCCAAGGGAGTCGATCACTTTGATTTTCCAACTCAAGTTATTTTGTTTAATTAAAACTAGCATTTCTTTATTTCGGTATAGTAGGTGTGTACAAGAAAGTGGTACTAACACATTATTGTTAGTATTTTTGGATTGAATTACAAAATCGGTAAGGGGTAATTCACATAATCATATAAACCCTAATTAGGGTTCATCCAATTGCTAGTTTTGTAGATTTGATTCTTGTTCGGCTAGAATCAAGAAAGGTACGCGTATTCTTGTTTATGTTAATTAATTATTCGTTAATCTTTCCTATACGCTTCCGCATGTATACTTTGATGTTTTGTGTTTTATTATTGATTGTCATGATATATAATTCCAACAGTGGCATCACGAGTCATTGGTTTTAATGAGTAATTAATTACTAAACACGTAAAAAACGAATAATTGTATGTTGTTTGATATGATTAATCTAGGGTTTGGTTTAATTTTTGCATGGGTCGATTTTTTTATTTAATATGGGGCGTACCCCATTTTTTTTGTAGTCGATTCATTAAAAAATTTCAGGGTTTTAAATTGTTTGTTAACCTTATCGAAACCTAGAATTAATATATGGCTTACGTGATTAATTCATGAATAATATGTTATGTGATATGGAATAATATGCGATCTTGTGACTAATTGAAGAAATGTTATGATATATCCATGATGATACATGCATGTTTGTCATGGATAGTTGCTTGAATTGTTTAATTGTTAAGATATTTTATCACATGTTTATTTATGATAAATCTTGAATTGGGGAAGACTCCAATTATATATTAATGAATCAATTATGTGCAATTTGGTATATTTTAATTAAGGGTTTACGCAATCGATTCGTCGATGTATGTGGCTCACTTTCAATTGAGAAAGTGAAAGCCCTAATTAATATATACATTAATTAACCTAGACATTGATTATTAATAGGGTTTTATCGAATAAGTTGCATATAGCTACTTGTTTACACGTATTAATTGTTAGTTATGTGCGCATTGTTTATTGTTTATTTTTTATTTGTTTACTTGTTTGTTTATTATGTGCGACAGTTTTAAGCAAATGGTAATTTTGAATAGAAAAATAATACGGACTAAACAATGGTGAAATTTGATTTGTTTTTGAAGAGTTAAGTTTTCAATAGTTTAATTGATTGATGATTTTGGTACAAATGGTCTGAACGGCTCACCCAATTTGACGGACTGTGTGGGAAATACTAGGAGGGGAGCGCATAAATTGTGACCCTAAAAACGGAGGTTATTGCTTCAGCGCTGACCAAACTCTCCACTTGCTTGCGAGTCAAATTGGAGCTACCAAGTACGCCATAAATGTACAATATCATCTTAAGGGCGAATTAGCTTTAATTCCATGCGCCACTTCGGTGGTAATTACCCGAAACACTAAGTGTTTACACTTATGCAAAAGTACGGTATAATGGACGATAATTAAAGGTAAATTCCTTGATTGGCGAAACCAATACCTCAGTCAAAACTTTGATAATTTGATCTTTATGAATTGGTAATAAAAAGTTTTTTATTAAATTTATGCTACAAGATGAATGCATGACATCTTTGTACATATTTGATTTGACCACATAAAATCAAAACTAGTACCCTTTATAAATTAAGTTATATGCCATCTAATTAAAGGGACACTTGAAGTTGCAATTTACGTCATGTCAGAACTTGGCGAGATTGTGATGGAAAGGTAAATCTTTATGTAAAGTCAGACCTTACATAAACATACTTGCAGTTCTTTAAGTTAGACACTTAAGTTACGTAGGAAGTGAGACCTGGACTCAAGGCATAAGATGGGATGAAACATATTTATATTTGCAATAACGTTGGAAAATATAAATCCCATAGTGATCTAGGAATTGAAAATTGTTTGCCAATTATTGTTCGACAGATTACCTTATTATATGCTTTCGTTACTAGCAGATCAACTGATGTAATGAACCTATGATAATTTTGATCCTAGTTTTCGAGAAATTATATGGTTATATGTTTATATTAACTTGGGTATATTTTATTTTCTTGAAAAGTTGTATTATCGAAAATACTAATACTTGAACTTTTTTCTGTAGAAATGGCTCAAAACAACGATAACACTAACACTGCACTAAGTTCTGCGTTCAAAAGCTTTTTTGATCTAGAAAAGTTGACTGGCTCTAAGAATTTCAATGATTGGCACCGCTCTTTGAGAATTTTCTGTAGAGTTGTTGATCGGTTGAATTATCTATACACGCCTTGTCCTGCTGAACCAGCACCTGACGCATCTGACGCGGAAAAGGCTGCTTGGAAAATTGAGTATAAGCGTCATAACGATGAGGCTTGCCTAATGTTGGGAACGATGGAACCTGCTCTCCAAAAGCATTTTGAAAACTACTTTCCATCTGTCATGCTCGATGAACTTCGAACAATGTTCGAGAAACCAGCTGCTGTCGAAATTTATGATTTGATCGATGCATTACATAGCTGCAAGCAGGGAGAGGGTAAAGCCCGTAAGTGCTCATGTATTGGAGATGAAAGGATACATGGACCAATTAAAGGCACTTGACAAAGTTTATGAAAATGACATTGCTGTGAACTTGATCAATAGATCCCTTAACAAGGATTTCAATGGTTTTGTTCGGAACTTCAATATGCACTGTGTGGGGAAGACAGTTACTGACCTACACGCATTGCTAATTGACGATGAAAAAGGGTTACCTCATAACGCTCCTACTTCCCAGGTACTTGCTATTCAGGGTGGAAGGATAAATAAGCCAAAACCGCAGCGTGCGAACAACAAGAAGGTGAAGGGCAAAGGGAAAGTTGATAAGTAAAAAGGTTATGGCCTATCAACCAGAACCCAAGAAGTACCCTACTCCTAGGAAGGAAAATCCTAAAAGGGATCAAGCATGCCACCACTTCAAGGTCGTTGGGCATTGGAAGAGAAATTGTGCTCTCTATCTTGATGAATTGCGGGCAAATAAGATGAAGTATGACGGGTCCTTGGGCACCGGTTCTTCAGGTAATTTATTTGTGATTGAATTATTTACTCTAAATCATAAAAATTCCTGGTTATATGATACTGGATGTGGTATTCACATTTGTAATACACTGCAGGGGTTTAGAGTGGAGAGGAAGCTAGCCTATGGGGAGCAATATCTGCACGTGGGCAGTGGGGCACATGCAGTTGTTGAAGCCATAGGAACGTTTAGTTTATTATTGCCTTCGGGCTTAGTAATGTTATTGTGGATGATGGTTTTACTCATACTATTTCATGTAATGGAATTTCTGTTTCTTTAAATGGTGTATTTTATTTTAATGCGATTACTGTGAATGGTGTGTCTGAAATTGATATGATTGGAAATGAATCTAAAAAATATAATAATTGGATGTTTAGCATCAATAAGAAAATAAAGTTGGACTTGAATTCTTCTTATCTTTGGCATTGTAGACTTGCTCATATAGGCAAGGCTCGCATGCAAAAGCTACAACACGATGGGCTTTTGCAAAATATCAATGATGAATCATTTGATAAATGTGAGTCATGCATAGCTGGGAAGATGACGAAGAAACCTTTTCATAGCAATATGGAGAGGGCGTCTGATCTACTTGGTCTTATTCATACTGATGTGTGTGGACCACTTAGACATGTGTCAAAGAGAGGTGCTAGCTACTTGTGAAAAACTAGAAGGGGGGGTTGAATAGTTTTACCAATTAAAACTTCCTTTAAAATATTTAGATCGACTTATGTCAATCTATTTGGATGTGTGTGTTGGATGTTGATAAACAAGCATGTAAAGATAAGTAATGAAAAGATTAGAGTAAGAAGCACAAAACCAAAACGCAAGTATTTATAGTGGTTCGGCTACAAGGTCACCTTCCTTGCCCTACTCCACTCCCCGAGTCACCTACTCGAGAGTTCGTAATCACTACACCAATCTCCTTATGGCGGAGAAGCCTTCACAACGTCGCCTACTCTTTTTCCGGTACTAGGCTAACCACCGGGTTCTATCACTCCAAGGTGAACCACACCTACACAACATCGCCTACCCTTTATAAGGTACTAGGCTAAGTACCTAGTTCTTTCACACCTTAGGTGAACTACACCTTCACAACGTCGCCTACCCTTTATTAGGTACTAGGCTAAGCACCTAGTTCCATTGCAATGGAGGAACTACTACCACACTACACCAACGACTAATCCCAAAGGAGATCTACTCCTTTACAACATCATCAAGGATATCAATATCCTTGGATCTAAAACTAGTCTATCTTGTACATCGAAACACACCATATCGAATGTACAACTAAGGCACCTTTCACTAATGCCTTTGACTAGATCTACAAGACACCTTTCACTAATGTCTTGTGTCTTCACTTCTAAGCACCTTTCACTAATGCTTCTTTGTCTTGACTTCTAAGCACCTTTTACTAATTCTTCTTAGTCTTGATTTCCAAGCACCTACCACAAGTGCTTTATCCTATAGACGATAGATACCCTTCACTAATATCTTCGTCTTGACTCTTAAGACATCTTTCACTAATGTCTTCAACACTACACTTCTTTGAAAAAAAAAGGAATCATCAACAAGAAGACTTCAGTAGCCTTGATGACGAGGAAGCATGGCAACTCATGGACTTGAGCTTGCTCGACTTCAAAGGTGGTGATCTTGCCTTTAAGAGGAACCTAAAAGATCACACAAAAACAAAACTACAAACATAGATCACTTGGATCTAAGGTTAGTGAGATTTAACTCAGGGGATAAAGTATATTGAAAGGGGGTGAGAAACAATGAAGAAATGGCTCACTATTTATAGAGGAAAAATCCTACTGTTCCCCGGATCCCACGGATCCCTACCACAAGGGATCCGGCTAGCACAAAGCTAGGGATCCGTGGTCCGCTCCTCTTTGCCCATGGGTATTTTTGGTTATGGGTCATGGGTCATGGGTTATGGGTTGATCCATGGTTTTCTTTCTAGATACAATGAACTTGGTTAAGTGGTATATATAAAACCATGGGTAATGGGTCAAAACCATTTGCTAGTATTTTACCCATTTAGTATATACTTGTATTTACCCATTTTAGCATACACTTAGTTTTTACCCATTTTAGTATACTTAGTTTAAGTATATGTTTAACCCAATATGTAAACACTAGTTGTTGTACATATGTATCTAAATCATAAAATCACTTATACTTGTTTTAGTGTTTTATGTGAAAGCGTAAGTGTGTTAGAAAACTATTAACTCAAACTATTTATGTACTCTATTTGTTTCGTTAAAATGATTTTACTTTTGTTATCGACAAAACATTAGAAGATCGTAAAATATAAATAAACGTTTTTACGGCTTATTTGTATTAACAATCTCCCCTTTTGTTGATGACAAAACATAAAATTATTTTAAGGAAAAAGCTAAAATTCGTAAAAATTTGAATTTGTAGTTTTTACTTTCTTCTCCCCTTTTTGTCGAAACAAAAAGTGTTTGAAGGAAGGCAACACGTTGTTTTTAAGAAAAACATGTGAAAGAATTAAAAGTAAAAAGAGATAGAGAGCAAATAACGGGAAAGGATCTCGTCTTTTACTCCCCTTGACGAGTCCATCCCTATGTAAAGGCGTCAAGTAAATGATACTAATCTAGTTTGTTTGCAAATAAGTTTGCAAAAGATATTGGCTACAAGACGAATGTGCCCCCTGATGATTGCAATTGTTGCAAAGGGATGAAATGTAAACCTAGTATTGCAAGTAATTTGCAATGTATTGCTTTGACATAAAGCTCCCCCTAGCTTTATGATGTCAAAGTCTTCATATGTAAATTGAATAACTACAAAACAAAGGTTAGAAATCAAGTATAATTCACAATTTCCTACAAATGTGATTCAAGTTAGTAGAAGGAAGGCTTTCTGTCTCACGGATCCCGCGGTTCCCTCCTAGTAGGGATCCGTCTAGGCAAATCTGAGGGATCTGTCTGGCTGATGAATAAAGTCAGCAAAGATTGGTATAACAAGAAATGTTAATACTAAAAAGAGATATGGATTATACAGTATACTCACATACTCGTAAAATATAGCAAGTAGCATGTAATTCCATTTAATAAACAAGAGTTATGATATACATGACTCGAAAAACAAGGCAATAGACAATACATGACTAGGAATTTCTAGATCCCCTAACGCTTGAAGCTAAGACACCATTATAATCTTCTAGCTCAAGTTTTGTTTAGGTTTAATCTCGTTGAAACGTTCGAGGAGATGATAGAACATGAAACGTTGGTCTTCTCGTACTTCATGTATCAAACTTTCAACATGTTGACAATGATAGCAATCTTTTCCATGGCTAGGTAGTGGTGGTGGATGAAATGAAATGGCTTGATTCGAAGGATCAAGTGAAGCGGCTTGTGGAGCTTCAAACGATGGAGGGATTGGTGGAGGTGCATTTAAGAATGACTCAACCAAGAATGATGGTGGTGGTAGAGAGGTGTCAACTTCCATATGGTCGGGTGGTTGATTTTGATGATTTCTCATAATCCAAATGGGATTATATGATGAAAATGCCGAGAAGGAAGCAGGAGCAAGTGTTGACTCAACACCTTGATTTTGAACCATTATTCCTCCTAACGAGGGGAATGTTGTCGGCGGAAGCGGATGAGACGGCCTAGGAGGCAAGTCCTCTAAATTGTAGAGGTGTGGTGATGATAGTGGGGACGTAAATGAAATAGCTCTAGGAACCAATGGTGATGGTTTGGTGGAGATGACATTGTTTGGCCTAGGAGGTATGGTGGTGTTTGGCATAGGTAGTTTTGTGGGTACTATCCTTTTAGGAATTGGTTTGATTGGATGATGAAGAGTTCTATCATTTGTTGGTTTGATGGGAAATGATTCGGTTGAGGAAATTTCGTGTATAACACGAGCTCTTTTCATGGGTGGTTCTTTGGTGGATAAGTTATTACTTAGGGTTTTTCTCATGATGAGATGATTTCAAGAGTTTGCAAGAGCTGAAAGTTAGGATGAAAGTGATGACTATGGAGGTCCTAATAAGGTGGTTTATAAACTAAGAGATTTGGCAAGTGCATTTAAGCTTCAAGCCACTAGGATTCATTGGAATGTGATGATTGACATGCACAAGAGTCAACTTCAGAGGTTGTACTGATCTAGGAACTCATTTAAGATGAGATGGAGTGTTTGAGTTAGGAAGATGAGTTGAAATGATTGCTTTAGCAAGATTTGACCTATATTGTCATACGGATCCCACGGTTCCCTCCTCGGAGGGATCCGTCTAGGCTAATCCTAGGGATCCGTCTCTCAGCAGCTATGAAAGATTGGAAATGATGTTTCTAAGATCTAAGACCTATATCATCTTAAGTGTTTCAGTTCTTCTAAGTGTTTTAAATGAAGGGATGCTTGAGTACTTGAAGGTAATGAATGATGTAGCTAATGATTGTCTTTTGTGGAAGGATTTGGAACTTTCAAGAGTACCAATGGATGAATAATGATGACACTAAAGATTTAGAATGTCAATTGAAGATAGATGATCCTAGAGATCAGGTTGTGTCTTAGGATAGTGTTTTGGAAAATATCCTAGAAGCTTTAAGATGAGAAAACTAGATTTTGATCAAATTTGATCAATTTGGAGGTGAGGATGATTTATGATCAATTTTGCCATAATTGAAAGATTTCTAAGACTAGATGTGAGGGATCAAGTAGAGAATAAGGTGTGAGTTTAAGAGCGGAAGAGTAATGGATTAAAATGAAACGGTAGATACAAGCGTTTTTAGAGTGTAACCTCGGTGAGTTATGTATGAATGGGAAAGATTAACCTATCTTGATAAGGACTTAATTTGCCTTAAGACACTATATTTAGCTTAGTGTAAGGTGTTCTAAGAATGTCTTTGAAATACAATGCTTGTAATTGCATTTTCTATTAACGACGGATCCACGGTTCCCTAAGAGTAGGGATCCGTCTAGTACAATCTTTGGGATCCGCCCATCTGCTCAGCAGGACCGTTACTAAAGGTATGCAATGATCTTGACAATGCATTATATCTCAAGGATAGTCTAAAGAGAGTTCTAAATACTAAGATATCAAATGTTTTATTTCATGAAGGAAATTGGATTGCATTAATAAAGCACGAGTACAATAGATTTGATCCTATTTTGAAATATTATTAGTTTCCTTGAGTGTTCTTGCTAGGAGGATTATTAAGTGATTGATGAGTGTTGGTGGAGTCAAGAATGAAGAAAGTCTTCATGAGGGATATGTTTAGCGGTTCCATCGTTTTGTTCACAAGTAGTACAACAAGACTGAAATTGAGGGGAAGTGCATAACATTATGATAGAGGCGTGTCAAGAACATTCCATAAGGGATGAGTTTATTCTTGGAGCCTTGAGGATTTGAAATTCGCCTTGCGAAGAAGTAGGCGAGATTGTATGGTTGTTGTGTTAGCAAATAGTACAACATTTGAGCACAACAAGCGGGGAAGGATTTTCGATTTCCCTAAGACTCCAAACATTTTCACGTAGGATGAGTGCAAGAGGCTTGTACTCTTCTCAGATATCCCTTGTAAAGATAATGTTTGGATCGGAGTAATATGGTCGAGGTTTGCATATTATACGATTTAAATCTTCCGGAGAGGGTATGTGTGAACAATATGGACTATTTTCTTCACGAAAGTTGAAGAGAGAATCTAGAGACCAATCTTCAGTGAAGGCACATTGTCCATGATTTGGAATCCAGAGGATGTGAGCAAAATGCCCAAGGGTTAAAGTGAACTTTTGGTTTTTGATAAGGATTTAAAATGTACCTTTTTGAGGGGTCGTTTAAGCTCTTATTTGATCACTTTTGTATCCGTTATTGCTTAATATCGTTCCTTTTCACTTTTTAGGTCTCTTAAAGGCAAACTGCTGTAATGGCACTTATTTGGACGAAAAGGCGCGGATATATGAAGAAAATGGCCAAAGTCAAGAATCGAGACACTCAAGCTAATAAATTACAAGGGGACGGCGTCACTGCTTAATCTGCGACGCCGTCGGAGGACGTTGTGACAGCTCATAAGAGAAATTGCTAGTTTTTGGAGGACGGCGTCGGGCTTTAAAAGAGTAGGCCGTCGCAACTCAGATGGCCTAGATTCAATCCAGACGACGTCAGAAGCTAAATAGGACGGCGTCACAAGCATAAGGTGACGTCGTCGCAAGATTAACTTGGTCAAGACGAAACCCTAATGACGGTGACACGACGGCGTCACAAATCATAAGGTGACGCCGTCGCACATGTAATCTTATATATAGAATCCGAATTTTTCAGTTTTGGAGAGTAGTATTTTGGGTAAACTTTTGGAATAAAACCTAAACCGAACCAAGGTCGTATTTTAGGGTTTTAAACCCTATCTTACACCAAGATAAGTGTTTACTCTTAAATTTAATTATGTCTTCAATTATTTGTGTGTATGCTTGCATGTTCTCCATGTCCGGCTAATTTACTTGTGTGTTTGCTTAGGGAATATGAAACTTAATTATTGAATATTGATTGGTTGTCTCTTATCTTAGTTGATTAATGATCTAGTAATGCGATAGGTCATTCGTTGTGTACTTAATGCTTGATTAATCTTTGTGAACCTTAGGTTATAGCACTATGAGTTGGTGTAAGCTAAACTATACAAAGAGGCCTTAGAGTTAGAGTTTATCATCCCTAGTGGGTTTTGTAGACGAGACCTTTGGTAACTTCAAAGAGTAGGGAGAAACGCATACCCTACAACTTTAGACACACAACGCAACTAGGAATAAGGACGTGACAATTCAACCACCAATAGGATAATTAAGGAGTAGTAAAACCTAAGTAAACACATCTTTAAACTATCATACGAGCACACAATAATTAGACATAGACTACCACCACCTTAGTTTAGATAATTAGATAATAGTAGAGTAATCGGTAGAAATACCAACCCCCCAAATCCAAACCCCGAGATTCGTACTTTTCCTTTTCTAAAAAACATAAAAAGATAAAAAATAATCTTCCTCAACCCCAACCTTAGCGTAGTAACTTCTCACTAGCATTCCTATTCCCCTAGAGAACGATATCAATTCCCGTGGCTTACCCTAATACTACACTACAACGATTAGGTTCACTGCCTAGGGTGTCGAAAAACTTGCTCGACGAAAAGGAAGTTCCTTTGACCCCGAACGCGCTGTGTAAGCGTATCAAGTTTTTGGCGCCGCTGCCGGGGAATAGAATAGCAGGTTAGTAGTCCACCTCTTTTAGGTTTCTTTGCTTGATTCCTATCAAGTAAACTTTTTTCTCATTTTTAGCTTCCTTTTAGTCTATCCCCCTTCTTCGTGACCTTTGTTCGTAACCTCATCACTTTTGATCATGGAAGGTGAAAACCCCCCTCAAATCATTGTCCCGCCAAGAGACCGTACTCTTGGTGAATACTCGAGACCTAGCCACCTAGGCTATAGGAACACCATTGAGCTTCCCGATCAAGCTCAAACTACGGCTCTTCGATCTGACACCATCCGGTTGGTGCAAAATGGATGTGCATTCCATGGACTTCGTTCTGAAGATCCTAATCAGCATCTTAAGGACTTCCTTAAAATTGTCGATTTTATTGACCTTGATGCTACTACTCGGGAGACCACACGTCTGCGTCTCTTCCAATTTTCTCTACGGGACCAAGCTAGTAATTGGCTTGAGCGACTTTCCGCCGGCTCCATCTCAAATTGGGATGATCTCACCCCGTTTCCCTTGCTCAATTTTTCCCACCGGGGAGAACCACAAAACTTAGGAATGACATCTTGAAGTTCCAACAACGTCAAGGTGAATCTCTCTACGAAGCATGGACTCGATTCAAGGACTTACTCCATAAAGTCCCTCATCACGGCATTGATCTTTGGCTCCAAGACCAAATCTTTTATGATCATGTCGACTTCCCCACCAAGCGATCCATTGACTAAGCGGCACGGTGGAAAACTTAGTGATCTCACCGCGGAAGAATCATGGGGTATAATAGAGGACCTTGCTCTCTATGACAACGAAAGTTGGAATGACCCCGTGAGTTGCCCAAAACCGTTAAGGCAATCTCCTTGCCTCCAATTGACTCACAACCTTCCGACCGTAGGATGCTTGAACTTGAAGATCAAGTAAAATTCCTTATGAGCTCTTACGAAAACCCTAAGTCTTCACGCCATGAGAACAAAGTTTCCTCATCGTGTGAGCCATGTAATGATCCTCATAACACGCGCACTTACACCCAATCCCCCGAACATGCTTCCGTTGACTACACATCCTCGCGTGTTAATGGAACGGGAGGAAGATTCCCTGCAACACCCGGACCTAGGACTTTTAATGACACCCGAGAAGCATGGAAGGACAAGCCCGACTTCTATTGGGGACAAACCAAAGAATTCACTTCTAATGATTTCTCATTACCCCTATCTCTTGGCCCTAGCCAAAACATTGAAGGAATGTTGCAACAACTTGTCGCATCCCAAGAAGCCCAAATAGCTAAGCTCTCAGACCGTTTCAACCAACAACAAGCCGATATGGATAGGAAGATAGATAACCTTTTGAAAGCCATAACCAATAGTGATAGGAAGGTTAGTGCTATCTCAACTCCCGAGCCTCCCGGTGTAGAGATTAAGGACCCAAGTAAGCTAGCTAAGAACGTTCAATTCGTCAATACCATCGCCTTAGTGAAACCTAATGACGAAGAGGACCATACACTTGAGAATAATGAAACAACCAAGGAAGTAGATGAAGTAGACAATGACTATTTCAATAAGTTTCCTACGGAAGAAGAATTATCTCGCCACCCTCACTTAGTACGTGACCTCCGTCACATGTATGTTAGGAAAAGCCCTAGAATCAAGTTTGGGAACCCTTGGAATCTTAACATACCATGTTGCATAGGACACCTTTTTGTGGCAAAGGCCTACATTGATCGCAAGTCTCCAATCAACATAATGACTAGCACTTACTACAATTGGGTGATGAAGAAGCCTATCCCAACTAGGCAAGATCCAGAAAACCCTAAGGTTGGTTGAAATTTTCTTGGTAGAATCAAGGGATTGCCCGTTTATGTAGGTAGTTTCACGTTTCCTACAGACTTCATAATTGTGGATGATATTAGCACGGCCATAGACCCTAGCTTGTCCCATGTTATTCTAGGAAAACCCTTCATAGAAAGCACCGGGATGACCTATGAACCCTCGTTAGGAGTAGTGCGATTCAAGGATGAGACCGATGACATAGCTTACCAAATGCCATTTAAGATTGAGAATTTTTCATCACTCTCTAATGATGAAAAGGAACTTAAATTGTCAGTCTATTATAGGAATGATGAGGATAAGGAAAAGGGAGTAGATTATGTTATGGCTAAGATTTTCGGATTCTATAAGGATTGTTTGAACTTAGGACCGAAATATAGGACAGAGTGGGGAGAAGACGAACTTTTAGAGAAGTGCATCATGGGGCATCTCTACAACATGGAACCACCCACTGGAAACCGTCATGATGAAGAAGGTGGCGGTAATGAAGTAACGTAGGACACGACTACGAGTCTAGCTACAAGACTCTTAAATAAAGAAAAGCTCTTCGTGGGAGGCAACCCATGCTTAATTGTTTGCTTGTTAGTGTCATATATCTTTTATTGATTGTTTATTCTCATGTTTAAATTTGTAAAAATGCTTTATTTTGTTTTTAACCTCGTCTTAATTGCATATAAAGGTATTTTACATAAAGGATAAGTGTAGGGAGGATTACACACGTTTTCATAAGAAACGTGAACATGAGAATAACAATTGATTAAAAGATATATTTGCGTGTTTGTTCGAGTTAAATGCTTGTATCGAGTCATAATGGATGTTTTGCAGAAATTTTTCCAGATTCTAAAGATATAAATTTTCCAGAATGTTTTCCAGAAAATCGCAGACCAGTTTTTGTCAGGATAACCGGACGGCGTCAGGATTTCAACCTGACAGCGTCAGGAAGGAATAAAAACATCAGATCACTTTTTCTCGTTTTCTGAGCTACTTAAAATTTTTGGAAATTTCCAGGTCTTAATTTTCTTAGAAATTCTGTAAACATCCATTCCACAAGCATTATATCCTAGTTTAAATCGAGTCTTATATATTATTACCGCCGATTTTACGCGAAGGTTTCGTTTGTTTTCTTCAAGTGTGCAGGTTTTGTTTATCAAGAAGAAGATACATAAAGTTGGAGGAGTTTTTCACGCATACATTCTTCTTGGAAAGGATTTAACCACTACTTCACACACGGATCCTACCGAGCTAATCAGGGGAGTACTAGTTTCTTTCGTTTTTAATTACCTTCTTTATCATAACTTTGATACTTTCGGGGAATATTGGGGACAATGTTCAGTTTAAGTGTAGTGAGGGAAAATAAAACGGGAACTTTGAAACTATGCTTATCCTTGATTATTTGCTTTGTCCAATTGCACTTTTGTAATAAACCATGAGAAAATGTCGGTTAGGGTAATTTTGGCACCAAATTTAAAATTTTTCATAATATATAGGAGTGGGCCATTAGTCTTAACAAAAGCGTCTCACGGATAGGAAGTTATATGACTAGCACAAAACCCTTTACCGCTTAAATTCCACCAAAAATGTGAGGATCGCCCTTAGATTAGTAGGAATTGAAGCATTCATCTTCAATCCTTAGAGTGTGAACCGGTAGTATATTAGATTCTAGAACTTGTTTTGTGATGCATTCCGAGATCGCTAGTAAGACTACACTTGTGTAGTTAGGAATAACTAAATGATAAGAGGCATTAGGATAACCCTTGTTTGATACCCGTAATATAATTACTTCTTCCACATTGGTTGATTAATTCCCCCACACCTTTGCGTTGTACTCATCTTTAGTACACGATACCCCTAGTTAAACCCTCAGAGCCTATCCTTTTTGCGGTTCTCATGATGTTTCGGTTTTTCGGAATATCAATGAAGAACATTGTCTACACCCCACCCCCAAATATACACCCAAATCGCCTTAGCCTACCCTATATGCACTCACTTTTAGTGCATTATTGTTATCACCCTAAACCCTTAGTTCAATTATCTAGTTGCTTGCATGAGTTGCTAAGTCGAGTCATATCCTTTGTATACAGTTTTGGGACGATTGGGATTCATGAGAAAAGTTAAAGTTTTAAATGACTAAAAGGGAACGCCAATTCCCTTATTTGCGTAATAACGTACTCCAAGTGTTTTGATCTTTTCAATTCGGGTCATATTAGTGTTAGAGTAATAAAAACTCAAGTGTAGGGATGTGCTATAAACCCCTATCATTTTGATGTTATCGTAGAGGATGGTAGAGTAAAAGTGTATTAAAAAAAATCGAAAAAAAATAGAAAAAGAGAAAAGAAAAAAAAATAGAGTTCAAAAAAAAATACGGGCTACCATCCTACATCTATCTTTAAATTTATGTTTGTTTATTTCAGTTTTCTAGAGTTTAAAGTGTCGAGTCTTGGCTTAGCAACGCCATTCTTCGTATGCATGTAACATTGAGATTTTTGACTTGCCACCACTAAAAAGCCTATCCCACCAAACCCTTTGTTTCCCTACTGTCACACCCCCAAATTACGTGTTTTGCAGCGGAATGGAATACCTTGGGGAGGACTGTCATAGCATCAAAGTTACAGTTATATCGAACGACCTAAAGTGTCGTTTAGAAAATACATCGTTTGATTAAGTAAAATAATCAGAGTTTACAAAATGTAGGTCCCAAATGAAAAAAAATCAATGTATGCGGAAATAGGTTTGATACAAGCCAAACGATGTTTTTAAAGTGTATAAATCCCATGTGAGACGCGTCGTCACCACGACTCTATGATATGTCCATATGCATGCCATGAAGTGAATGCCTTAGATACCTGAGATAAAACATGCTAAAAAGTGTCAACACAAAGGTTGGTGAGTTCATAGAGTTTGGTTAACAAGTAAAGCTTTTAAAGAGCGCTAATGCAACAAAGGCAAAGTTTTGGTTATATAGAATAGTTCGCAAAGCAAAGGCATCGTAAATCCACTCAGTTCCAAGTCCCGCCCATACAAAACTTGCAACCTGTGTGTTTACAACCCACTGCTAAAAATAGTATGTCAATCATGTATGTATATATCATAGTAGTAAAAAGTATATGTGTCACCACAAGGGTCTTCCAACACTCGTGTTGGGATGTTTGTAAATTAATAGCCTTCCAACAACTTAATTTGGAGCCACTAATTCTTGTATGTAGCCAACTGAACCTCTTGACGAGTCTAACTTGTTTGTTGTGTTGCATTGAATAACAGATTATATTCACCCCAGGTCACGTCATCAAGGACACAAGGGTGGGGGCGTCAGCCCGATAGTACTATCAATACCTCTCTGCCGGCTCCCGCAGGAGTTAACCAGTTGCTAAAGTTTGTATGTTGATGCATAATTGAAAACTAGTTTAGCACATTAAGGCACATATCGCAATAAACCACACATAATGTCCAAAGTGTATAAGAAGTATATTGTAACACAATTGTATAAATGGTTTGAGTATTCGTAAGAGTGAAACAAATATTTAAGCATGTATCTCCCCCAAATAGTTTGTAAGAATTTAAACGAGTAAAGGTGGGGTATGAACTCACAATAGTATGTAAAAGTTTAGAGTACTTGAGAAAGTAAATGAAAATAGTTTGAGCATGTATCTCCCCCAAAAGTGATTGAAAATGGATAAAAGTAGGGGCTATGCAACTCACAGTAATATGTCAAAGTTTAGAATATTTGTGATAGTGAAAGTAAGTAGTTGAGCATGTATCTCCCCCAAAAGAGTTTGTAAGACAAATAAGTAATAGAAAGTGGGGCTACGAACTCACCTGGTGTGATTGATATGCTAACAAAATGAAGTGCACTAAAATGAGGCTCGGAGACTATCCGCGACCTAAATGAATGTCATGAATTGAGTTATGATATGTTGTCGTGAATGCGTGTTAGTGTGATACAATGATGTGCATGCAACTCCATATGATATTCATACCACTTGTATGTTTTGGAAATAATGTTTATCGTCAAAATATGTTTATGACATCCCGTCATATTATAAAATACTTTACAAGTATTTACGTCAAAATGTCATCCTACAATAGTTTATTAATGTTTTATAGTGAAATTTTAACTTTTCGCCGCAAAATATTGTCGTTGAAAATTTCTTGAAAGTGATAAAAATGGCTCCGAAAAACTAGTCGTAAAATGGTGTACGTCGAACGTTAGAAAACGAACTCGACGGTTTTGAAAAGCTTGTATCAAAATATAGAAGTTTCAGTTCAGGAGTTTTTGACATAAAGGTCTCGAACATAAAGATAATAAGGGTTAAAGATGGTGATTTTGTCGAATTGTGGTTCAAAAAGTGAGTTTCGGCCAAGTTTAAGCATTCGTAAATAATTTATTACAACTCCGCTATACAAACGGTTGATCGTTTTAGAAAATATGCTTGGTGATCTTAATTTCCTTAGAAGACATCTCGTTACAAAAAGTTCCACATCGTTGATAAAAACAGCCGTCAACATGGTCGTTTCAGTTACCGTAACACTTACCTCGTAAAAATAATATAGTTTTTCTAAAAATAATAGTTACGGCAATTCTATGAAAACGTGTATATCTTAGTCGTTTCAAATCCGTTTTCTACGTATTATATGTCCTTAGCTTCGTATCAAAGTATACTAATATATTTTTGATAAGTCGAAATAATTTGTAAAGCTTAGGACTCGTTTTTGACTCGTACCAAATAAAAATAGTATGCTGAAATTTCAGAAAAATATATATATCGTCGTCAAACTTGTAAAATCCATAACTTCTTCGTTACAACTCCGTTTTATTCCGTTCAAGCGGCCACGGATTCGTTTTAAAGTATATTTTCTAAATATCAAGGCCAAAAATTCGTGCCTACTGTCGGATTTTCCAGAAAATCAAAACAAGGACAGAACACTTTATATACTTATCGAAAATAGTTTTTCTCGTACTAAACCTATTCCAATCCCTTCAAATCAACTCCAAAGCTAATCTAATCCTACCATACACCTTCTTAGGGTGTCATGGGTTCCTAAACATCAACAAGACCAATATATAACAAGGGGATAATTATAGGATGACTTTATATATATAAAACACTTAAAAATCAAAGTAAAAATGGTATAAATACACATAAGTCTTTTGCATGTTTTTGCTCAAAAATGATGAGATGAGTATGAAATGAATATGTAAGATGAAAATAGATATGAGATGCTTACAAGTGATATGATGAGGTGATTAGAACAAAGAATTAACCTAAACACCCTAGGTTTTTATTTCAAAACCTTAATAAGAGTGTAACTAGATTGTAAAAACTTGATAATGGAAATTTTTGATGAATTTCTTCTTGGACCTTATGCTTGGCCGGTTTGTGGTGAGGAAGAACAAGAGAGAAGACTTTTTGGTAACTTGATAAATGAGAAGAATGAAATGAGATATGAAGTGAAATAATCAATTTGGAGTGTAGATCTATACTATCACAAGACAATTTTTACCAACCCATAAATGTTACCCCTCCCCATAGGGCCGGTTTTTGGGGTACATGTTTCTCTCATATATTTTTTTTTTTTTTAAATGTATTATGTATAAAATGTGTAAGTAAAATGTAGTTAAGTATAAGTTTGTTGTAACTTGTGTACACATTTGTGCAATAGGATAGTTTTAGCTAATCAATTTTAATTGGTCAAAGTAAAATATATTGAGTCATAAAAATTGTAAAAATATATTTCTTGCATAATTTGAGTGATATAATAATTATCGTATAGCTTTTAAGAAAAGTGTCGTAATAATATATATTTAACGATTTATGTACAAAATAAATTTAAAACACTGGGTAAACTCAAAATATAGTTTTTAGAAACTAAATGTAAGTATAAAAATATATTGGGATCATTTTTGAAAGTAACGGATTAAATACTCAAAATAATAACTCACGCGATAACGTTTATTTAATATAAAATTTACGCGTTAAATGTGAAATGTAAAATCATGAATGAACTAATATGATGCAAATGATGTTAATGAAATGTAGACTAAACTTAGTCCATATGAAATGTTCGTGATGATATGATCATGAATTCGCCGCTAAACCATAAAGGTTACGCGAATTTGGAACACGCAAAGCTAGTTTACGATAAATGATGAAATTGTGAAACGTGAATTGTTTTGAGAAATGACCAAAAATTGAGAATTGTGACATTCTTCCCATGTCAGCGGAATCACGTCCTCGTGATTCGATCGATGATACTATGGTTCGAAAACGCGACAAGGGTTCTAAAAGTTTATGCTCGTGTATGGTCTAAATGATTATGTCAATGCTCATGCATATGAGTTACTCGTCCCACAAGATACGTTCCTGTGCTATCGTGAGCAATTCCCATCCTAAATACATGCTTTCTTATGATTAGGCTCGATGAGACAAGCTTTCCCATTCTCAAGCAAAATTTTTAAAAGACTTTTTGGTAACCGATTTTTACTTAATCCCACAACTCATCAAACAAGAACTGTCATACGATTAGGCTAAATCGGTTTAGGTAACGACTTGTTTCTAGCTCGATCTTTGCAACTCATCAAACAAGAACTGTCACTCGGATCAAACTGGAAACAAGTGGTTTTGAAGAAAATCTTTGAAAATTTGGCTTGATTACGGAATTGCTTACACATATGAGACTACTACTCCCTTCATTGCATGATTCTTCCTGAATTAGACATAGGTGATCGGGCTATGTATAATTTAGGAGTAACTATGCAATGCTTGGACTAATCGACTCATATGATGTTTGGTGTTGAGTCATAAGTTCGCATGTATAAAGAATGTGCACTTATAATGATATGATGAGATGCTATGATGATGTGGTTATAGTCTAGGGTCAATGATGCAACCTAGTTCTCTATAACCGACGCTCTGATACCAATCTGTCACACCCCCAAATTACGTGTTTTGCAGCGGAATGGAATACCTTGGGGAGGACTGTCATAGCATCAAAGTTACAGTTATATCGAACGACCTAAAGTGTCGTTTAGAAAATACATCGTTTGATTAAGTAAAATAATCAGAGTTTACAAAATGTAGGTCCCAAATGAAAAAAAATCAATGTATGCGGAAATAGGTTTGATACAAGCCAAACGATGTTTTTAAAGTGTAAAAATCCCATGTGAGACGCGTCGTCACCACGACTCTATGATATGTCCATATGCATGCCATGAAGTGAATGCCTTAGATACCTGAGATAAAACATGCTAAAAAGTGTCAACACAAAGGTTGGTGAGTTCATAGAGTTTGGTTAACAAGTAAAGCTTTTAAAGAGCGCTAATGCAACAAAGGCAAAGTTTTTGGTTATATAGAATAGTTCGCAAAGCAAAGGCATCGTAAATCTCAGTTCCAAGTCGCCATACAAAACTTGCAACCTGTGTGTTTACAAACACTTGCTAAAAATAGTATGTCAATCATGTATGTATATATCATAGTAGTAAAAAGTATATGCGTCACCACAAGGGTCTTCCAACACTCGTGTTGGGATGTTTGTAAATTAATAGCCTTCCAACAACTTAATTTAGAGCCACTAATTCTTGTATGTAGCCAACTGAACCTCTTGACGAGTCTAACTTGTTTGTTGTGTTGCATTGAATAACAAATTATATTCACCCCAGGAATTCACGCGTCATCAAGGACACAAGGGTGGGGGCGTCAGCCCGATAGTACTATCAATACCTCTCTGCCGGCTCCCGCAGGAGTTAACCAGTTGCTAAAGTTTGTATGTTGATGCATAATTGAAAACTAGTTTAGCACATTAAGGCACATATCGCAATAAACCACACATAATGTCCAAAGTGTATAAGAAGTATATTGTAACACAATTGTATAAATGGTTTGAGTATTCGTAAGAGTGAAACAAATATTTAAGCATGTATCTCCCCCAAATAGTTTGTAAGAATTTAAACGAGTAAAGGTGGGGTATGAACTCACAATAGTATGTAAAAGTTTAGAGTACTTGAGAAAGTAAATGAAAATAGTTTGAGCATGTATCTCCCCCAAAAGTGATTGAAAATGGATAAAAGTAGGGGCTATGCAACTCACAGTAATATGTCAAAGTTTAGAATATTTGTGATGGTGAAAGTAAGTAGTTGAGCATGTATCTCCCCCAAAAGAGTTTGTAAGACAAATAAGTAATAGAAAGTGGGGCTACGAACTCACCTGGTGTGATTGATATGCTAACAAAATGAAGTGCACTAAAATGAGGCTCGGAGACTATCCGCGACCTAAATGAATGTCATGAATTGAGTTATGATATGTTGTCGTGAATGCGTGTTAGTGTGATACAATGATGTGCATGCAACTCCATATGATATTCATACCACTTGTATGTTTTGGAAATAATGTTTATCGTCAAAATATGTTTATGACATCCCGTCATATTATAAAATACTTTACAAGTATTTACGTCAAAATGTCATCCTACAATAGTTTATTAATGTTTTATAGTGAAATTTTAACTTTTCGCCGCAAAATATTGTCGTTGAAAATTTCTTGAAAGTGATAAAAATGGCTCCGAAAAACTAGTCGTAAAATGGTGTACGTCGAACGTTAGAAAACGAACTCGACGGTTTTGAAAAGCTTGTATCAAAATCTAGAAGTTTCAGTTCAGGAGTTTTTGACATAAAAGTCTCGAACATAAAGATAATAAGGGTTAAAGATGGTGATTTTGTCGAATTGTGGTTCAAAAAGTGAGTTTCGGCCAAGTTTAAGCATTCGTAAATAATTTATTACAACTCCGCTATACAAACGGTTGATCGTTTTAGAAAATATGCTTGGTGATCTTAATTTCCTTAAAAGACATCTCGTTACAAAAAGTTCCACATCGTTGATAAAAACAGCCGTCAACATGGTCGTTTTAGTTACCGTAACACTTACCTCGTAAAAATAATATAGTTTTTCTAAAAATAATAGTTACGGCAATTCTATGAAAACGTGTATATCTTAGTCGTTTCAAATCCGTTTTCTACGTATTATATGTCCTTAGCTTCGTATCAAAGTATACTAATATATTTTTGATAAGTCGAAATAATTTGTAAAGCTTAGGACTCGTTTTTGACTCGTACCAAATAAAAATAGTATGCTGAAATTTCAGAAAAATATATATATCGTCGTCAAACTTGTAAAATCCATAACTTCTTCGTTACAACTCCGTTTTATTCCGTTCAAGCGGCCACGGATTCGTTTTAAAGTATATTTTCTAAATATCAAGGCCAAAAATTCGTGCCTACTGTCGGATTTTCCAGAAAATCAAAACAAGGACAGAACACTTTATATACTTATCGAAAATAGTTTTTCTCGTACTAAACCTATTCCAATCCCTTCAAATCAACTCCAAAGCTAATCTAATCCTACCATACACCTTCTTAGGGTGTCATGGGTTCCTAAACATCAACAAGACCAATATATAACAAGGGGATAATTATAGGATGACTTTATATATATAAAACACTTAAAAATCAAAGTAAAAATGGTATAAATACACATAAGTCTTGCATGTTTTTGCTCAAAATGATGAGATAAGTATGAAATGAATATGTAAGATGAAAAATAAATATGAGATGCTTACAAGTGATATGATGAGGTGATTAGAACAAAGAATTAACCTAAACACCCTAGGTTTTTATTTCAAAACCTTAATAAGAGTGTAACTAGATTGTAAAAACTTGATAATGGAAATTTTTGATGAATTTCTTCTTGGACCTTATGCTTGGCCGGTTTGTGGTGAGCAAGAACAAGAGAGAAGACTTTTTGGTAACTTGATAAATGAGAAGAATGAAATGAGATATGAAGTGAAATAATCAATTTGGAGTGTAGATCTATACTATCACAAGACAATTTTTACCAACCCATAAATGTTACCCCTCCCCATAGGGCCGGTTTTTGGGGTACATGTTTCTCTCATATATTTTTTTTTTTTTAAATGTATTATGTATAAAATGTGTAAGTAAAATGTAGTTAAGTATAAGTTTGTTGTAACTTGTGTACACATTTGTGCAATAGGATAGTTTTAGCTAATCAATTTTAATTGGTCAAAGTAAAATATATTGAGTCATAAAAATTGTAAAAATATATTTCTTGCATAATTTGAGTGATATAATAATTATCGTATAGCTTTTAAGAAAAGTGTCGTAATAATATATATTTAACGATTTATGTACAAAATAAATTTAAAACACTGGGTAAACTCAAAATATAGTTTTTAGAAACTAAATGTAAGTATAAAAATATATTGGGATCATTTTTGAAAGTAACGGATTAAATACTCAAAATAATAACTCACGCGATAACGTTTATTTAATATAAAATTTACGCGTTAAATGTGAAATGTAAAATCATGAATGAACTAATATGATGCAAATGATGTTAATGAAATGTAGACTAAACTTAGTCCATATGAAATGTTCGTGATGATATGATCATGAATTCGCCGCTAAACCATAAAGGTTACGCGAATTTGGAACACGCAAAGCTAGTTTATGATAAATGATGAAATTGTGAAACGTGAATTGTTTTGAGAAATGACCAAAAATTGAGAATTGTGACACCTACCGTAAGCCTAATGTTACAACCCTTTAAATACCTCTTTGATAGTCTTTCCTAGGTGCTTACGCCCAAGCGACGGAGGTTTGATCTATTCTCAAGCCTATGGTAATCAATGTACTAGGACCAGTTAATGAGTGTTTATCTTCCATTTCCAATTTGCTATATTTCATATACACCCGAGAGATGTGAGTATCCAAACACCCCATGTGAGGTGCTAGTATGTAATTTCCGTGCTTGTTATGACTTTTGCGGGGCTTATATGTGTTGTGGACTGTTTTAAACCAATGTTTCATGACCCCTAACTTATAAATTAATTGGCTAAAAGCACATTTGCTTGAGGACAAGCAAATACCAAGTGTAGGGATATTTGATAAGGATTTAAAATGTACCTTTTTGAGGGGTCGTTTAAGCCCTTATTTGATCACTTTTGTATCCGTTATTGCTTAATATCGTTCCTTTTCACTTTTTAGGTCTCTTGAAGGGAAACTGCTGTAATGGCACTTATTTGGACGAAAAGGCGCGGATATATGAAGAAAATGGCCAAAGTCAAGAATCGAGACACTCAAGCTGATAAATTACAAGGGGACGGCGTCACTGCTTAATCTGCGACGCCGTCGGAGGAAGTTGTGACGGCTCAGAAGAGAAATTGCTAGTTTTTGGAGGACGGCGTAGGGCTTTAAAAGAGTAGGCCGTCGCAACTCGGACGGCCTAGATTCAATCCAGACGACGTCAGAAGCTAAAGAGGACGGCGTCACAAGCATAAGGTGACGCCGTCGCAAGATTAACTTGGTCAAGACGAAACCCTAATGACGGCGACACGACGGCGTCACAAATCATAAGGGGACGCCGTCGCACATGTAATCTTATATATAGAATCCGAATTTTTCAGTTTTGAGAGTAGTCTTTTGGGTAAACTTTTGGAGTAAAACCAAAACCGAACCAAGGTCGTATTTTAGGGTTTTAAACCCTATCTTACACCAAGATAAGTTGTTTACTTCATTAATTTAATTATGTCTTCAATTATTTGTGTGTATGCTTGCATGTTCTCCATGTCCGGCTAATTTACTTGTGTGTTTGCTTAGGGAATATGAAACTTAATTATTGAATATTGATTGGTTGTCTCTTATCTTAGTTGATTAATGATCTAGTAATGCGATAGGTCATTCGTTGTGTACTTAATGCTTGATTAATCTTTGTGAACCTTAGGTTATAGCACTATGAGTTGTTGTAAGCTAAACTATACAAAGAGGCCTTAGAGTTAGAGTTTATCATCCCTAGTGGGTTTTGTAGACGAGACCCTTTGGTAACTTCAAAGAGTAGGGAGAAACGCATATCTTACAACTTTAGACACACAACGCAACTAGGAATAAGGACGTGACAATTCAACCACCAATAGGAGATAATTAAGGAGTAGTAAAACCTAAGTAAACACATCTTTAAACTATCATACGAGCACACAATAATTAGACATAGACTACCACCACCTTAGTTTAGATAATTAGATAATAGTAGAGTAATCGGTAGAAATACCAACCCTCCAAATCCAAACCCCGAGATTCGTACTTTTCCTTTTCTAAAAAACATAAAAAGATAAAAAATAATCTTCCTCAACCCCAACCTTAGCGTAGTAACTTCTCACTAGCATTCCTATTCCCCTAGAGAACGATATCAATTCCCGTGGCTTACCCTAATACTACACTACAAAGATTAGGTTCACTGCCTAGGGTGTTGAAAAACTTGCTCGACGAAAAGGAAGTTCCTTTGACCCCGAACGCGCTGTGTAAGCGTATCAGTTTTTGATATAAAACCAAAGAGATAAAGAGCGATCCTCGTTACGAACGAGTTCGACTTGACGGAAGAATTCCATTATGAACCTTGGACATATCTTCTCGTTGATTTCAAGAAGACATTCTAGTCCTATGGCTCGGAAGGAGGTATTGATACCTTCTTCGAATTGTAGAGAGGTGTCTACAATACGTCCTTCATGGAAGTGACGGTTTTCGAGATTATTGAACCCACGGACATGATTTCCAGGCGTGTTGGGTTCGAGAGGGATGTTCGGAGTGTAGACGCTAGTGAGTGAAAAATCAAACTCATATTCATGCGTCATAGTTGAACCTATAGAAATGACAAGTTAATAAAACGAAATGTTTGTGGTCAACGTATGTTAATCTAAGGTTTTTACTAGATTTTTATTAACAATGGTTTTTAACAGGAAATACACTTAACTCACTTATGGTTTTGACATACAAGTGGAGTATTACTCTTAGACGAAAAGAGGTTTTTGATTTGCATGAAAAACTGTTTTCCAGTAGGACGGATCCCACGGTTCCTTTTCAAAAGGGATCCGGCTAGTATAACTTCCGGGATCCGTGGATCTGTAGTAACAGAAACAGATTTTATAGTTTTTATACCATGAAAATATGTTTTATCCTACATTTTTCCTTTAGCATGCATACATGACTTCTAATGTATCACGAAAGAAATGAAACATATAAATCAAAAGAAATGATAAACATACTATAACAAAAGCAACCTAGATAATCTAGATCATTAATAATATTGCATTTCAATGCTAAGGATGATACAAAGGATTGGGTAAATGACCCCAATATAGATTAACAACACAAAGTAAATGTCTCCGTATGTGAACTTCATCATAGGGAACACAAGTGCGATGAGTGTTATGACGATGAGCACGAGTGCGATGTAAACCATGTTGATGACTGATCTTCTTGGTTTCGGTTAAGATGGAATGAGGAGGAAGATGAAGTTTTTAAGTGAGAGGGAATTTTAGAAATTGGATGATTTGAAAAAAGTGAGGATTTAATAGATAGGCGACGGTGAGAGTTTTTATAGGGAAGGAGGAATTTTTGAAATTCGTGTTATGTTTTATTATCGGATTTAAAAGAAACAAAACATAAGTTTTATATACCACGATTTTTAGACGAGAAATAAAACACGTATGTGAGAAAAAGGCTTCCTAATGAAGCTTCATGTAAAACATGTATAAGCACAAAAGATAATCATATAAATACCTAAATAGGTATACTTAATTATCAAGCAAAGTAAAAGGAAATCATACCTCTAGCGTACTTAGGAATGTCTTTACAAATGACACAACAAATGTCACTTAGACGATTCCCGCTCCTTTAAGATACCTTCTTAAGGAAGGTATTCTTGTTACCAAGCGACTCCTAAAGCTTGGTGGGTATGAGCTTTGACTAATCAACATGACAAGGAAGATTAGTGCAATTAAAAATAAATAAAAATATTTGTTATCAAATCAACATCCAAACATATAGTTTTAAAAGACATGGTGTTTGTTTTTATGAAAGACCTTCTTTGTAGTTTTCAATTAACCGTGGATCGTATCAAGTTTTTAAAGTACAATATACTTCAACAAACTTGGTAACGAAGCTCTGATGCCAATTGTGGAAAACTATAAGGGGGGGTTGAATAGTTTTACCAATTAAAACTTCCTTTTAAATATTTAGATCGACTTATGTCAATCTATTTGGATGTGTGTGTTGGATGTTGATAAACAAGCATGTAATGATAAGTAATGAAAAGATTAGAGTAAGAAGCACAAAACCACAACGCAAGTATTTATAGTAGTTCGGCTACAAGGTCACCTTCCTTGCCCTACTCCACTCCCCGAGTCACCTACTCGAGAGTTTGTAATCACTACACCAATCTCCTTATGGCGGAAAAGCCTTCACAACGTCGCCTACTCTTTTTCCGGTACTAGGCTAACCACCGGGTTCTTTCACTCCAAGGTGAACCACACCTACACAACGTCGCCTACCCTTTATAAGGTACTAGGCTAAGTACCTAGTTCTTTCACACCTTAGGTGAACTACACCTTCACAACGTCGCCTACCCTTTATTAGGTACTAGGCTAAGCACCTAGTTCCATTGCAATGGAGGAACTACTACCACACTACACCAAGGACTAATCCCAAAGGAGATCTACTCCTTTACAACATCATCAAGGATATCAATATCCTTGGATCTAAAACTAGTCTATCTTGTACATCGAAACACACCATATCGAATGTACAACTAAGGCACCTTTCACTAATGCCTTTGACTAGATCTACAAGACACCTTTCACTAATGTCTTGTGTCTTCACTTCTAAGCACCTTTCACTAATGCTTCTTTGTCTTGACTTCTAAGCACCTTTCACTAATGCTTCTTAGTCTTGATTTCCAAGCACCTACCACAAGTGCTTTATCCTATAGACGATAGATACCCTTCACTAATATCTTCGTCTTGACTCTTAAGACATCTTTCACTAATGTCTTCAACACTACACTTTTTTGAAGAAAGAAAGGAATCATCAACAAGAAGACTTCAGTAGCCTTGATGATGAGGAAGCATGGCAACTCATGGACTTGAGCTTGCTTGACTTCAAAGGTGGTGATCTTGCATTTAAGAGGAACCTAAAAGATCACACAAAAACAAAACTACAAACATAGATCACTTGGATCTAAGGTTAGTGAGATTTAACTCAGGGGAGAAAGTATATTGAAAGGGGGTGAGAAACAATGAAGAAATGGCTCACTATTTATAGAGGAAAAATCCTTCTGTTCCCCGGATCCCACGGATCCCTACCATAAGGGATCCGGCTAGCACAAAGCTCGGGATCCGTGGTCCGCTCCTCTTTGCCCATGGGTATTTTTGGTTATGGGTCATGGGTCATGGGTTATGGGTTGATCCATGGTTTTCTTTCTAGATACAATGAACTTGGTTAAGTGGTATATATAAAACCATGGGTTATGGGTCAAAACCATTTGCTAGTATTTTACCCATTTAGTATATACTTGTATTTACCCATTTTAGCATACACTTAGTTTTTACCCATTTTAGTATACTTATTTTAAGTATATGTTTAACCCAATATGTAAACACTAGTTGTTGTACATATGTATCTAAATCATAAAATCACTTCTACTTGTTTTAGTGTTTTATATGAAAGCGTAAGTGTGTTAGAAAACTATTAACTCAAACTATTTACGTACTCTATTTGTTTCGTTAAAATAATTTTACTTTTGTTATCGACAAAACATTAGAAGATCGTAAAATATAAATAAATGTTTTTACGGCTTATTTGTATTAACAATTGTGGAAAACTAGAAGGGGGGGTTGAATAGTTTTACCAATTTAAAACTTCCTTTTAAATATTTAGATCGACTTATGTCAATCCATTTGATTGTTTATGTTGGACGTTGATAGATGGATATATAAACGTGAAATGAAATATAAAGAGTAAGAAGCACATCACCACAACACAAGTTATTTATAGTGGTTCGGCTACAAGGACACCTTCCTTGCCCTACTCCACTCCCCAAGTCACCTACTCGAGAGTTCGTAAGCACTACACCAACTCCTTGTGGCGGAGAAGCCTTCACAACGTCGCTTAACCTTTTTCTGGTACAAAGCTAAATACCGAGTTCTTTCACACCAAGGCGAACCACACCTAACACAACGTCGCCTACGCTTTATACGGTGCTAGGCTAACCACCGAGTTCTTTCACACCTTAGGAGAACTAATCCTATCACAACATCGCCTACCCTTTATTAGGTACTAGGCTAAGCACCTTAGTTCTTTCACACCTTAGGTGAACTACACCTTCACGACACAACACCTAATCTCAAGGAGATCTACTCCTTGTTACAACACCATCAAGGATATCACCATCCTTATAGATAAACAAATACACATATGTATAACGATGAACCTCATCGATTATACGACCTAAGCATTCTCCCCAAATGCTACTTGATTTGATCCTTTGGCATCCTTCACTAATGCCTTTGACACAACGCTTGGCACCCTTCACTAATGCCTTCGTCTTGACACCTTTAGCATCCTTCACTAATGCTTTAGACACAACGTTTGGCACCCTTCACTAATTCCTTCGTCTTGACACCTTTAGCATCCTTCAATAATGCTTTGACACGGATGATGAGCACCTTTCACTAATTCTTTCATCTTGACACTTTCGGCATTCTTCACTAATACCTTCAACCCAACATCTATGGAGAAAGGAAGAACTATCAACAAGAGAACCTTAGTAGTCTTGATGATGACGAAGCATGGCAACTCATGGACTTGAGCTTGCACGTCTTCAAGAGGTGGTGATCTCTCCTTTAAGAGGAACCTAGTAGATCACACAAAAACAAAAGACAAACTACATAGATCACTTAGATCTGAGGTTAGAGGGTTAAAATACTTTGGGGAAGTATGTGTGAAAAAACATGTGTAAAGAGAAAGAAATGGCTCTCTATTTATAGAGAAAATTCTCTTCTGTTCCCCGGATCCCACGGATCCCTACCACAAGGGATCCGGCTAGCACAAAGCTAGGGATCCGTGGTCCGCTCCTCTTTGCCCATGGGTATTTTTGGTTATGGGTCATGGGTCATGGGTTATGGGTTGATCCATGGTTTTCTTTCTAGATACAATGAACTTGGTTAAGTGGTATATATAAAACCATGGGTTATGGGTCAAAACCATTTGCTAGTATTTTACCCATTTAGTATATACTTGTATTTACCCATTTTAGCATACACTTAGTTTTTACCCATTTTAGTATACTTAGTTTAAGTATATGTTTAACCCAATATGTAAACACTAGTTGTTGTACATATGTATCTAAATCATAAAATCACTTATACTTGTTTTAGTGTTTTATGTGACAACTTAATTGTGTTAGAAAACTAGTAACTCAAACTATTTACGTACTCTATTTGTTTCGTTAAAATGATTTTACTTTTGTTATCGACAAAACATTAGAAGATCGTAAAATATAAATAAGCGTTTTTACGGCTTATTTGTATTAACAATCTCCCCCTTTTTGTTGATGACAAAACATAAAATTATTTTAAGGAAAAAGCTAAAATTCGTAAAAATTTGGATTTGTAGTTTTTACTTTCTTCTCCCCTTTTTGTCGAAACAAAAAGTGTTAAAAGAAACTAACACAATTTTTTATAAGAAAAAAAATGTAAAAATGTAAAAGAGAGCAAGTGACGGGAATGGTACTCGTCTTAACTCCCCCTTGACGAGTCCATCCCTATGTAAGGGCGTCAAGGACATAGCGTAAAGTAAACTTATTGTGTTTGCAACTAAGTTTGCAAATGGTTCGTCTAAGTGACGAGAACGTGCTCCCCTTTGAATATTGCAATGTTGCAATGGGGTGTCATGAAGTGTAATCCAAAATTGGATTAAGTTGCAAATGATTTTTGCAATGTTGTTTGATACAAAGCTCCCCCTAGCTTTTATGGTGTCAATATCTTCATGTGTATTTTGAATAACTACAAAACAAAGGTCAGAAAACAAGAGTATAGTGCATAATTTTCTGCAAAAGAGACTCAAGTTAGTAGAAATTTGTGCTCCTGTACCACAGATCCCACGGTTCCCTTCAAGGAGGGATCCGGCTATCTGTTACAGTTTCTTCAGCAGTGAAGAAATGTCAAGGAATGCTACTATGAGGATAATATATATATGAGCAATACAGATCACAACGCACAACACATAGCAAATAGATGTCCATTCAATAAAACAAGAGATAACCAACTAAATCTCTAAAACTTAAGAGAATGAACTAGCCCAACATGTGCTACTAATGCTAACAATTTACCCTAAACTTAAGATTCGACGAAAAGCTTAATGATTTTTAATGATGAGAAGAGTTTTCCTCAGCATTTTGAGCTTGTAGTTCATGTATCAATTTATCTAGTTCATGTATCGTTCTTTCCCTATGTTTACAATGATCACAATCCTTGTCATGGTTTTGATTTTCTTGAAGTGAAAATTCAAGTGAAGTGGGTTGAGGATCTTCAAATGGTTGTGAGGTGGTTCTAAGCACTAATGATGTTGGTTGTGTGTTTGGTTTAGTAGGATTAGGTGATGAAATCCTAGTGAGAACACTCTTCTTCTCAAATGGTTTCCTTGGTGTGGGAGAGATCCTACCATTGGTGGACTTAACCGAAGATGATCCGGTTGAGGAAACTTCTTGTGTGATTCTAGTGATCTTCTTGGGTGGTCTTTGAGTGGATGAGTTAGCACTAGGGGCTTTAGTCATGGTGATGATGGTACAAGTAAGAACTTCTTGGATGTGATTGAGAGTGATGGTTTTAATCCTAAGATTATTTGGTTTATAAAGGATGATTTGAATGAGAAAAATTAAATTATTGACCACTTAGAGGAATAGGCATGCTCTTGGGGTTTTGATCAGTTCTAGGAGGATAATTAATGAATTCTAAAGGTGGTTTAGAAAACCAAGAGGTGTTTTGAATATGGAAGCTGATTTTTTTCTTTCTGTACTTACGGATCCCGCGGATCCCTCTCAGCAGGGATCCGCCTGGTTAAGAACTAGGGATCCGGCGAACAGACAGGGCTTAGATGAAATCATTATTATTAATGGATTTCAAGGTTTTTGACTCAGTTTGAAGTCTCTAGCTGTTGGAAGTCTTAACTATAAGTAATGGTGTTTGATGACTAAAGTCTTCTATGGCTTATAAAGGAAAGATCTTGGCAATTTGCATTTAAGACTTAATCCACTAATGTCCTTGGTAGTGTGATGATCAACATGCGCAAGGTTGAGATTCAGAGTTTCACTGATCTAGGAACTCATTTAAGATGGAATGGAGTGTTTGAGTTAGGAAGATGAGTTGAGATGATTGTTTTAGCTATGTTTGACATAAACTGTCACACGGATCCCACGGTTCCTTCCTTGAAGGGATCCGGCTAGGCTAATCCTAAGGATCCGGCTCTCAGCAGTTATGACAGGTTTGAAATGAGGTTTCTATGAGCTAAAGCCTATCTTATTTTGAATGTTTCACTTTTCCTAAAGGTTTAGGATGAAAGGGTACTTGAATGATTAGAGGTAATAAGTGTTGTAGCAAATGATTGCTTTTTATGGAAGGGGGATGGGACAAGATGACTACCAATGGTTGTCTAAGGATAACATTAAGAGTTGTGAAGGTGTCAAGTCATAAAAAATGATCCTAGTGATCAGATTTAGGCTTGAGGTGATATTAAGAAAAATTCTTAAAAACTACAAAAATTGAAAAACTAATTTTTGTCTTATCTTGAGATATAAATGACTAGAAGCAATTTCCTAAAATTGCTTAGCTTATCTTCTTAAGTGTTTTGAGAGGTGAGAAATAGTTTGTGAGTATTCGAAGCGGAAATATGGTGAGTTTAGATGTGCTGATAAAATAAGACTAAGATCTTAAGTAAGCCTTTAGTGAGTCTAAGCCTTTCTCATCCTAGAAGTGGACTTAGTTGGGTTCTAAAATCATATGCTAAGCTAATGTGATGTTATCTAGAAAGCAGTTTTGATGTATTGAATGATGTATTGCTGATCTGATGTCACGGATCCCACGGTTCCCTCAAGGGAGGGATCCGGCTAGGCTAATCCTAGGGATCCGGCATCTGCATATCAGAACCAACACAGAACCTACACAGAAATGATGCGCAGTTTATACACACTAGTAAATCCACAGATAAACAGTAGAAACAAGCATATTTATCACAAAACACTAGTTAAAGACAATATCCAAGTAATCATAAACCGAAAGAGCTAAAATGTAATCATTTAAACATAAGATAAAGAAAACAAGCACAATCCTATTGTCTCTTTCGTCAATCCTTTCTTTTCCTTTTTGACGGCTTAGTGAGGTTGTATGTGAGGTTTTGAATCATGCCCCTTAATTGCTTAAATTCCGCGGTCTCGTTTGGAATGGTCGGAAGTTGTTTGTGGTATTCAAGGATTTCCAATTTGATGTTGGCTACGGGGTCGACATCTTCTTCATCGGCCGAGGAGTCCGAGAGAGCTTCCGGTTGCTCTCTATTGACCATGAACCGTTTAGAGGGTCGTTTGGTAAGAGGTACCATGACGTGGTCGGAAAGATAATGATCATCGTTGATAGGAGATGGTTGCAATGTACCAACATACTTACAAAGTCGTGTTAGGAGCATACCATACGGAGGTACCATGTTGGAAGCTTTGAATACCCCAGCCATTCTCCTTACCATGTAATAGGCAAGATTAAATGGCCTTTGATGGATAAGACAATAGATCATTTGCACAAGACATGCGTTTGGATGATCTTTGTTTCCAACTAGGCTAATGACATTTTCCCTAAGGATTTCTTCCCATTTTCTAAACATGGGGTGCATTTCGGAAAGTTCCGTTTGAAAGGGATTACGGTGAATGAGCTTCTTGTTTCGGTCAAAACGGGATTGGTCGGTTCTTATTTTGAAAATAGTGTCTCGGATGGTTTCGGGTTCATCAATAGGAGTGTTATAGAGAGGCTTAGGATCAAGTGCAAGGTTTTGAGCGTTAATTGCCCAATCTTGAGAGTACATACAAATTCCTTCACAAGGAATGCGAAGAGTTTGAGCAAAGGTGTTGAGAGGAAGAGTGAAGTTTTGTTTATTGATGATGAAAGTGATTGAAATGCTATCATCGACGTTTCGAATGATCCTAAAGCTTTTGTAAAATTCAAAAATGAAAACCGGACAAATTTGTTCATCTATGTCAAGGAGACAATCAAAGTTGATTGTCGAGAAAACTTGACGAATGTCGGTATCTTCAAGGAAACATTCCTTGACTACACGACCTTCGTGGATAAGTCGTTTTACAAGGCTTTTGAAAATTTTACGGTCGGTTTTGGTCAATCCCTTTTTACGATAGTAATGAGTAAGGTAGTGAACGGTGTCATGATGATCTTGTTGAGTAGCTTTGGGCATGGTTGGTCCTAAAAATACAAATTTTCCAATTTGGTAAAGTTAGTTGGGATGGGTTTATGGTTTTGATTTGTATTAACAATGTTGTGAACACAATGTGATTTTGTTAAAAGCCCCTTTTCATGATTAATTTAAAGAGCCCTAATTAAATTAATTGATTAAAAATTAAGAAACCATAAACCCTAGGATGAGGATGATGAAAATTAGAACAAGTTAATGTAATTACTTACAATGATGTTCTAGGAAGGAATACTTGAGAGTATGGAAGCTAATGAGGATGGATTCAGTAGCTTAGTCGTTTTGGTGTTATGTGAATAGAGGGAAAAAGATCAGTGGTGAATTTTTGAAAGCGTATAGCTGAGTTCTGTTCCACGGTTCCCCGGATCCTTTGTATTTGGGATCCGGCTAGTACAACTAGAGGGATCCGGCTACTGTGGACAGAAAGGGAGTTGTTTGGTATTATTTTTTTAGTAGGCTTATAAATTAGCTTGCCCAAAAAAATGGAGGTATTTGATGAGGATTGTTTTTGAATGATGATTTTCGATGAATTACATATCGAGGGTTCATATGTGATGACGACGTTAGTTTGACGAAAAAAAATAATATCATCCCCTATGTTGAAAAAGACTAAAGGTGACGAAAGAGACTTCTAATGATGTTAGTGATTAGTTAAGCAAAGATAACTTATGACAATAAATGGGACTCATGTAACCTATCTAATGAAGAGTAAAACATACCTCTATGCTTCTTGATTTGGTATAATACCAAAAATACTTCATGAGCTTTTAAAGTAATCCTTTGTACTCGGTGTACATAGGTTGTGATTACTTTTTAGATCCTTCCTTGAATGTTGACTTCATTAATCTTTGAATGAAGACTTTGAAGTGATTCTAGCACGAAGATTTCTTAAGAGCAAAAATGATTAGAATCATCTATCAATGTCCAACAAAATGATTTAAAAGAAAATATGACCAACAATAAAAAATCCTTCTTTGTAGTTTTCAAACATACACGGATCGTATCAAGTCTTTAAAGTACAACATACTTTAAGAAACTTGGTAACGAAGCTCTGATGCCAATTGTAGAAAGCTAGAAGGGGGGGTTGAAAAGTTTTACCAATTTAAAACTTCCTTTTAAATATTTAGATCGACTTATGTCAATCCATTTGATTGTTTATGTTGGACGTTGATAGATGGATATATAAACGTGAAATGAAATATAAAGAGTAAGAAGCACATCACCACAACACAAGTTATTTATAGTGGTTCGGCTACAAGGACACCTTCCTTTCCCTACTCCACTCCTCGAGTCACCTACTCGAGAGTTCGTAAGCACTACACCAACTCCTTGTGGCGGAGAAGCCTTCACAACGTCGCTTAACCTTTTTCTGGTACAAAGCTAAATACCGAGTTCTTTCACACCAAGGCGAACCACACCTAACACAACGTCGCCTACCCTTTATACGGTGCTAGGCTAACCACCGAGTTCTTTCACACCTTAGGAGAACTAATCCTATCACAACGTCGCCTACCCTTTATTAGGTACTAGGCTAAGCACCTTAGTTCTTTCACACCTTAGGTGAACTACACCTTCACGACACAACACCTAATCTCAAGGAGATCTACTCCTTGTTACAACACCATCAAGGATATCACCATCCTTGTAGATAAACAAATACACATATGTATAACGATGCACCTCATCGATTATACGACCTAAGAATTCTCCCCAAATGCTACTTGATTTGATCCTTTGGCATCCTTCACTAATGCCTTTGACACAACGCTTGGCACCCTTCACTAATGCCTTCGTCTTGACACCTTTAGGATCCTTCACTAATGCTTTTGACACAACGTTTGGCACCCTTCACTAATGCCTTCGTCTTGACACCTTTAGCATCTTTCGATAATGCTTTGACACGGATGATGAGCACCTTTCACTAATGCTTTCATCTTGACACTTTCGGCATTCTTCACTAATGCCTTCAACCCAACATCTATGGAGAAAGGAAGAACTATCAACAAGAGAACCTTAGTAGTCTTGATGATGACGAAGCATGGCAACTCATGGACTTGAGCTTGCACGTCTTCAAGAGGTGGTGATCTCTCCTTTAAGAGGAACCTAGTAGATCACACAAAAACAAAAGACAAACTACATAGATCACTTAGATCTGAGGTTATAGGGTTAGAATACTTTGGGGAAGTATGTGTGAAAAACCATGTGTAGAGAGAAAGAAATGGCTCTCTATTTATAGAGAAAATTCTCTTCTGTTCCCCGGATCCCACGGATCCCTACCACAAAGGATCTGGCTAGCACAAAGCTATGGATCCGTGGTCCGATCCTCTTTGCCCATGGGTATTTTTGGTTATGGGTCATGGGTCATGGGTTATGGGTTGATCCATGGTTTTCTTTCTAGATACAATGAACTTGGTTAAGTGGTATATATAAAACCATGGGTTATGGGTCAAAACCATTTGCTAGTATTTTACCCATTTAGTATATACTTGTATTTACCCATTTTAGCATACACTTAGTTTTTACCCATTTTAGTATACTTAGTTTAAGTATATGTTTAACCCAATATGTAAACACTAGTAGTTGTACATATGTATCTAAATCATAAAATCACTTATACTTGTTTTAGTGTTTTATGTGACAACTTAATTGTGTTAGAAAACTATTAACTCAAACTATTTACGTACTCTATTTGTTTCGTTAAAATGATTCTTAACCTTTACTGATGATTTCAGCCATTATGGTTATGTTTATTTACTTAAGCATAAACATGAGGTGTTTGAAACATTTAAGGTTTTCAAAGTAGAAGTAGAACTGCAATTGAGAAAGAAGATTAAAGCTCTTCGATCCGATAGAGGAGGCGAGTATCTAAGCCAAGAGTTTAAAGATTACTTATCTGAGAATGGAATTGTCCAGAATCTCACTTCTCCATATAAATGGTGTATCTGAGAGAAGAAATCGTACATTGTTGGACATGATACGATCTATGTTTAATCTTACTACTCTACCTTTATCCTTTTGGAATTATACTTTAGAATCAGCTGTTCGCATTCTAAATATGGTTCCTACAAAGAAGGTTGATAAGACACCATATAAAATATGGCATGGTAAAGCTTCTAACCTGTCTTATTTAAAGGTCTGGGGTTGCGAGGCGTATGTTAGACGTGACTCAGCAGATAAACTCCAACAAAGATCTGTAAAGTGTATCTTCGTAGGATACCCTAAGGAAACTATGGGTTACTACTTCTACTATCCAACTGAAAATAAAGTAATTGTTGTTAGGTATGGAGATTTTCTTGAAAATGATCTCGTATCTCAAGAATTCAGTGGGAGAGTTTATGATATGGAAGATGATCATGAATATGCATTACCTTCTGAAAACACTAACGTACTTATGGTAGAACCTGATAGTTTGGGTCCTTCACCAGAAGTTGAAGTGATTCCTGTTCGTAGATCCGTAAGGTCTACGCTTGCACCTGAACGTCTATGTCTTAACGTAGAGGTTGAGGAAACTATGTTAGGAGATCTTGGAGAGCCTACTAGTTATAAAGCTGCCATGGCAAGTCCTGAAAAGGAAAAATGGCAAGTTACAATGAATGGGGTGTTGGGTTCGTTATTTTGAGTTGATAATGGCAAAACTAATAAGCAACAATGTGACAAGAATGGAACTTGAAGGACTAATGGTGACAAAAGGGAAAAGCTTCAATTGTAGGAATATTACAGAATATTTGTATTATGTTAAAAGATATGTCTGTATTATTTGGTCTTATCCCCTTTGTAACCCTAGTATCTCTACTTTATAAAGAGATATAGGGAATATGTTTTGAGTGTGTGTCAAACAATGTAAACATCAGAAAAAGGTGTGTGTGTAGGTCTAGGGCAGAAAACGCCTAGACCAAGTTAGTGTGTTTGTGTTGGTTAGCCCCAAGGTCGTTGACCATGTTATAGTTTGTTAGAATAACCGTACTATCATTGATCAAGATAGTATTGGGGTTGTATTGGTGATTTGTAATAGAGTAGTGATGATGACGAAGAAACCTTGTAGCAATAACATTTATGTTTTGATGTATTCCGCTGCGTATTATTGTTTAATGTTATTGTGATCCTAGATAAGGTGTAAACAACCTCGAGGTTGACTTACCTCCAAACGCCACAGTGGTTGGGAGTAAGTGGCTCTATAAAATTAAGACTGACATGGATGGCAATGTACACATCTATAAAGCTCGTCTAGTTGTGCAAGGTTTTACTCAAACTTATGGCATAGATTACGAGGAGACCTTTTCTCTTGTAGCGGAAATTAGAGCTATTAGAATTCTCATAGCTATAGATGCCTACTATGACTATGAGATATGGTAGATGGATGTCAAAACCGCCTTCTTGAATGGTCGCTTAGATGAAGACATCTATATGAAGCAACCTGAGGGGTTCGTGAATCCACAATTTCCAAACCGTGTATGCAAACTTCAAAGGTCCATTTATGGATTGAAGCAAACATCAAGGAAATGGAGTAAGAGATTTGATGAAGAAATCAAAAGGTATGGATTTATTCAAAATCTTGATGAGCCATGTGTATATCACAAAGTTAGTGGGAGTGATATAATTTTCCTTATCCTTTATGTCGATGACATATTAATTATGGGAAAAGGCATTCCAAGTTTGCAAAATGTTAAGGCATATCTTGGGAAGTGTTTTTCCATGAAGGATTTAGGAGAAGCTGCATACATTCTGGGAATCAAGATCTATCGAGATAGGTCAAAGCAGTTAATTGGTTTAAGTCAAAGCGCTTACATAGATAAAATATTGAAGAGATTCAATATGCAAAATTTCAAGAAAGGATATTTGCCGATGGAAGTAAAGCATGGCTTATGTAGCGATATGTGTGCTTCAACACCTGCTGAGGTGGCACGCATGCAGAAAGTTCCTTATGCTTCGGCAGTAGGATCTATTATGTATGCTGTGAGATGCACAAGGCCAGATGTGGCGTTCGCTCAGAACATGACCAGTCGATATCAACAGAATCCGGGTGAACTTCACTGGACTGCTGTTAAACATATTCTAAAGTATCTTAGGAATACGAAAGATATGTTTTTAGTGTATGGTGGAAATCCAGACACAGAGCTTGGTGTTACAGGTTACTGTGATGCGTCCTGGCAGTGTGATAAAGATGATACGAAGTCTCAGACGGGTTATGTCTTTGTCATCAATGGAGGAGCAGTTGACTGGAAGAGCAAGAAGCAGAGTACGATTGCGATGTCTGCGACAGAAGCCGAATACATAGCTGCTTCGGAAGCTGCGATGGAGGCTGTTTGGATTAGGAAATTCATTTCAGGGCTTGGTGTTATGCCTTCAATTGAATCACCTATTGATATGTATTGTGACAATTTTGCTACAATCGTATTTGCCAGTGAACCTAGAGTCATGAAAGGCACTAGACATTTTCTACGGAAGTATCACTATGTTCGGGAACAAGTCCGTGAAGGTGAAATAAATCTATTGAAAGTTCACACAGATGATAAGTTAGCTGATCCTTTCACTAAGGCTTTAGCTAGAGACAAGCTTATTGGACTTGCCAATGGAATTGGACTTCGTTCAGCTAATAGTTTCATGCAGAACTGTGATTAGTATTTGGATAAAGGATATTGTAAAACATTTATTATTTTGATGAAATAAAGTTTGGATTATGTTTATTTTCATTTATAATATTGTTGTCCTATATTTGCATGTTTAATCCATTAGTAACTAAGTTATTCTAAATGTCCGTTGTCGATTAATGATATGGGAGTATCATTAAACTAAGACAAATCTGAGAGATGTGGTAGAATATACTTGAAAGTATAATGATGAGAATGCATACCAATTTCAGATGATATTCAATGAATTGAATATAGGACTTATCCCAACTACATAATTACTTTGTGGATATTGTTATAAGTAAATTATGGATAGTTATCCTCAGACTTGAGATACTAGATAAGTGTCATGAATGTAGTGCATTTCTAAGGAGCAACTTAACGCTATACGTAACTGGTAGTTATAAGGGTTGTTTCCAGAACTGTTACAAAGTTTGTGGGTTAGTCTCGTAGTCAAGATAGAATTTGTTCCTTCAAATTTATTTGGAGTTTAATACTGCTGGGCCCCTCGTAGGGTTGACAAGATGTTTGTGCGGCTGCACCCAAAATCTCCCCTAAATATGTTTAGAAGATTTGGTAATCTTGGTCAATCACTTATAACGAGAAACAAAATAGTTTAATAAAGAATGACTTAATTCCATATCTTTATTTAACGTGGTATTAGAAACAAAAGGATAATAATAATGAGAAATCATTAAAGAGTTTTCTAGGAGCCTTACTCGAGTTGTACTAGAGGCATCGAAGTGTTGCTAGACGCTAACCGATGTGATCACTCTATTAAGTTATATCCAAGTGGGAGCTGTTGGTTTTATGGATATAAATTAATAGCGTGAGTTAGGATCGAAGTCGAGACCACGGGATTGCACACTTTGCGTATGAGAATTAAAGTTAATAATTAAATGTAATAGTTATATTTATTTATTAATTAAACGAAATTACTATAACGGACGTTAAGTAATTAAGTGTAATGGACTAACGGTCGTTAAATGTAATTGGAAAGGACTAGATTGCAAATATTGGGAAGGTTCTGGAATCCCCTTGTGGGATAACACCACCGATCGGCCAAGGGAAGGAAACCCAACCCAACTCAAGCTCAAACTTGTTCACCAAGTTTAGTTTAGTATATATACAAGGTTAGGGGTCTTGTGTTTTGCATCTCTTGTACTCATTAAGCTAAACCTAAAAATTGTTTGTGTGTCTCTTTGCTTAAAACCGGTCGACTACTTCCCCAAGGGAGTCGATCACTTTGATTTTCCAACTCAAGTTATTTTGTTTAATTAAAACTAGCATTGCTTTAATTCGGTATAGTACGTGTGTACAAGAAAGTGGTACTAACACATTATTGTTAGTATTCTTGGATTGAATTACAAAATCGGTAAGGGGTAATTCACATAATCCTATAAACCCTAATTAGGGTTCATCCAATTGCTAGTTTTGTGGATTTGATTCGTTCGGCTAGAATCAAGAAAGGTACGCATATTCTTGTTTATGTTAATTAATTATTCGTTAATCTTTCCTATACGCTTCCGCATGTATACTTTGATGTTTTGTGTTTTATTATTGATTGTCATGATATATAATTCCAACATTTATAAAGAACTCATTAGAACAAAAAAAAGCTCCGAGGCCGAGGATGTGTATGTTGTGGGTTAACTGTGCTGTTAGGGAACTGTAGTACGGCATAAGAAACACTCTCACTGTTAAGAGCTGGAAACTCAGGCTTGGCTGCTTCTGTTACCTTAAAAGTTTTCGGAAGGGTGCATTTACAAGTGCTCTCATCCTAGTGTAGGTGAAAAAGTTCCCATCAAGAGGGCCAAATAGAACCGGTCTTGAATAGATGACAACATATACATAGAAGTGATTTCTAGGACTGATTGGTTAATTTAACGGTTGAAAAGAAGCAATAGTCGTGAAAATTTTTGATTTCCCTCGTGAATTTTCTTTATCGTTTACGATGAGCCAAATGAAAAAAAGCAAAGCATCTTTGGTAACTTCACATAGCTCTATTTTCTTGATGATGATAACAAGGCTGAACTGCCAGACATTAAGATCTTAAAAACTATTTCATGTTTGATTGGTCACTTTTTATATGTATTTATTCTCTAATTGCATTGGGCTGTATGCTATAGTAATCAAAACCTCAGACAAGAATGAATTAAAGTAGACAACGGTATATATAAACAACGATTGGCAAAACTTAGAATGCAAGAATATCCATTTTATTCTTCTCTAGGTCATATACAACTCAAAACATACTTAACGCAACCATTTTTTTAGTTGACAACCTGTATATAAACACTATCAGGAACCTGAAATATTATACTACCACATAACACTTGTTTTTCTATCAGTTTCGGTGATGACTATCAAAAGTTCTGTTCTTTTACTGTCGCTAGCCTTGCTCCTAGCCATTTCAAGAACAACACAAGCTAATGATCATGATATCTTAACTGATTTCATAACCCCAAATACGAGCTCCGTTGATGCCAGTTTGGACTCAGTGCGTTTTTTAACCCAAACCCTAAGAACTTCACAGTCATCAAAGCTTCAATGACCGAGTTCCCAGCTGTAGACGGTCATAGTGTCTCCTATGCAGTACTCCAGTTCCCACCAGCTGGTGTTAACCCACCTCACATTCACCCTCGTGCTGCTGAACGTCTGATAGTATTGCTCGGTACACTTGAAGTTGGATTTGTTGACACCAAGAACCTGTTGTTTAACCAGACACTTCATGAGGGTGACATATTTGTATTTCCAAAGGGGCTTGTTCATTTTCAGTACAACAGGAACCACAATCAATCTGTCGTTGCAGTTTCTGGATTTGGAAGTGCGAGCGTTGGTCTGCTTTCGGTGCCAAAGTCTGATTTAATACTTTTGACTTGTCTAACTTTATATTTTTTGTTATGTATTTATGTTTCGTATTTTTATAATAAAACCAAGTTTTTATAAATTTGAATAAATAAATAAATAAATAAATAAACAAGAAAAATTGGGGTATTGGAATCCATTTTGGGGTATATTTATTCTCATCAATTTATCGCATAAACAATACATAGGTTCACCATCTTTGCAAGGAATTTCAACTCGAAGTAACACTTCATACTCATAGTATATTACAATGACAAGTGTTCCCGCCAGTTGCTAGTATAACTAAAATTCTACGAGCATCTAAAACGTTAAATTTAAATTTGAAATTCTTTTGGTTGACATTTATTTGTGGTTAACGGCTCTTTCCTAAAAAAGTTTCATATCGAGATAAATTATTTAACAATCAACAACATATCGATAGTTTTGGGAATTCAGAGGGCAAAATTGGAGTTTAGATACAAGATGTAAATAAAGTACGATAAGGATTTTTTTCGGATTGGACATAAAAGAATCCATAAAATGCACATCGTCAAATATACGAAACATAAAGCTATTTTTTGTCATTTCGTCGCGTTATTGACCTGTTTCATACTCATTTTGTATTTGCATTAGGGATTAGCATGACAGTTTTTTAAACAGCCTTAGCTTGCTACATATAAAGTTTTGCTAATTAATACATTTCTCTAAATTTTTTCGTGACCCTTGCAACGAAACATGAGCTGATATCTGGTTATGCGGAAGTGCTCTTAGCTTGACTTTTTTTTCCTGTTTAATATTCGAAAGTATATTTATTTGTTTTCTGAATATAATATGTTTGAGATAAATTTGATAAATCCACCAAAATTCCTGATAGAAACTCTTGAAGTATATATTTATTCTTAATATTCCAAAAGTCAGATGCACCCCCGTATTCGTAGCTCCAAATGTTCTAATTGGCGGTTAAAGTAGTTACTATCGAAGGCCAACAAAAATGTGGCAAACATTGAATCTAGTAGTCAACAACCTTTGAAATAAAATAATATCAAAATATATTTCAATTAGCATCAAATAAATAAACAATAATGTTATATTGAATCCTTCAGTCAAGACACTTTGACATAATAATAGTAAATTTGAACCAAATAGTCAAGGCGTATAATGAAGAAAAATGATACTCCGTAACATAACGAAATAAGAATATAAGATCAAGAAAGAAGAAAATAACTTCTTTTTATCATTGAACTTTTCTTTTGTCACAACAACAAAAATTGACTATATGTGTCAGTAAAAAGTAGTAAAATTTGTCACTAAAAGTATTCCATGCTATACATACACATAGAAAGGGTCAGTAAAAGTAATAACTATCTGTGGGAACAAGCTTGGAGCTTTTTAACAAGAATAGTTGTGTGACTATAATGACACATGATATGTGGCAATGGCAGACGCTATATGTCAATGGAGTCATGTGTCTGCAAGGCATCACTTAAGGACATATAATTTCGTGTTGGGATATTTTCTTTAAACATATTCACTATAAGAAAAAGTAGCTTTAGTGACGAAAAAAAATTTTGGTCACTATTTAGATGAAAATAGTGACGATATAATTTTTCGTCATTATTTTTGGTCATCAGTAGAAAGTCAGTGACGAAACTTATAAGTGGTCACTGTTTAGTCACTAAATTACATGAATAGTGATGAGAAATTTCGTCATTAAGTATTAGTGACGAAATTTTGGTCACTATTTCACATATTGCTAACTCTTTAAGAATAAAGACATTTAGGTATGTACTTATTAAAACTTGCATATTCGTATATTAATCCAAAAATCGTAAACACTATCAAACGTTACGGATAAAATTTGTATTATAGAGAAATATGCAAAATTGCACATATTTAACTTTCTTTGATATATTCTCCCCTAAACAAACATATTATTTGAAATCAATGTTTTGAAAACCAAGTTTTTTAATCGACCCGGTCAAGTCGTCGGGTTACCGGTTCGACCGCCAGGTCAACCCGTTTCTATTAAAAAAAAACTATTTTTTTCAAGCGGTTCGACCATCGTCTATAAAAAAAGGTGAAAAAACCAAACCCGGTCGGGTTTCGAGATCGAACCGGGTCTACCCAAGTCACTTAAAACCCGACGGGTCTAACTGGTTATCGCGATTCTAAAAACCTGGGTCTTTTTACCCGTCTTTTTGGCCAGACCCGGTTAGAACCGTTGAACTGGGTTTTAAAACACTGTTTCAAACATAAACTTTCAAATTTTCAATATGTAAAAAAAAAAAAAAAAAAAACTTTTGATATTGTAACTTCATTATCCAAACACTGTTCATCGTCACTTTCAGAAATAACTTCACCATGTAAATTCATCGCTCTCGTTTATTCCATCCCAGTTGATCATCATCTTCGTTCTCATTGCTATAATTTGTGTTACGGTTCGGATCTCAAGCTCTCATTTTCGGATCAAATTTTTTTTACGGTTCGGATCTCAAGCTCTCATTTGATTGTTATGTTAAAATTATGGATTGTTATGTTAAAATTAGGGCTAAAATTATTCTGTTATTTTAATTTGATTTTTATGTTAAAATTATGGCTTGTTATGTTAAATTTAGGGCTTGTTTTGTTGC
Organism: Chrysanthemum makinoi; assembly: GCA_910596185.1. Lineage (NCBI taxonomy): Eukaryota > Viridiplantae > Streptophyta > Magnoliopsida > Asterales > Asteraceae > Chrysanthemum > Chrysanthemum makinoi. Next base: position 60,912,099 of record OU343223.1, on the reverse strand, counting down.
TTTAGTAAGGATTTGTATACATACTGTTTGATTAATGAAATGTGTAAGTGTTTTAGTGGATAATTGTGCTAGTTTGGTAAATAAGTTGTTCAAGTGTAATTTCTAATCTTGCATATAAAACATTAAGTGTTTTAGTGGATAATCCGAAAGTAAGTCAAGTAGACGATAGGAGACGCGGAGAGAGTGAGGGCCTAGAACCAAATATATTGAGTGGTAATCAGAAAGTAAGTCAAGTAGACGATAGGAGACGCGGATTGATAAGCTCTGGAATCCAGAAAGTAAGTCTTGTAGAACGATAGGAAACACAGATTGATGCACGTATTGTGAATTGGTAGCTGCTTGCAAGCTTTTGGACTTTTGGTGGTTGGCTGCAAATGGCACTTTAAGTTCAAGTCACGCATCTCATGTAGTGAATATTTTGAATTTCTTTTGCACACTAAAACTTTGTTTCATTATTAACTGATCATTAGGCAAGTTAATGTTGATGGTATTTGAGATATGGTTATAAGATGACAATGAGAAAGAACCAGTACATAAGAAATGTGTAGGCAAGTTAATTTTTTGTGTTTTTTTGTGACTATGACGAGAACAAGTTTGGTCACATAGTTGGTCATTTGTAAATCATCATAGGCACCATTTATCGCATCTCATTCTCTTTTCTAACATTTTTACCTACAATCATTTATAATGATCAGGAAAAACATAGTTGGCGTATTTCACACAGTTCTCTTTTCACACAGTTCCGTATTTAATGAGTTTTGGCGCACAGTTTCGTATTTCACATAGTTGGCCAGGGGTGTCATACCGGCTATCACGCCAACTTTTAGAGGGGGTGTTTTGCGCTGAGTTATAAGTTATTGTATTATAGGAAAAAGTGTTGGTGGAAAAAGTGATGATGCGGTAGCCGTAGCACTTTTTCCCTATAACACATTAACACGAGCCTATGGCTCCATGGCACCTTGGGCACTAAGCAAAACCAAATTTCAATCATCTCCTAATCATATACTCATCAAATATACACCAATCCATAGGAGGAGATCAAATGCTAATACTAAACACTGGTAAAAAAATATACCTATAGATGATAAAAGAAAGAGGAAAAAGGATAAGTGAAGCAAGAGCATTGGAGTAGAAGATGAATGAGTAGCTTGACATGCCATCTACAATGGCTTCCTTGCTGTACACCATCAGCAGCACTTGTGCCAACTGTGTTCCAATAATGCCCACATATTTAATCAACTTTCTTACTCACTAGCTCCACAAGTCAACTATTGTTTATCTTTACTGTTGATCCAACCTTCTTTTAGACTTATTTCCAGTTTGCCTTCCAGCTTGCGTAGATCATGACATTCATACCAGTAAGTTCTTCTCCCAGCAGCTGCCTGCAAGAATAATGTCACTCGTTAAGAAGATATATCTATTATAATCAAAGGGGCCTTCCCATTTACTCTTAATTTTATTGATCAAGATATTATATAATATAAATAACTAAGACAAAATAAGTGTTGGGACGTGCAATTCAGTGTAAATGGTAGTTTGTCACTCCTTTAGTTATATCACGATTTAAATGATCCTTTCTGACTAATGGACCTCATACTTATTATTTCCTTCTCTCATACTTATTCAGTGTTGGGACGTGCAATTCAGTGTTTGGACAGGCTAAAAAAGAAACTTAGTAGTTTCTTTGTACTCTCTTAATAGTAATAAAGGGTTATTGTACAAAAAAAATCACTAAAGTTTGCGAGAAATTTGTCCTAAGTCACTATAGTTTAAAAGTTGTCATTCAGGTTACTCAACTTATTGTGACCGGTTATATTTGTTACTCTTTTTTTGGTAACCTAGAATTACCGGTAATAATACTACGTGGCAAATATTTTAGATTTCATTTATATTAAAAAAAAATGAGTTAATATACAAATAAGTTACTAAAGTTTGCAAAATGTTCATTTAAGTTACTATACGTTTACATTCTTTTACATTTAAGTTAATATACAAATAAGTTGCTAAAATTGTGTATATTTTTATACGATTTTTTACAACAACTTTTTGGACGTTATTATACGTTTACATTCTTTTACATTTTTGTCTGTTTTTACACGTTTTTTTACAATTTTGCACACATTTGTATTTTTTATTTTTATTTTATTTTTATTTTTTTTACATAATTGGACGTTATTAGACTTTTTTGGAAGTAATTTTTTGTTTTGATATGTTTTCATACGTTATTATACATTTTTGGATGTTATTATACGTTTTTGGATGTTGTTATACGTTTTCTTACATTTTATACGTAAAAACGTATAAAACATACAAACGTTTTAAAGAAGATAAAACGTATAGAACATAAAACCATATAAAACATACAAATGTATGAAAATGAACGAAAATGAACAAAACCATACAGTAATGTATGAAAACGTAAAAAGGTATAGAGAAAAACGTACACACACATATATAAAAACGGATAAATACATACAAAAACGTACGAAAATGGACAAACATATATACAAAAATGTACGAAAACGTAAAAAAATGTACGACAAGAGAAATGCATACACAAACGTATAAAAACGGATAGAAACGTAAAAAAACATACGGAAATATACAAAAACGTACGAAAATGGAAAAAAACTTAAAAAAAGAACGACAACAAATAAAACGTACACAACGTATAAATACGTATAAAAACGTACGAAAATGGAGAAAAACGTAAAAAATACGAAAACAGATAAAACATACATAAATGTATAAAAACGGATAGTAACTTTTTTTAAAAGTTCAGTAACCTATTTAATAAACCCCGTGAACTATAGTAACTTGCTTGTAACATCTCAAACTATAGTGATGACGTGGACAAGAGAACCGGTAAATCATCCGGTTGCCCACCCTCGTAGTAACAAGAATGTCACTTTTTTAAACGTTGAGTAACCCATATAATAAACCCGTTAACTTGAGTAACCTGAATGACAACTTTTAAACTATAGTGACTTAGGACAAATTTCCCGCAAACTTTAGTGACTTTTTTGTATAATAACCCTAGTAATAAATGATATATGGTCTCATTCATTTTACTGAGCCACATGACCTGCACTGCTATCATTTTCTTATAAGGTTGAAACTTGAATTCGAAATTAATTGTATCACAATGGATGATTGTGATTAGCTTAGTTTTAGCTATAGTAGTACTAGTTCAGCATAGGTGAAGATATATTGATCCGAGTAGACATTTTATTGCTTTGACCGTCGTTTACGTTTTTTGCATAAGTTACTGATTAGTACTTTGCTGATATATAGAAATTGATGAATATGCAGATGTGAGATATGAAAGAATCACCATCTTAAATGCCTTGGGGGCCTATTACAGCTACCTTGGGAAAATAGATACAAAACAAAAGGAGAAGGAAGAACATTTCATTTTGGTGACACTGTACAACAAAGCCTCCAGAATCCATATGCACGAACCTTCTACATGGGTTGGCAAAGGTAAAAACATAACAGGCTTTTTCTGGCGTGAATACTAAATCAGACTATTCTTCATTATGCACATTTACTTCATGGACTAGGTGCATGACATGTCTTTTAAGTTTTGAACCATCAACGTGGTGTCAGCTTACTAAGTTTCTGTATGTGCACCGGATCCCATACAAACTATATACTTACCTTTTAAGCGTGGTTACAGGTCAACTTTTACTAGCTAAGGGTGATGTGGACCAGGCTTTTGCTGCATTCAAGATTATATTAGATGGAGAACGAGATAATATTCCTGCTCTTCTTGACCAGGTATGGTGTTGTTGTTCAATCATGAATACATTCTAGCACAGTGGTTCTGCAATAGCAGTTTGTATATTAGTATATAAAAGCAAGATATGAAATTTATAATGGATAAAGTCAATCTACTAGACGGACTAGTTTGCTAACAGGCTTGAGCTGAAATGAGTCCTTTTTTGCATTGGCCTCATCCAGAAATACTTTTATGACCAACTTTTTTTTACAGCATTAGGAGTTGTTTATGATTACGATAACACTATTGTTACAATAGCAATCTAATGCATTGGATGAAACTATTAAGGAGGTTGCAAGCATAAATACTTTGGGCTACTTTCTTCTTCTCTTCATATAACAAGATAATTTTATTTCATTCATTTGACGTAAAACACTACCCAAATTTTACTTATCCATAACGGACAGCAAGTTTTTCTCAATTTTTATTTTGTGCTTTTGCAGGTGATTGCATGAAGGTTGCTAGAATCAAAACAGAGCATACCTCATTTATATTTAACAGCAGGTCTTAAAAGTTTCCTTACAGTGAGTTTTTGTGGTTAACTACAATGAGTTTGTGATTAATATTATTCAATGGTTTCTGATAGATGTAATACTGGATCCTTAAAGGTTTGATTATAGTGACTTTTGTGGTCAACTTAAAAGTTTGATTACTGGATCCTTAAAGGTTTAATTACTGGATCCTTAATGGTTTCTGATAGATGTAATACTGGATCCTTAAATGTTTGATTACAGTGACTTTTTGATTAATATTATTCAATGGTTTTTGTGGTCAACTTAAAAGTTTCCTTACAGTGACTTTTAGAAAGGAGCTTAAAGGTTTGATTAAGATCTCTTCCTTGGTAAATTTATATTTTCCAGCACGTGCATTGATGTGTTATAATCCTATTTGCGCAGATAAATTTGGTGTCAAAGTCTCAGTGAACGACATTGTTATAAAAACTGTGGAAATTGCTTTGAGATGTGTCCCAACAGCTAATGGTAATATTCTTTGATGCTTTTGCCTATGTAATCCGGCTATACTTTTCTGTAGATGTCGTGGCGAAATTGGTGGGTTGGGTAACTAGTCAAAATCTTTTCGGTTCAAATGATGGTAGTTCTTTTTGTGCTGGTCCAACTGGCCTGGGCTGACTCACAAACACTTTTTGACCTTTTTTTATAGATGATAAATGTGTTAAGCTACAATAGTTTAACAAATTTGGGCGACTTTCAACCCAGTTGACCTGCTTAATGTTTTGAAAGGCTCAAGGCGCACTAAGGCGCGAAGGGGACCAAAGAGCCTCGAGGCGAGGCGCATACCAAGGCGCGGGATTCATGAATACGAGGCGCACTAAATACATTAAGTTTTTTTATAATATATGTGACCATTTATGTAGCTTAAATAACACAAAATAACATTAAATACTTAATACATGACACATATAGCCATTATAAAGATTAAAATGGATCAGTTGTCACTTCTCAAATGGATCAACTCTTTGGCTCAATGAACTACATATAGATTAAAATCCATATCAGACTAAATATGCTTGTGTCCTACACTTACAGACTTACATCTAGCAAAGTTCACAATTTAACCCAAATATCAAGCAAGCAACATATTAATATTTAAGGCATAATGCAAATCATACAAATACACACCCTATGATGTGATGCATGAAGATAAAATAAACTTATGACATTATTTACAATTCAATAAAATAAACAATCAATAAAAATCAGTTCAAGATATAAACTTATGACGTGAGAGAGATTACATATTTGTAAAATGATCAGAATCTATAGTTACCCACTTGATTGTGTCTTAGTTCTTTTCCAAATTAAGGTTATTAGATATAACTTAAAAGGCTCATGTATATAACTTATAAAGCCCATGTATCTTATCTTAATATTTAGAAAACAGCCACAAAACCTGTTACATCTCCGAGGCGCAAAAATCCCCAAGGCGCAAAGGCGCAAAAAGCCCCAAGGCGCTGCGCTATTTTTGGGATTCATGCATGTCGTGAGCCTCGATCCGAAAAAATCCCTAGAGCTTGAGCCTTGAGCGAGGCGCGCCTCAAGGCGCGCTTTTTAAAACTATGCCTGCTTCCTTAGATGCTAACTTTTTTTATACCCGTTTAATCCTCTGAGAGATTAAACATAACCAAACAATCCCACTCATAGTACTTTTCTACTAACTATTTCATAGCTAGTTGCTAATATTTAGTTATGGAATTACATGACAGCTTTCTAGGATGATAAAAATGGGGAAATTGTATTAAATGATTCTATTGATATATCAAGTGCAGTCGCTACTGAAAGGCATCGGTCTTTTTACATCATACTTTCATGCGAAGTCTACAAGATATTTTTTGGTTACTCTCTGCTAATTTGTCATCTTGAACTTTTTGTAACAGGGGAAGGAGACCAGTTGTTGACATTACTTTTTATAATCAGATCTCTCAATCTGAGATCTAATCGTGAAAAAATGACACAAAATATGTTCGAGACATTTGATGTTTGTGCTGTGTATGTTGCAATACAGGTTGTTCTTCAACTCTATGCCAGTGGTCGTACTACTGGTAAGTTCCTCAATGTTGTTCTATCTAAAAAGTAGCAGTCTCACCCTAGTTACTTGTGAACGTGTCAATTTGGGTTATGTTATATCTTTAACGGTTAGCGCCTGGATGCTTTATTGTGCAGGTACTGTTCTTGATTCTGGAGAAGGGTGTCAGTCACACAATCCCCATTTAATGAGGGGTATGCACTCTCACATGCCATATTACGTTTGGATCTTGCTGGTTGTGGCCTCACCGATGCATTGATGACAATTTTGACTTAACGAGTTCACTATTGAGAAATCGTGAGACAAATATTCGTAGTTGCTCATATTGTTATAACATTATGAGTTTTGAAGACACGTTTATGATGATTAGTGAAGAAATCACACACCGGATGAATTTGATAGGTTATTGACCGGGTTTGTGTTGAGTTTCAACCATGCATTTGCGTTTTATGAGTAACATTTGTAATTGTGAATGAATTTAGTATGTTAGACCTTCGTTGCTATAGATTCTAGTTCATTTGCATATACGAATATGGAGTATAACGAAAATTTTTAATTTTTTTTTTTGTTATACGCTCATGTTTAGTGACCACCTATGTGGTCTCTAACACTTACCAGTCTGTGACGATTTTCTCGTCACTAAGTAAAGAATAGTGACCATATTTTCGTCTCTAATGGTCATAAAGATGCTTATACTTAAACCCATTAGTGACGATATTTTCGTCATTAACTGATACTCACTAGTGACCAGTATCTCGTCACTAAAAATGAAAAATAGTGACCAAATATTCGTCACTCATAGTTTTAAAGCTGTTGTCACTGTAACCCATAAGTGACGAGATTTTTCGTCACTAATCTGAGACGAATTCTATCTTGGTCACTAACTGAATCAGTGACGGAGATTTAGTGACGACCGGTGACGACTCCAGTTTGGTCACTAACAGATTTAGTGACGAGTGTTTATATTGTTAGTGACGAAATCGGTTTTGTCATTAAAGGTGGTTTTTCTTGTAGTGATTATTAAATGTATATCAATAAACGACACTTAACTTGAATCAAAATTTCAAAACTAGAATAGATATTTTATTATTTCAGAATTCAAACATAAATTTGGCCTGTATACCAATTAATTAAAGTCTAAAGAGGTGTTTCCCCTCTAACTTTTTGCTTAATTATTTTTTTTTTAAGCCACTTGTCGTTAGTTATGTGATTTTGTAATGTATCATGAAGGCCTTATTGTAATTTTCTTTATCACTGATCTATATATATGAAAGCAGGTAATTTGTATATGTATTTGCAGATACTAGTCCTTTATTGTCTTAAATTGATACACAACAAAGACTTAGTGCATTGCATGTCAAAATGAGAAACTAAACTGTAAATTCTTTATTTAATGTATTTTCCATTACAGTATTATCTATTATGCTTTTCAATGTATATTGTATTAGGTGAAAGTCAAACATATATTGTGCTAGAATAAAAAGGATACAAAATTATGACTTTGCTACTCTTTGAACTATAAACTAAGTAGTTTGTTTTCTATGTGTGAAGTGGTGAACTACTACTAATCCCAATTTCATATACAGACGAAAAGCTAAAAGCAAGGATGGAAGATTAGAGTTTTGAACAACAATATATTAATGAGAACTGATAAGCAAGTTTAAGACTTGGGCCTAATCTTAGGCCTAATTATTTAATAATTTTTTAGGTAAAAGGGTATTACACTCGGTAAATTTAATATTCGAAAAAATAGTTAAGTACATATGATGTGATTGAATCACACATCTCAGCTCATTATAAAGGCGAAATACAAACGCACTATTTGTGCTTCAAACCAAACCAATTATAAAAAAGACAAACCAATTTTATGAAGAACTACAAGATAAACTACTTACGCCTAGTATTACCATGAACCCTTATATCATAGGCATTACAGAAAGCTAATTGTGCTTCCGTTGAATCTTCACACTCTTCATCATCATATAGGTTACCATCCGTTAAATCTTCACACTCTTCATCATCATATGGGTTACCATCATAGTCATTTTTCCAAAGCTCGTATAAGCTTTTCGTCCTGGTTCCACCTCCGCTTTTTGAAGATTTCGTAGCCTTATATGTCGATGCCGTAAATCTCGCAATATCATTAGCATCCTCTTCCACTTCATTCTCGCTATCATTATCCTCGTTATCCAAGTTAACAACTTTACTGTTACCCCCATTCCCATCCTCACCTTTGCGTTTACTGAAGCACAAGGAATAATCTCATCACCCTTTTCCACCATTTTAGGACATCAAAAGGATTTGAAGTCATACTTTTCGTACCACTTGAACTAGCACATCACCCATAGGTTTTGAAACAGAGTTAATATTATCCCTAGTCATATCAGAATTAGAACCTTTCAGTTTAGCTTGCTTATTATCCGTCTTCTTAGGTTTGTAGACTAACCGAGATTTTGGACCAACAAGCAGACCTCTACCAGATTTTCTTTACGTATTCATATTCACATCGGATACAGTTTTTTAAGACAATTGATCCAACGAATGCCCAAAAACCATACAAGATGAACATCTAATCGGCTCCCACTCGTACTCAACAAAAATAGAATGCATGATATATCCATGACTATCAATATTAGGCACTACCACAATAAAAGTGTCTTTTAACTCAACATCATCATGAAGATCAATCATTGATCTGGCGAAACTAGACCTACCTCATGATTCCACACACACTAAGGCTATATAAGTATGTAACATCAATGGGGTACCAAGTTTTGCAGCAATATCACTCAATCCATCCTCCATGAATGTTGTAATAAGGACAACATGGAGTTTAACCTAAACATATACACTCTTCAGGTCTTCCTTAGACATGTTCGCCGCAAGAAACACTTGCGAAGAATCAATGGCACATTACCTATTATCCATGGTCCATTCTCGAGCATTGATTCCATACCAGTATTAGAATTGAATTAGAATTGAATTTGAAAAAGATAATACCTTTTGAATTCATCATAGTACGAGTAGACTAAATCTGCTCCAAGCATTCTTGACATAGTACTCAACCACATGAAAATCATTCCTTTTAACCAGAAAGAACCCATAAACATAGTTCTGAAGACGACCCTTTACCTGTAGGACATATTCAATTACAATTGCAACATCAGTCGGGCAATTAAGGTCCGAAAGTTAGCAACTTTCTTACTTTGATCACCATTTAGACGATCAGTATACGAAGCAGACTCCGTATTCTATTTATCACCATTAACATAATATTCCCATCCTTTAATTGATGTAGTCTTGTTAGTACCAACAGTGGCTTCTTTTGTGGATGGAGTAGGAGCTATAAACGTATCCGACAAGCAAGGAAAGCGTTTCATAGCAGCCGATTGATCAACATTCAGAGGTTTTAATGGAAACCCATCATCACACACGAACACTAATTGCCTTCAAGCATTTTATGTTCCATATCACGGATCTAAGCATCAAGAGAACTCGCGTCCTCCACATTAACAACATCATCATTATTAACAATAGACCTCTTTTCATCCGTAACAACACCTTCATTATTACCCTTGTTCACACCCGTATTCATCGTATATGTACCCTTTTTCTGCTTAACACCTCTCCCTCCCGAACTCAGAAAACCCTGCTTCATCCTGCACTACATACGAACCAACAACACTAAACAATAAGATCAATATAAGCCCTAGCTTCGACGACTAAGTAAACCTAAGAAGGTTTTTAGAAGTAAAAAACAATGATTAATGAACAAATAAATTAATAAGTAAATAGTCCCCTTCGATGATGAGTAATAAATGCCAATGATTGAACATGAATTATGTGCCAAAAACCCTAGCGACAATAAAAGAAAAGACCCGAATAATAAAATAAACCCGTACCACAAACTTACAAGAATAAGAACAATAATAGACAAACTATTATTGAATCATTAATGCATGAGTGAGAAAACGACAAGATTTGATGACACGATTTAGGTTTGTTAGGGATTTGCTGTTTCGCCAATTAATATCGCCAGACATGGGAGAGTTTTTTATTATTATTACTCCCTCCGTCCTAAAATTATTGTCCCCTTTAGACTTTTTCGGTCTTTACTTTTCAACTTTGACCTTAAGTACTTTTGTTTATATTACATAATACCTGATACAAAATATATGAATTGATTGAGTTTTGAATGTATTTTCATTTAGTATAATTTTTATCAAAAATTGTATAGCACAAATAAAAATATTTATAGTCAAAGTTGACAAAAAAAGACCGAAAAAATCAATAGGGGACAATAAATTTGGGACGGAGAGAGTATTATTATTATTATTATTATTATTATTATTATTATTATTTTATTATTATTATTATTATTATTATTTTTTTTTTTTTTTTTTTTTTTTTATTATAACATCACTTCATTAGAAAATCAAAGGGAATTACAAGAAATTAGTGGGGAGCCGAGAAACTAATTGGGCCCCCACTCCTCTAGCAATAGCAAAACAAATTCTACTAAAAATATAGTTAGCACCACGCGCTCCAATATCTTGAGTGAACGACAATTTTTCTTTTAATTATTATTATTATTATTATTATTATTATTATTATTATTATTATTATTATTATTATTATTATTATTTATAAGTTTTGCTTATTATTTAATAATTAACATATGTAATAGACAATTTTTCTTTTAATTATTCATCTAAACCTTAGATTTGAGACACATTACACTCTTGTTGTTAGACATACTTATAGGCACACCAATAATTTTCTTAAATTTATTACCAAGCTAATATCTTTTAAGGAAACATGTGTGATAATATACAGATATTAACCTTTGTTACATTATATATTTATATATTGTTTGTTATCATCAATACAATGATGCTTGAGGTAACTAGTAGGCGTTGAAGTACTTGAGTCAACTGTTAATGGTTTATTACAATTAAACTCCATGTTGACATGGATGTGTTCGTGTTATCTTTGTTTAGTTATGATTACTTGTTTGTCCATAAACTTTTTTTGCTCTTTGAAAAAGGATCTCACATTTTTGGAAAATGTTGGTGCAAGTAAAATGTGACACAGATAATCGAGCAAATTAATATCTATAAATTTTATTATTATTTGAAAAACTTTCTGAGAACCAAATTAAGTCCTAGATATAAGTTTTGCTTTTAAGAGGAGTGGTTGTTGAAATGGAGCTATAGTCATTATGTCAGCAAATGTGTGACACAACAAGAAACATTGTATATATATCCAATAGTCAACAACCATATGAAAATATTAGTATAGTAGCGGCTTTAAATAAATTGGAAATATAGAAATTCTTGGAAGTTAAAAGAATCTAACCTCACTCTTAACCATTTCTAATTCTATATATACCCTTCTCTTCAGGTATCAGAATATATCTTCATACAAAACCAACTGAACCTGAAAACAAACATTCTCACTAGATTCTCTCTATCTATCTCTCTCACTCACAAACACACAAACTATGGGTTTTCTTGCACAGCCTAAGATTCCTGTGATTAACATGGTAGATTTGAAGCAAAACACAACTATCGGGGTTTCAGCATGCGATGAAGTGAGGCATGCACTTGAAGAGTATGGTTGCTTTTTGGTTGATTGTAATGGGATTACCGAAGGATTTAGTAGCGAACTGCTTGATGCCTTACAAAACCTATTTGATCTTCCCATCGAAACGAAAGTAAAAAACATTTCTGATAAGGCTTACCATGGCTATGTAGGCCAAATCCCTTTTCTTCCACTCTTAGAAAGCATGGGAATCGAGAATGCTACGAGTGTTAATGGAGTTAATAGCTTCACAAACACCATGTGGCCCTCTGGGAATGACAACTTCTGGTAATTAACTAAGAACTTGCGTGTTTATAGAAAATTTACATAGCATGCATCTAAAATGCATGTTCTTTAATTTTTTTTGTTGTTATCTAATTATATTGCTAAATTTGTAATTTCAAACTCACGTACGAAAAATATATATATATAAAAAACAATATCAATGAAAGTATTATCGATAATAATATTCAAATCCATTGTGGAGTGATGCTAATTCTTTGTTTTGAATGCTTCTTTTAACAGCAAAATGATTCACTCCTATGCAAGATTAGTTTCTGAAATCGAAGAAACAGTGAGGAAGATGGTGTTTAAAAGTTTTGGTGTGGAGAAGTACCACCAGTCCTACAACGACTCTGTGACATATCTTCTTAGAGTAATGAAATACAGACCACCAAGTGTGAACGAGACAAAACTGGGTTCCATATCTCACACAGACAAGTCATTCATATCGATACTCACACAAAATCAAGTGAAAGGATTAGAGGTTAAAACCAAGGACAACAAATGGATACCTGTGGAATACCCTCCTTGTTCTTTCTTGGTCATGGCAGGTGACGCATTCAAGGTAAGATTATTGTTATTTTTTTGGCGGTAACAAAATTGCCTTAATTTGAACTTAAACAGTCCAAATAATGATACAAATGAATGAAGAATAAAATATTTCTCGTAAAGTTATAACATATGAAACAATTGACTCAACAATTTATTTAGTCCTTGTTATAAACGACTCATATGAAGTTTTATGTGCAATAGGCATGGAGTAACGATCGAGTGCATTCTCCTTATCATCGAGTAGTCATGGAAGGGGGTGAATATAGATACTCAATAGGGGTATTTACATACCACAAAGGGATCATAACGGTACCAGAAGAGCTAGTTGACAATGATCATGCGAGAAAATTCAAGTCATTTGATCATTTTGGGTATCTTGACTTCTATGACAAAGACTCACTCTTCGAGCAAGAATTCAGTCACATTAAATCATATTGTGGAGTGTGATACATCAGTTGATCGACTCTTATAAATGTTTGATAGCTTTTATTTTAGTAATAAATCTGGAGTTTGATGTTAGCCGCGGTCATTCAAACCAATCTTTCGGTCATGGAAACATAGAACCTAATCGCTTCTCCTTGTTAAAACGAGGACCAATACGTTAGCGAATGATGCTCAATTGTTTTCTTTCGTATGGATTTCAAATAGATGTAAAAAAGCCAATGTTAAATGGCTAGAATGGTGAGCGGAACTCAGCTCCAAAAGTTTCCTTTCTATGTAACATGTACTATCCTTTTTTCAGCCCTAAGCATATTGCTAATGTGGCTTTTGTACAAAAGTTTGAGTCTGAATTAAATCTGGTCTTTGAATGTTTCTTTTGTTAGTTTATAATATATATAACATACAATAAACATGTAAACATCAAGAGTACACAGCGGAAGACTAAAGATCATAACAAATAAATTAATTAATTGAAAGTATGCGTAACGTACCTCTTGCGAATGTCAGATCTCTTAAGCAAAACAAAGAAGTGGTTTGAAGAGTTATCCCTTACCGTTCTACAACTCAAACCAATTAGGTGTAAGAATAGTGTCTTACTACCACGTTCTTGTACACACGAATTAACCAACGAATCAAGCGATTGCTAGATCTAACACAAGTCCTCATTTTAAGGAAAAACGAAACCAAACTCCCAAACAAGGGGTGTTCGGCCGAATTGGGACAAGAGAGAGGAGAGGAGAGATCTAGGGTTAATTCAATGCATAAAGTTATAAAAAAACCCTAGAACCTAGCCTTGTTTATATAGTAGATAGAAAACTTTGGGAACAAGTTATGGATTAGGGCTTGGGAAGCCCCCTTGGCCGGCCATGATGAAAGCCCAAGGGAAAACCCATAACTTTCACTTTCAAGATTTTCCATTACTAGTCCTTCTCTTTTCATTTAACGGTCGTTAGTCATTTTTCCGTTAAATACTTAACGATCGTTAACCGGACTTAATGTGCAATAATTAATCGTAAACATAAACATTAATTATTAACTTTAATTCTCATTCGCTAATGTGTGCAATCCCGTGGTCACGAGTTCGAATCCGGACATTTACATATTTGTAAATATATACATTTCCAACAGCTCCCACTTGGATATGTTTACAAAACGTGAAATGACATTGGTTAGCATCTAGCAACACGCCAATGCCCCCGGTACAACTCGTGTATGGTTTTCTGGAAAAAAACCAAGTTTGATGATCCATCATCATATTCATCCTTTTGTTTCTAATACTATGTTAATAAGAATATGGATCTCACTCATTTCTTAATTAACTATTCTGTTTCTCGCTTTATGTGATTGATAAGATTACCAATTCTTCGAACATATTCCGAAGACCTTGGGCATGGCCATGCAAACATCTTAACAACCCTACGAGGGGCCCAACAGTATTATACTTCAAAATAAATTTGAATGAAACAAATCCCATTTTGACTACAAGCAGGATTCATAAATTTCGCATAACACTTCGAAAACAACCCTTATAACTACCAGTTACGTATAGCGTTAGATTGCTTCACAAAAATGAACTACATCCATGACATATCTCTTGTATCTCAAGTCAGAGGATAAATATTCATGATATACTTAATGACAAAGATCCATAAAGTATTATCATGCGGGTGGGATAAGTCCTATACTCAATTCATTGAATATCATCTAAAATTAGTCATGCTACGCATCAATATACTTTCAAGTATATTCTAACTAATACTCAGATTTGTCTTAATTCAATATCATTCCCATGTTATTGATTGACAACGGACTATTTAGAATAACTTAAGTTATTCAAGGATTTAAACATGCAAATATAGGATAACATCATAATAAATGAATAATAAACATAACAAAATACATTATTTCATTTCAATAATAATATTTGCAATATCCTTTTATCTAAAATACTTAGTCACAGATGGGCATGAAACTACTAGCTAAACGAAGTCCAAACTTATCGGACAAATGATTAAGTTTTTCACCAAGTAAGGCCTTCGTTAAAGGATCTGCTAGGTTATCATCTGTGTGAACTTTGAGCAACTCAATTTCACCTATCGCGACTTGTTCTCGAACATAGTGATATTGTCTAGGATAGTGTCCGGTGCCCTTCATGACTCCAGGTTCATGGGAAAAAGTTATTGCAGCGGAATTGTCACAATATACTTTAATAGGATTTTCAATCGACGGCATAACACCAAGCCCGAAACAAACTTCCTTATCCAAACAGCTTCCATGGCAGCCTCGGACGCCGCTATGTACTCACTTTCTGTAGAACATCGTAAGTGTTGTCTGTTTCTTACTCTTCCAATCCACAGCACCTCCATTGATGACAAAATGTAACCCGTTTGAGACTTCGTATCATCTTTGTCACACTTCCAGGATGCATCGCAGTGACACATGAGCTTCGCTTCGGATTTCTCCCATACACTATGAACATATCTCTTGTAGCCCTAAGGTACTTGAGAATATGTTTAACATCATCGATGAATTTCACCCGGATTCTGTTGATACCGACTGGTCAAGTTTTGAGCAAACGCGACATCAGGCCTTGTGCATCGCACCGCGTACATGATAGATCCTAGAAGCATAAGGAACTTTCTTCATACGCTCCACCTCGTGGTGTTGAAGCACGACCTTGGCTGCTCAAACCATGATTTACTTGCATTGGCAAAATCCCTTCTTGGAATTTTGCATATTGAATCTCTTCAATATTTTGTCAATGTAAGCACTTTGGCTTAAACCAATTAGCTGCCTTGATCTATCCCTGTAGATCTTGATTCCGAGTATGTATCTTTGCTTCCCTAAGTCCTTCATCGAAAAACATTTACCAAGATAGGCTTTCACCTCATTCAGACTTGGTATATGATTTCCTATGATTAATATGTCATCGACATACAGAACAAGGAAAGTAACACGACTCCTACTAGCTTTGTGATATACACATGGCTCATCAAGATTCTGAGTAAATCCAAAACCTTTGATTTCTCCATCGAATCTTTTATTCCATTGCTTTGATGCTTGCTTCAGTCCATAAATGGACCTCTTAAGCTTGCATACACGGTTAGGAAATAATGGATTCACAAACCCCTCCGGCTGAACTGAATATTATTTAGTGACCACTTTCGGCCAATACGTGACACTATGATAGACTAATCTTCGAAATCCATGACCACAATATTGCCACTAACCTCTCGCCTCAGTGACGACTATTTTGGTCATAGACTATCCTAGCGAATTAACTGCTAAAATTATAAAGTACTTTGTATCTGATTTGATTTATCTTAGCTTGCTAGATTATGTTGTCTAGTTTCAGTTGTTTGGGTGACATTATGTCGAGGATGATTTATTTTCTCCCGGTTTAGTTAAAATTATATCTAGCTTGGAAGCATCGGAGTTTTATCTTGGAAATGTGCTTTTCATTTGGGCAGGTTTTTATGTAGTTTTCATACCGGTATATGCTTTGTTTTCGAACATGTGGTATATTTATGCACTACTACACAAACAGGTTTTTCCCACGGTAAATTTCGTGGGAAATCCCGTAGAAAAAGGCCCTTTTCACGGATTTCACACGGAATTTTTCCGTGTGTAAAAACCTTGTGGGTAAATATTTTCCCACCGATTTTTCCACGGGATGTTGACTATTTCCCACCAATATTTTTGTTGATAATCTGTGGGTATAATTTCTCACTGATTTCCCACGAATATTTTCCGACCGATTTTCCCACGGGATGTTGACTATTTCCCACAAATATTATTGTCAATAATCCATGGATATAATTTCTCACTGATTTCCCACGAATATTTTCTGATGGATTTCCCACCATGTTTCGACCATCATTTCCCACGGATTTTTAGCTGTCTTTTTGCCACCGATCTTTTACAGAAAATCATAATTAATCATAGAAAAGCAATTATCCAAAACCAAAATGCATAAATTAAACAAATCCAATCCAATATGTAAATTGCAAAAACAATACGTACTAAATTTATATCCAATAATGAAATGAAGTAATGAACCAATAGTTCATGATACTAGAAACAGATACACTGATAAAAAACATCAATACATTTATAAATATGCTCAACCCACCACTTACAACCTTTATAATAAATTTAATAGAACAAACATCCTATCTTTCTTTCCTAACATTATGTGGACGTATGGTCCGGACTAGGCCAGGAATGGGTCAGGCCCCGCAGATGCGGCCCACTCTACGCCTAAACCCTAATCCATCCCCTATAAATACATGGCTGGATCTCCTCATTAAAGGTATGATGATCAAAACCTTAACTTTGATATATGCTACATCGCGTACTAACTTGATCGTCGGAGGTGGACCCCAGGGCTACGGCCTCGGGTCCACTCCTAACGGGTTCTCTTTGTTGACAGGTCTACTAGGGCTCGAGAAGACGACTAACGGCCAAGGAGAGTCGTTGAATCTTGCCCGCGCCAGATTAGGCATCAACAAGTTGGCGCCATCCGTGGGACCACGAATAAACTATGTTTCGTGTTCTCATATTACCGAAAAGCAGAAATCAATTTCTAAATTGGTAACACTTTATTAAATTTATTAAATTGGATGAATCTGAATCAATGATTTAATATCACTTTAGATGCGTACAACTTTATTACGTTAGTTGCGTACAAGTTTTATGCATCAAGTCTAGGATGGTATTTTATCTTTTGCATCAAGTTTTATGTGTACAATTTGGTATTTATGGCATAAATAATAATGATAATTATTATAAAATAAGTAAATATCATTGTTTTGATATGCGTCATCCGCAATTGACACTAATTCTTTACAGAAGATACAAGAAAAGTCCGCACGATCGGACCTATTTTATATTTTAGTCCGCACGATCGGACCTAAGAAAATATCCGCACGATCGGAACTATTTTATTTTTTAGCCGCGAATTAATTGAATCTTTTTACGGTTGGTAGGCCATTGGCGCTCAAACAACGCGGTCATGATAAATCTACCCGCATTAGGCGTGCGTTGGACATCTTCGCGAGAACGCGTGCGCGCGAACACCACGATGCTAGTCAACACCATGATGCGCCGGACCAAAGGCCGTGGTATAAACATCTGCGATCATCCACAAACGTTCGAGTCTATGCGGTTACGATAAATCCATCTGCGTCTATTAGTCGCGGTCACGGTACATCCATCCGAGTTTTTATTTTATACATTAAAAAAAAACATAATTAATTATTTCGTCGGTCGCATCCCACGGCCAGTGCGCCGCCACTTTTCTTATGTGTTCTACATTATTTATGCTATGCGCAATATATTACTCATGCTATGTGTTGTCTATTGTTTCAATTAATTAGGTTTTATATGTTGCGATTCGCGGCATACACTTTTAATCTTTGCATTGATTTTTTTGATTAAATAAGTTTAATGCTCCTACACGAGTAGCACCATCAAACTTAGGGGATACGGGTATATATACCACTGTTTCCGTATGCGCATCGTCTCTTTGCGCGGTAGCGCTTATGCCATCTCTGAAGCCGTCTTACATGCGCCTTTGTGCACTTATGCTTCGAAGCCGTCTTACAGCACCTCTTTATCGCGCACGCGCACGCTGAAGCACGTCTTCGCATGTTGCTCGCGGTACAAAAGGTACGCCCACCGGGATGCGGCATGCGGGATCCACTTTCACCTACTGTTGCCATGAATAGAACTTAAGTCTAGCATAACATAGCCATGCGCTATCTCATACTAGACTTGGGGGCTTGTGGACGTATGGTCCGGAGCGGGGAATGGGTCGGGCGGCAGATCGCCCCACTCTACGCCTAAACCCTAATCCATCCCCTATAAATACATGACAGGTTATCTCTAACCCTAACTTTGATATATGCTACATCGCATACTAACTTGACCGTCGGAGGTGGACCCGGGGCTACGGCCTCGGGTCCACTCCTAACGGGTTCTCTTTGTTGACAGGTCTACTAGGGCTCGAGAAGACTAACGGCCAAGGAGAGTCGTTGAATCCTGCCCGCGCAAGATTATGCATCAACAAGTTGGCGCCATCCGTGGGACCACGAATAAACTATGTTTCGTGTTCTCATATTACCGAAAGCAGAAATCAATTTCTAAAGTCGGTAACTCTAAATCCTTATAATCGATTGACCGTATATTCTGATATAGAATATTCGCACCTTTAAAGTATAGTCTTACATGCATGCTCTAAACCATATATTCTTTACAAATATAAGGATCATGATATTTCTTTACATAAGATACAAGAAAAGAAAAGTCCGCACGATCGGACCTATTTTATATTTTAGTCCGCACGATCGGACCTAAGAAAATATCCGCATGATCGGAGCTATTTTATCTTTTAGCCGCGAATTAATTCGCGCAGATACTATTTTTACGGTTGGTACGCTGTTGCGCTCGAACAACGCAGTCGCGATACATCTACCCGCATTAGGCCGTGCGTTCAGACATCTTTGCAGAGAAGCGTGCAGCGCGAACACCACGATGCTAGTCAATCGCCATGAGCGCACGGACCAAAGGCGTGGTATAAACATCTGCGATCATCCACAAACGTTCGAGTCTATGCGGTTACGATAAATCCATCTGCATCTATTAGTCGCGGTCACGGTACATCCATCCGAGTTTTTATTTTATACATTAAAAAAAACATAATTAATTATTTCGTCGATGCGCATCCCACGGCGGTGCGCCTGCCACTTTTCTTATGTGTTCTACATTATTTATGCTATGCGCAATATATTACTCATGCTATGTGCTGTATATTGTTTCAATTAATTAGGTTTTATATGCTGCGATTCGCGGCATATACTTTAATCTTGCATTTTTTTTCACGATTAAATAAGTTTAATGCTCCTACACGAGTAGCACCATCAAACTTGGGGTGCTACCAGGGTATATATACCCTTGTTTCCTTATGCGATCGTCTCCTTTGTCGCGCGCGCACTTATGCTCTGAAGCCGTCTTATGCACCCCTTTGTCGCGCGGCGAGCACTTATGCTTCTGAAGCACGTCTTCGCGCTCTTTGTCGCGCCAGCGCACTTATCTCTGAAGCACGTCTTCGTCGCACTCTTTTCGCGCAACGCCGCATTCGTTGAAGCGCGTCTTGTCGCACCATGTTGCGTCGCTACTGGTACAAAAGGTACGCCCTTACCCAGGATGCAGCATGCGGGATCCACTTTCACCTACGCGGCCATGAATAGAACTTAAGTCTAGCATAACATAGCCATGCGCTATCTCATCCTAGACTTCGGGGGCTTGTGGACGTATGGTCCGGACTGGGCCAGGAATGGTTCAGGCCCGGCAGATGAGGCCCACTCTACGCCTAAACCCTAATCCATCCCCTATAAATACATGGCTGGATCTCCTCATTAAAGGTATGATGATCAAAACCCTAACTTTGATATATGCTACATCGCATACTAACTTGACCGTCGGAGGTGGACCCCGTGACTACGGCCTCGGGTCCACTCCTAACGGGTTCTCTTTGTTGACAGGTCTACTAGGGCTCGAGAAGACGACTAACGGCCAAGGAGAGTCGTTGAATCCTGCCCGCGCCAGATTATGCATCAACACATTACAAGATGTGTATTATCTAATCTCTTCAAGTCTTCTACTATCTTCATAATCCATCCGGGTTAGCTACATGACCAGTTTTCCGACCTGCACAAGTTAAAAAATTACATAACCAAATAAGTGTATATAACCAAGATCAAAAAGCTAAAAAAACACAAGCTTTTAGGCTTTTTAGATCTGAAAATACTCTTAGATATCACAAAAGCACAACACGAATTATTAGTAAAAAAAAGACTAACATAGATCTGCATATATCACTTTGATATCTAACAAAAATGAACTATGAATGGTTCGAGTGTGTGGTTCAGCACTTCGGCATTCGTCGCACACATTGCACGTACTTTAGTTACTTGCGGTGGTGGTATAATTAGTGTTTTGTTGATGGTATGCCGTGGTCGAAGGGGTGGTCCGGTAGCGATGGTTCTTGTCGGTAAGATGAATCAGAGAGATGGAGAATGAAGGATGAGTTTTAAGAGTTTGTTTAGTAGCGTGTATGATTTGGTGAGTTTGATTCGTGATCTTTATTGATGGAAATAAGCTGCTTCAATGAACAACGAGATCCAAAACTAGCATCAGTATATCTTATCATTTTCAAGAAGAAAGAAAAATAAAAGGTGAAGATGTGAAAGACAAAGACAATGTGTGGTGTATGGTACCAAGGAAAAATAAATATATTTCTTTTTGTTGTGGTTCATCTTACCCATTTAAAGTGACATGCTAGCAATCTTTGTGATGTAATCTAGTGGTTACAAATTACAATGCTTCCTTTACAAACAAAACTACTATCACAATTTATAAGTTAAGTCATTAAAATGGTCTCTTAATCTTACTATTTTATTTGTTATTTTTCTTATAACATTTTGGTGTCAAATTTGTTTGGAAACATAAGTTATATCTTTATATCATTATTTACCCACATATTTTCTCACTATTATTCCAGTTGGTGGGTAGTTTATGATAAATTATCTACGGATTTCCCGCAAACATAATCGTTTTTTTTTTTTTGTCTAATAATGTATGTTTAAAGCTTCAAACAAGATAAATAAACGAATAAGGAAATACAAAAAATCTTCCACGTTTAAACTCTTAATGAAGTAAATAAAAGACTTTACTTAAGTTTGTTTGTGGAATAAAAAACTAAGTTGAATGACAATATTTGGTGATCTTCTCACTTAACTTAAACGTAAACCGAAGTTAAAGTTTCAGTATGAACTGTGCTTAATCAACTTAATATGCTGAGGGACTATAGTTGTATTTGAAGGAGTAAATGTTCACTTGAATGTGTGTCACATTAATTGCAAGAGATAAACATTTTTTCCTTTACAACACTCTCTTTTATAGGCAAAGATCGAGGTGGATACTCCTAGGGTAATAACGACATGTCAAGCTTTTAAATGCGTAGTACACTTATATAAAATGCTTATATTCTTGTAACATGTCAAACCATACAATAAGTGACAGTGTTAACAACTGTTTGTTACATTTATACCAACTCTTTTACTTTTTTGACTTTGTTGATAAGTATTTTTTGCTTATCTTCCCACTTTGTTGATAAGGATTGTTACTACGAATGACACGCGCCACTACCTCGTTTGCTTTAGATGTAGTGTTGCAATCTTACATGGATCGTTCCATGCATCTAACGGGACCAAGGAAAGCACACGACATGTCATTCTTGTCTCCTTCATCAGATGAACACCACGTGGACCATCATGATACCTAAACTTACACTTACACTTGTGATACTCAAATAAATGGTTACGTTAATAATAAACACATATAATATGAAACTAAAAACACATATGAAGACATACTAAGTAATGTGGGAATGTGTAAGTATACAGAAACATAAAAGAAGGTATTTTCTGTGGGAAATCCGTGGGTATTTACACACATATTTCCCACGGATTTATCAAATCGATAGGTAATCTGTGGGAAATTATCAACGACTTTCCCACATACATAATCGTTTCTTTTAGTTTTTTGATATAATTACACGTTCACCCATAGACATGTCCGTATACATATATGCTAAACATTTATAGATACAATGAAGGTCATAAATGGACAGATGGAACATATACGAGCATATATCCACACATATATAATAGTTTGTTACACTAAAAGGTTATACCTAAACCTACACGTACACTTGTGATACTTACAAAATAGATACATTAATTATCAAACACATATTATATGAAACTACAAACACATATGAAGTAAGAATCAACTTACACCACATATATACAAATGTTCATGTATATGCAATGGTTCGTGTGGAACGTGCTTACACAAATACGCATTACTGCATAAGATACACACAAATTTGTAATAACTAAACAAATTATTACATCAATGAAAAAACACGTATAATATAAAGTTACAAACATATAAGAAGATTGTGGGAAATTATAAGGTAAAAGAAACACAAAAACGATATATTTGTGGGAAATCAGTGGGTAAACTACCCACGAATTTCACACGGATATATGAAATCGGTGGGTAATCCGTTGGAAATTTTTTATTACAACATCAATCGGTAAAACGGTAGCTAATCAGTGGGAAATTTGC
This sequence comes from Chrysanthemum makinoi, assembly GCA_910596185.1. NCBI lineage: Eukaryota > Viridiplantae > Streptophyta > Magnoliopsida > Asterales > Asteraceae > Chrysanthemum > Chrysanthemum makinoi. The sequence continues at coordinate 60,888,719 of OU343223.1, read as the reverse complement.
GACGGATTTCCCACAAAAAGCTTGGTCAACAAATTAGTGTGTAACTTGTAGCTAGTCTGTGGGAAAATTGCAACTGATTTCCCACGAAATTTTGGTCAAGCAATTGGTATGTAAATTGTCACTTATCTGTGGGATTTCCCACGAAATTTTTTTTGTGGGAAAAGACAGTTTGTGTAGTAGTGATGTATTAGGTTTCATCATTAAAAATATTCTACTTCTAAATCTTTTATAATTTCAAGAATATATAGTATGTGCATTTATTTATCTGATAACTTATGCCATCTGAAATGTACATTGTTTATTTTTGTAAAATATTTGGAAAGGATTTTACAATGCAAGTTTAAAATTTTATAGTCGTTTCATAAATGATAATTTTAGGTTTATGTAATGACGTACGGGTAAGAGCATTAGGTGTTATAATACATCATACCTCTTCATTCGGGGTCCACGGGTGCTGCATCACCTCCACATCACTATACACTAAAAATGGTTGGAAAAGTTATAAATTCAAAGATTTTATACAAAATTGAAGGGGAGGGGGGGAGGGGGGGGGGGGAAAGGTCGTTTTATTACGAGATTGTGCAAAATTGATCGAACTCTACTAACTACTGCACTGAATATCTGAACTTAACCTTGTCGCTCTTCTTTCTTCCTCGCGAACAGAAAAAAAACACAAAAAAAAAATACAAAAAACCTTGAATGTAAAAAGTAATCTTCTTAACCACAATTTAAACCCACTTAAAAAAAATACAATACAACTAACCCCCCAATTTAACCCCACTTAAAAAAAAGAAAAAAAAGAAAAGTAAACGCACCTTCTTCCCCAAATAATACACACACTACACACACTTGAAATCAAAAAACGATTAAAATGAAAAATGAAATGTTAACGTTTGGTTTGTCAGGAGGATACCTTCGTTGTGCAGATGTCGAGGCTTCCGACGGCTAGCCATGACGAACGACCACAGTGTCGCGGCGAGGGCCGGCAAACGTGCCACCGTGGCACGGTGAGGGCCGGCGAACTCCACACCTAATGCTCTAGTAGTCACGACCTGGAAAATGAGGCGTACCACATAAGTTGACAAATAATAGCATCTATTTTATGTTAGATAGTATACAATCTATTCATTTAAAGACTATTGTATTTTTTTCAACAACACATTATAAGTATATATTAAACCCAAATTAAAACGTTGCCGTTTTGTCTCCTGTAGCTGTACTGTACCTTTTTTCCCGCCAAGTTTTCCCAACGCCTAGCCCAAAAAAAAGGTTAGCCTGCTCGGTTTGTTTCTCAGGCCCATGTGAGACAACCCGGAATATGTATATCCAAAGGCTGTTCTTCTTTCTTCTCGAGTATTCCACGCCTTATCCCATTCGTGATCCAACATATACACCGATTAAAATAACACATCACAATACTGATTATATAATCAAACCTAATTTGTTCTTATCAAAACCATCACACACTTTTTGATCTGAAACCCATGAATCAGCCGCTTTGACTTATTGTGGGTATTTGTTTTGTGGTTGCAGATTCTATGATACTTGACAATCGTTTGTGAGGAATATTTTGGTGACGGGATGTTTTTTTTAGCTTATTATACAGTTTTAGATATGGTTTGTTCAATCCTCTTCTTTTACACTAATTAAAGTACTAAAATGTTAATTGAAGGAAGATCTGATCTGTTACTCATTATGCTTTAAAGATTGTGTTACTCAGGTACTTTTTGATGGATTAACGATTGTGTTTTTAAGTTGACTTTTGATTTTTATTGCTTTTGAAGATGTTTTTAGAGATTATGATTGAAATTTAAGGTGGAATAAGTAGTTTGGTAGTTATAAAGATCGTGTTTTTAGTTGAAGTTTTGATATTTTAGTGTGTATTGATGATGTTTTAAGTGATTGAAGATTGTGTTTTTTAGTTAAAGTTTTGATTTTTTACTGTCTTTGGATATTTGTTAGTGATTATGATCGAAATTCAAGTAATTTAAAGTGGAATAAGTAGTTTGGTAGTTATATAGGTTGTGTATTCATGATGTTTTAAGCGATTAAGATTGATTATAAGTAATTCAAGGTGAGATAAGTAGTTTGTTAGTTCAAGTTTTTATTTTTAATGTGTTCTTATTCATGGTTTTTTGTTTAACTGCAGGTTCCAACTATGTTTAGTAGGTTAGCAACATCTCTTTGATCCGTAAGTCTTTTCTTCATCCTTTTCAATATCTTCATTTTTGTAAAATTTGTGGGTATTTTGATTTACAGAGAAACAAAGACCCAAAAGCGGCACAAACGAGCCAACACTAGCTGTTGAAATGGTTAGTGTGCACTACGTATAATGCACAAACCTGTAATATGTACAAAAAAAGGTAAGACCATATGTATTTTAATATGTAGAATTTGCTCTAGCGCCTAACTGTTAGGCCGTAAACTCACATGCTCCGCGCCACTAGGCACTGATTATGCCCTTTTTTGGTAAAGAAAAGTAGCCATAGTTTTAGCAACCACTAGGCTTGCAGCCATGGTTTATTAGCCCAAAGTAAGCTCGATCACAATATATCTGAGCCTTTCTGTTGGTGTCATCTAGATGCTGGCCCGGGATCAGTTGGTGTCAATGTTGTAACAACACCACATATTACTGTTGTCCAGCTGCAACAAGAATGAGCTGCTGGTACTATATTCAGGTTCGACACGAAAACTGAACATGTGCGATTAAACTGACCTGAAACACAAGGTGAATAACATACTTTCATTTTCTTATTTATATTTGCTTTTGCCCATGAATAAAGTCGCAAAATGTTTTACCTGTTGATGTTTCAAGATAAACGAACCTGATTATGTGTCAAATTATCGGTTAGTTTTTTTCATTTGATTGCTAAATTATGATTAGTTTAACTGTTGTTTAGTACATTCATATCACTTGACGCCACTAAGTTAATTTTTATGAGAATTTGATTGTGACGAAATGTTGTTACGTATTTTTAACATGGAACTCAAATAGTCTTATTTATGGTTGGATGGCTTTATTGAAAATGAAGTGACAGTAGCTAGCTATTTGTTTTAATTCACCTTTTTTTTAACCAGACAACAAAAGTTTAACACCTACAATGGAGATCAAAAGATATATATATATATATATAAAATTATAAATAAAAATAAAAAATGTCGAGGCCTGCTTTACATGTTTAGAGGTTAATGCATTTTTAATTTCCGTTAAACAGAGTTTTGTTTTTTTTTTCAGGACCCGTAGCTTTACCATAAGATAGAACTGAATAAAAAGAGTTCATAAATCGGTACATCTGCTTCTGTTTTGCTTCCTGATGTCATTACAGTTTCGGATAGACAGGAACGTTTCACTGGATCCAATGTCCGGACAGATGGTTGCTTACCATCTGCTGATACTGTTGCACCTGTGTCGCCAGGCGTCTTGCCATCTGATGTTTAGGTTAGTTCGTATTTGGATAAAGAGAAGGCTATATTAGAGCCACATTCTACGATTCATGTATGTTCCGACATTTGACGGTTCGTTTTCTACATTCGATGATCATGTTTACGGATGGGTGTCCTATTGCTATTCTTTGGGAACGTACACCATTGACGGTATTGTTACAACTTGATGCTCTTTTCTTTTTTGGCTTTACAGATATTTTTTTAGTTATTCAGCGATAGTTGTTTATGCGGGTGCGGGCAACGACCATACTTTTCCTTATCATGCTTACCGAACCCCTTTCACAGCATCGCACCAGCTTGATGTTGCACCGTTATTGGATTTTGATGTTGGTATTGTGGGTGCTACTCGATAATGAGGTGCAGCAGTTTTCTTTAACAGATCTATCGCATTACTCACATCATACCGCAGCTGTTTAATGGCCCACATCCACCACATATGGTTCAACTTCAAGGTACCAGTATTTCTTGCAGCTTTCTTTTTAAAACAGTCTTATCTTATTATGTTTTCCTAATATTTTTTACAGCCAAACCACATTAGCAGCCTAATCCTAATGGTGCTTTGCCGTCTGCACGTCCGTTGTCATCGTCGAGTGCCAGCCAATGTATTTCCAACGTTTCTTGATCGCATGTTAACATCGTCCACTCAGTATATTAACTCCAAGAGGATGGATGTATATGAGCCTATGAACCAGTTTAGCATATGGGGAGATTATAAAGGGAATATTTATCAGGATGCAGCCACTACCTTGATTTTGGATGTGGATACAAAGCTAGACAACCAGGTGATAACTACAATAAACTACGACGATAACTACATACACATAGTCGATATACACGGATTGCTCCGTTTTCTTTACAGATTTATCACGGATGCACAATCACCTCGGCTAAAAAATTCGCCCGCCCGCAACGCGGCGGACCGGTGCCAATCTCGTGTAGTATATTTTAGGAATAATACATGTTTGTTGTATTCAAGTTAGTCCACCACCTTTGGATTATAAAATATTTTAATAGTCTTTTTTAACGAAAATTTTTATAGTCCACATCGCAAAGTCGACCCAAGACCTTCATGCTCTTTGAATATTAGATAATAAAACTTTGTCAGCTAACATGCTCTTTAATTAAATTTCTGATTACTTGCCCCTTGAAACTCGTATTCTCATCCTTGATTAAAGAAATAGTTGGTATACTTGGCGGATTCATTAAGATATCATAAATTACTAGAATTATTCATATTTAATAATTAATCACCCACAAGTAATTAGTATAATCACGACTTTTTCGTAATTAAATAAGCCCACTAAACTATACTAAGACAAGATGAGAGTTGGGTGTTGGACATTGTGTTTTAAAGATAACATATATATGTACATTGTTAAAATACATAGTGAAACTATTTACGATCTAGGAGTCAAGTAATTAGCTAGTACGAGTATAAGAGTAGCCAAAACTAATTAATTTTTGAAGTTTAACTGATTAATTAATTGTATTATTGAGTAAAATGTGTTCCAATTGTTTCATACATCCGAACAAGCTTCATTAATTGGTTGTATATGTCCAACATGGTTGTGTAATCCTATTTATACATGGGAAGGAGTTTATTTTTAGTTAGAATTTAGTTTGCAATTTTTGTTTCCCTCCAAAAAAATCAGTATGTAATTATTATGAAATTAGAATTTTGTAATTTTGAAAGTTGTTGCTTTCTCTTATTTTGCCCATTCTGTAATAATTTTGAAAATTATATCAAAACATTGAAGCAGAATTTTGTTGTTTAATTCCAAAACATTAGTGTCGGGTGACTAGAAAAGAGTGGTTAGTGTATGTTCTTTGGATTTTGAGACACAACAGTCAACACTCTTCTATGTAAATTTGTCACATAACCGAAAACTATAATCTCTTACCTAGTGACAGTTGTTAGAATATCAGACTAGTGACAGTTGTTTTATGTCACTAAAAGCTCTTTCAAAAAATATCACTTTTCTTGTGACGCCAGATTATAATAAATTTGGATTTTAAGAATAATACATAAATTACAAGTATAACGACAATTATAAAATATATAATTTTACGGCTAAAACGACGGCGTTTCACCACACAATTTTCCCGCCTTCTTTAGCAGGCCATTAGCAGCCCAACAATCAGCCATTCCTTCCATTCCTTTTTCACAGCTTTAGCCCAGCCCAGGAGAAAAGTTAACCCATTGCTTAGAAAAAAAGATAGCCCATTTTCAAAGCAAAATTACTCTATATATAATAGAACATCAACTTTTTAATAGCTTGACTGTAGTTGGCAAAAAATGAGTAATTTTGTGACACGTATTTAAAAATGAATAAATTCAAAATATTGTTCGAACACTTTTTTGGTTGAAGAAAAAGTCATCAATCTAAGGATATTAAATACATCATCCAATACACGCAAATGCTACGGGGCACCGAATTAATCTACTAATTGTCATCCAGTCAGGTTTCTCTAAAAAGAACATGTTGTAAGGCAATGCACTTACAAACGATTGATCGCAGCCTCGCCGCAACGCGGCGGTTCGCAGCCCCCCTCGTTTTAAGAATAGTCAACAGATAAATTTAGTTTGTCATCTTAAAAATGGTACCGTGCTGCTTGTTATAACAAAAGAACGGGAACAATGATAAATTTCCTAATAAAATGATCTTAAATGGACTGTTTTTATTATACACACACTAATATACACTATTAGAAAGTGGACTTTCAGCGACAGATTTTTCGACGGATACTTTTCCGTCGCTAATTTACTGACCATATTCCTACAAAACAGCGACAAATGTGCTTTTCTTTTTTTGGGTAAAGGGGAGTAATCCTGCACCCTGGTAAATATATTAACCAAATAAACGTTTAAGTACAATGGATATGAGTGAAATCCTGCTTTTCCGAGTAACTTCCGACGGAATTCCAAGAGATTCGATTGTTGTCGGAAATCCGTCAGTAATTCACATAACATACTGTCGAATTTCCGACGCCATTCCGACATCTATATGTATTCATCGCTAATCCGTTGGAAATGTTTTAATTTCTAAAATCTTTTTATTTTTTTAATATTTCCGACGGAAATATTAAAATCTATTATGTGCATATATGGTATGTTAAACTATGTCGACTCGTGTTTCAACTTAACCATTTTTTGGATTACACTATTCGGTGTAAATTCAAATCAAATTACGAGTACTAGTTATAATCTAATAGTGTTAAAACCGTTTTCTATTTTTCCAAATTCTAATTGTTACATTACTCGTATTTGGCTAGAACTATAAAAAAAAATTCTAGAGGAATATAATACCGGCTTGACCCAGCGGTTTTATATGTTTTTCTCTATGAACTCTTCAAATTTGGTTATTTTTTCCATTTGTCATAATATCGGTTTGATCTGGCGGTTCAACCGTTGAACCGTTAACCAGTTGAACCGTTGACTCGATCGGGTAACTAAAAACCCAAATTTTTGGCTCCACCATATCATGTTAATATAATTTTGTTTCGAATTACAAATACGCAAAAAGTTAATAAGACAAGTGTTAAATGATACGCAAAAAGTTAAAATTCCCAGTCTCATTTATTATTAATTTATTAACAACAAAATTATCAAAAACTTTTTAAAACTTATTAAAATCTTCACTTTTATTTTTCCCCTGACAAACACACTTATTACAATTAAAACTTCACTTTTCTAAAAAAACTTATAAAATACACACGCTTATTACAATTAAAACTTCACTTTTTTTTAAACAACTTATAAAATACACAGACACTTTCAATTAAAAATTATTACAATTAAAATACACTTTTTTTAAAAACTTATAAAATACACCTAAACACACTTATTACACTTTTTTAAAACACTTATAAAATACACACCACCATATCGTGATGTAACTTGTTTCTGCCATCCGCCGTCGGTCGCTGTCCGCCACCCGTCGCCGTCCGCAACCGCCGTCCATCCATCCGCCATCCGCCGTCCGTCGCCATCCGCCACCGCCGTCCGATTACTTTCATTAAGGTTTAACTTGTTTCTGGCCTAACTTTTGCCCTAATTTTTACTTGTTTATGTTGTATGTGTTGTTATAATGTTATAATGATTTCAGTTGAGCTTATGTGTTGTTTGGAGTGTATTTTGGTTGAGATATGATATCAGTTGAGCTTATGTGTTGTTTGGAGTGTATGTGTAGACCAAGTGATCGACGAAATGCCTGACCAAGTGTATGTGTTGTTTGGAGTGATAAGTAGGTCTAGGATAACCAGTGTATGTAATCGATTGATTGATTGGTTGGTTGTATGTGATAGCTGATTGATTATAGGTTTGTTAACAACCAAATATTTACTTTTGACTTAGTTGTGAGACTGAGTTGTGTTATTAATTTTGTGTTACAAATATTTACTTTTGACTTAGTAATGGAATATAACATCCTTATAACTGTTAGATATATTTGAAGTGCAACTACTAAGTATATATTGCTTATATGATATTTAATTGTGTACCTATAGTGAGGTTTATTTAAAACTAATGTAACTAGCCTTCAATTCACAACCTAAGTATTTGTACGTGAAACTGTTAGATATGACAAAATTGCAGATAAGTAGTCACTAAAGTAAATGTAAAAGTACTTTTTATAAACCAACAACTCGTGAACTCGGATGAAATCGCATTTACTTCAATTACTTTCAAAGGGGAAAAACAACTAACTGCTGGTAATAACAAAAAATTGCATATAGTGGGTCAATTAGAAGAACGAAGTTTCTACGGTCTATGGGAACCTGAGTTCTACACTAGCTGCATCAGTTCATCAATGTCGTAATATGAGTTTGCAGGATAGCATTTACATGTTTACTCCTTGGTTCAGGAAAACGGTCTGCTATCTTGATGAAATGATGTGCATTAATGGCTAGTAGCTCGAAAATATCTAGTTTCTACTCTTCGGGACATACATTTGTTCTCAGCTTCTCATATTGTAGGGTTGATTGTTACATAGGTGTCCCAAGACGTTGTTTCCGATCACTTGACAAATGTTGCATAGTGGTTGTTTCGGTAGAAGTAGGTGTCATAGATAAATTATATTTCACATATGCAAAGTTTGTGAAGTATTGCATTTGGGTCCATGTAGTTATAAATTCTATTTCACATAAGTTAAAGCATCCCTTTTGAATAATAAAATTTTGTAGGTTGTATTACATTAAACATAAACTTTTGATGACTTCCGAATCGTGTTACTCACTTAACCTTTACCTTTGTGGCTAATATGGTTAAATTTACCTATTTGACTCATTATAAATACAAAAGTTCCTAAAACTGATACCCAGAATATATCCTCGTTCACAACCTAGAAATGTAACTTTATATATATTCACTAGATAACTTTTTATATGAACAAGGACTTGAAGGACCCAAAATTTACCAAACAGAAGCGTATAAGAGTCTAGAAAATGGAAGATATTGAGAGGAGATAAGAGTGCCATGGCTTTGACAATGCTTATTAGATGGATAAATTTGTGGAGATTGTGTGGACATTCTCTTACACATCCTTCCTTTTTCATGCTATAAATATTATCAAGGTATACATCTTAGTCACAGACTCGACCAACCCGAGCGACCGAAAAAGAGAAATATACTAAATGGTAATCTACTCATAATGTTGCATTGTATTCATGTTGAGAGTGACCTTTGATGACATACTCGCCTATATTCAGGTACCTACTTTTTATTTGAAAGCTAGTTGTATATTAATTGTGTCTCTGTATTGGGGTGCTTGATGGTAATCTACTGTTATTGTTGCTTTCAAATTAACCACTCAGTTTAGTTATGTCGGCAAGTAAGGACAGAGAATGGATGTACAAAAGAAGAAATAGTTAGGGTCTTCTTTGTTCTTTTTACCAATCAAAAGTGACCGAGTTTCTAAATTTTGCGTTTTCAAATGAAAGAGTTGTTGAAAGAAAAACTTTGGGAAGTAACGTAGTTTTCCGTATCAAATGTCCATCTCGAAGATTATCCGATAAGGGAATTAAAAGATATATGACAAATGCGGAGAAGCATAAAGCACATACGTATATCTTGCTTAATTGTGAAGATGTTCAACCTTTTATAAGGTATGTCAAGTATTATCTTTATTGATATAGTTATCAGTTTATCATGTCTATAGTTAGAATTGTTCCTAATATCAGTTAGCTCAATTTCAGTCTTTACTCAGCCAACTTGGGTCAAATTATAGACAAATACATAAATAGTTCTTTTACCAGACCTCTAATAACAGTGGCCACAGATACGTTCTGCTAATTCAAATCCATGCTTGTTTTCCCTATGTCACATTCAAATCCCTGTTTTTACTATCAATGTGGTTCATCATGCTATTCAATGCTGTTGAAATATGAAGTGTAAGACCCTGATATAATTAAATATTTCTTTTGTGCTTTGAACTTACACCAGTAGAATGCATAATTTTTATTATATTTAAAGGGCCCTATTGATTGTAGAGTATAGGTTCTCTGTTCTTTCTTTATAGGAAATGATTTCTGGTTTGTTTTATTAGTAGTACATCAGAACTTGGGTCAAAGTATAGACAAATGCATAAATAGTTCAATGCCACTTCTATGTAATAATCACATGCCTTTTCTATGTACTTATCACATGTCTCTAAAAGGTTTTTTACTTGTATATTGTATAGATTGTTTGATAATTGTATGTTGCAAGTGGATCCTTACATCAACGAACAAACACTTGATAAAGCTAGAGAGGAGAAATTTGCTCAGTGGTTTAAGGAACATATACAATCAAATGATGGCAACGAACACTTGAAAGTCTTAGCACGAGGACCAATGCGTTATATTGAGTCACATAAGGGATACTTTGTTAATGGCTAGAAGTTCCACACCTTGAAACATGGTGATGGGCGGGTCACGCACAATAGCGGGGTATGCGTGGTTCAACCTATAACGAGTTTGAGTCTGACTATTATGGATTGCTGGTTGATGTTTTAGAGGTAAATTACCGTGATAGTGATGGTCGCTGAGTTGTAATGTTGTTCAAGTGTGATTGGTTTGAACCCATTCAAGGGGTAAGGGTTAATCGTAAGCATAATCTGGTTGACACTAGTGATCATCCACCCGATGACTTTGATGTGTGGGAAAAAGCTACCGGGGGGAAGAAGAAAGGTAAGTTAGTTGGGTTGGGTACAGGTGGTGATCCGAGGATCATGGTGAGCCGTACATAAGCAACATCAAGTTCGAGTTCCACATCTAGCGAACAGGTATGCTTAAGTTGTTCAATGATAGCTCACGTCTTACTCATGTTGCGTCTTCCCCTGTTATTCCTCTTTTCTTATTATCAACACAACCTAATACTATTCCTCTTTGCTTAGTCATCTATGATACTTGTTTTGTCACATGGATAAAAGTCTTTTTCTGAACAGCCTAATATAGGTTAGTTGAGTCAACAAAAGAAACCCGCCTTGTCCCATTTTTGAACATATAAACATAGGTAATTAGGTAATATAGTGGTTGAAATTGACAAGTGGAGATTTATCATTTATCTTGTTGATTGATAATTAAGTGATCGGATATTAGAAACATAAGTTATGTCACTTATCTGCTCCTTCTTTGTGAATGTGCGTGCGATATGAATTATATATAATTTTGTATCTTTTTTATGCCAAGGACTGTTAAGGAATTAGTAGCCATGGTGATGCTGTAAATGTGTTTAATAAAGTTATAAGCGTTTCTTTAGAATTATTTGACTTATTGAAGATGTGTTTGATACTGGAAGCTTGCTAATTTAGATAATTTCCAGTTATGGAGGCTGGCTAAATCTGATTTGTTAAGGAATTAGTATAGGACTGCATTTTACGCAACACAGAACTGATCTTGATTAAGGCACTTATAAATTAGTTGACCCCTTGGTTAGTCTTTAGGCGGATATGTAGCTATAGTCGCTGATCTGCTAACTTTGTTTTATTTACCTCCTACTCTGTATGTGTATCTGATTAAGCATTCATATAATGTTATTATGTGTGTGATCCCTCGAAAGGTGTTCAGAATAAGCATAGATGCTCTTATGGATAGAATGCCATTTCTTGTGCTGTTAAGAGTTGGCTTTTTTTTTGTTGTAGAACATTAACCATTGCATATCAGTTTATGTATGAATCCTTGTCTTCTTTGCTTTATCTACGCGGAAATCCTTAGAATTCTTTTGAATGTTGATATTTGGACATCTGAGTTCTGATTCAGTAGTTGGTACGGACCCATAAAACAAACCACTTTCAGCTGGTGTCTGACATGTTAACCCAGCTAGTATCTGAGTATCCAACTCTTTTAAATATTGCAGCTATAAGTTTAAATGTAAAAACAGTGGCGGAGTAGTAGTTTTCAGATATATGAAGTTGATATAGAACATGCATGATGACCAGTCGAATCCCACACAGCTACGAGACAACAAATAATCCTTTAGACCAACCAATACCGACCAATTACTCCATCTTTTCTTATTTTAAGCATGGAAATATGTTTTAAGCTTTCTAATAGGACTTAATATAATGCAGGTACAAACTTTGGAAGAGACAATAAGAATATTGCAAGAGGACAACACGCAAATGAGAGCACAATTCGAAAGAGATATGCAAATTGAGGTACAACGACAAGTGGAGCATCAATCAGGTCCTAGCGCACATGCAATTACGAGAATTGGAGGTGAATGCTCGTGAACAAGTTCGAGAGTGAGAATGGAAACAAAGGATGAATGACATTAACTTAGTCTTAAAGAAGTTTATGGATTCCCGTCCCGATCCTTAGTTGGATAACAGCATATCATTTGAATACTTGATTAAATACTCAAGTTTCATCTTGAATGTTTTGACTGCTTCGGATTTGGTTTAGATTTGACTACAACTTTTGTGATTTGAATGTTAAATCTTCGTAATGGATCTATTTTGATTTGATTAAAACTTTTGTGATTTGTATGTTTTTTAGCTCTTTTTAGTTACGTTAGACACAAGTTTATAAATGTAATGTGAGCTTTAATGAGGGAAATAATTTGTATATTTGTGACGGAAAGTTTATAAATGTAATGTGAGGTTTAATGAGGGAAATAATTTGTATATTTGTGACGAAACTGTGACTGTTTATCGACTACACTTTCCTACGGATCTCTAACGGAATTATTTCCGACGATTTTCTGACAGAAAGTATACCGACAAAGTTCCGACGGGTAAATTTACCAACAGATTTCTGACGCGTTTTGTCAGTCGGTGTTTCCAACAGATTTCCGACGGATAGTAATTATCGACCAGGATTCACAGACGGCCTATTTTAGTCACAAATCTGTTGGAAACAACTGTTACCGACAGATTTCTGACAGATAAAACTGTCGCTAAAGACCTGTTATGTTGTAGTGATACATGTAGGTATGTATGACCAAGAGAACAAGCAAGCGAATATACTTGCAGGGCTTGCCAGTTTATTTGTTGTTTATGTATTTCTAAGTTGTGATCTGGATATGAGGACGAAAGCCAGAGCTGGAAATATACCCGTTAGAGGATTTGATTACCGCTAATAAATTTTGTTTTTGTCAAGTTTTCATTCCATAAGGTGTCCGCTCCTAACCAATTATACACTAAAATGGATGAGAAAGTTGTAAATTCAAAGAGTTTATACATAATTGAGGGGGGTAAAGATCGATTTATTGCGAGATTGTGCAAAATTGATCGAACTTTTCTAAACTGAATACTGTTTAGCGACCACTTTCGGCCAGTACGCACTATCATAGACTAATCTTCAAAATCCACAATATTTTGGTTACTATCCCTAAATTCTACAGCGACAATATGTTTGGTCATGGACTTTTCTAGCTAATTAACTGCTATAATTATAAAGTACTTTGTATCTGGTTTGATTTATCTTAGCTTGTTAGATTATGCTATCTAGTTTCAGTTGTTTTGGTGAAGTTATGTCGAGGATGATTTGTTTTCTCCCGACTTGGTTAAAATTACATCTAGCTTAGAAGCATCAGAGTTTTATCTTGTAAATGTGCTTCTCATTTGGCAGGTTTTTATGTAGTTTCATACCGGTATTTGCTTTGTTTTGAACTTGTGGTATATTTATGTATTAGGTTTCATCATTAAAAATATGGGCTAGTGATTTGAAAATACCTATTAACACTCTTTCTTTTATTGTTTTCATTCAATCACCGATATTCTTTCTTACAAACCCTAGATCGATTTAAGGTTTGTAAATTTATAGGGTTTAGTTGTTCTTCGCATCGCTCTTTTGGTTATTCTACATGGGGGATAAGAATTGGAAGTCTTTTAGATCTAATGAGGATCATACTCAAATGATCTCTAAACCAGTTTTTGTGACAAATTTTCCACATCACTTTTCGGCTTGTGATCTTTGGAAGGTTTGCAATGAATATAGAAATGTCGTGGATGCTTTCATACTTTTCAAGAAATCAAAAGCAAGTAATCATTTTACTTTTGTTTGATTTATTAAGGTTTATAATTTGGATCGTCTTATCGAGAACTTATGTGCCATTTGGTTTGGGAGGCTTCGCCTATATGCGAATGTTGCTTGTTTTCATAGAGGAAGCAAACCTCCTATTCCTCCTCACACCTTTAATGATAATGTGGGGAAACTAATACTGCCACGTCTGACCAGGCATTACCTTCTTTGGTCCTTGAAGATTCGTGTATTTCTAATAGAGACTATAACATGTCTCTTATGATGAAAGAAAAGGACATTGCAGTTTTACCTAATCTTTATGTTATCCTTGACAAGGAGGGCTTCCAGAACTTGAAGCTCACTTATTTGGGAGGCTTATAGATTCTCATTGAAACGAAATCCATCTTCTCCAAAGAGAAGCTCATTAATCATACATGTTCGGGGTTGTGGTTCTCTTCATTAAAACCAGCTTGCAACTCTTTTGTTAGTGATGAGAGAATTGTTTGGATTTCCCTTGAAGGCTTACCTTTAAAAGTGTAGACTCGTAACACATTTGTTAAAGTTGCATCTAAATAGGGAGAACTTGTGGAATGGGAGGATTCAGCGGAAAAATCTTTATCTTGTAAGTGGTTGTGTGTTAAAACAAAGCTAAATGAGATTACTTTTTAACGTTTCAAAGTCATTTTGTAAGGGAATGTGTATTGGGTTCGTGCAAAATAAATGGACGCATGGGATCTTATTATTTGTAGTGATACTTACTATAGTTCATCTTATGATGAGGAAGATGACGGGGAATATGAGTGGTCACAGAGTGGGGTAAAAAATACAGCTGATAACAAAGTTAACAGGTTTCTGAATCAAGTTGTATGCACGTTAAGGACCTACTCATGATATCAACCATAATAAAAATGTGTCATGTAAAGTTCAACCTGAAGACCCTTTTAACTTGTATGACATCTTGAAGAAAAAGAAGGAAAGTGGTGATTCTTCTATGGAGGATAACTTGAAATATCTTCCTGGTTTTACACCAAAAATGGTTAATGTTGAGGAGGTTCATGATAAAGACGAGGGGGTTATTGCTGATGAGGTGAATGAGCGCATTAAATCTTCCTCAAATGATATTAATGAGCATGTTTTAAATGATAGGTTATCATCGAATGGTAACTTCAATTCTCAAGGTAAAAACGGGCGGTTCTATATTACAATTGATGGACGAGTTGGTAAGAGTAGGACAAACTATGGGCTACAATATGGAAGGACGCATGAATAACATAGAAGCAATTATTGGCTCTCAAGGAGATGGCAACATTGTTAAATGAATTTTTTGTCCTTAAACATTCAAGGTCTTGGTCATAAGTCCAAAAAAGGGTGGGTAAAGGAGTTGTGTATGAAACATATAGTTAATTTTGTCACTCTCCAGGAAACTAAAATGGAACGAATGGATTTGGTTAATATTAAGATGTTATGGGGCAATTCTTCTTTTAATTATGATTTTAGTTCGTCTATATGCAATTCAGGAGGTATTTTATGTATTTGGGAGCCTAGTTTGTTTGTCAAAGATAATAGATTAAGTGTTTTTGTTTTTTACTGAATTTTGGCTTAGATTCTAGCTACAGCATAAAAGCGTAACACTGTGTACTAATGTTGGATTCAATGGAAGGTAAAAATAAGTGATCTAATAGTCCAGAAAAGGATTTGCAGTCTCTTTGAAATATAAGATAAGATATTATGGGACCCTCGTCGATAACATTGAGTTAAATTGCATGACGGTGCTGAATGAATGTACTTCATGTCAATGTTACCTGGAAAAAAGAACGAGAATATAAAGTATGTTGAAGCGCGATCCATGCTAATGTACTTTCTTGAATATCACTTGCAAAAGGATAGTCTCTACTCTCTATTATGATATCGTTTAGTTTTTGGGGAAACTGATGATAGTCGAGGATTACAATTACAAGGTGGGAGAGTTCTTAAGAACCGGTAACCTTATATATGTCGTGCTAGGGACCTCTGTAAGGCAGTGACTTCACGGGTATATACTTATCTTGCAGAAGTGAGAGTCTGAAGGAATTATGTGCACTATTAATATATACATAATTATATATATTAATAAGGGTTTATAGACAGATAGGTTACCCAACTTTCTAACTTTATTCGCCTAAGTTACCAAACTTTTTTTTGTGCAAACAGGGTATCGGACTACATGGAGTTGACATTCATGTTACTGAATTTGTAAAATGAGACATTTAGGTTACTTAACTTACCTAAAAAAATGCATTTGAGTTACTTAACTTACCTAAAAAAATGCATTTGAGTTACTTTGATTACACTGAAAAATGGAGGTTGAATGCTTAACTAAAGTTCAGTAACCTAAGTGAACAAAATGAAAGTTTGGTAACTTAGGCGAACAAAATGGAAAAGTTGGGTAACCTGTCTGATATAAAACCCTATTAATAATATAAAAGTGAAATCACGTCTAGTGATTAAGTCACTAAAGGGTCACACTTGTGCATCACAATTGGAGGTAAATATTTATTATTAACATAATAAATATTAAGGTTGATAATATTAAATTAACTAGGTTAATTTAATTAATTATAAAGTTTATAACTAAAAGCGTAACAATATGGGAGATTAAGGGTTTAAGTGAAACTAAAAAGTTTTCCTTGGAGGACAAGGAAGCTAGCCTCTAAATACAAGGCACCTCATCATTATATACATAACAATTCACACAACCCTAAACTCTCTCCCCTTGATCGCCGATTGGCATACATACCAAGAAGGGTTTCAAAATCCTTCTTGTGTCAACCAAAGTCGATCGAAACTAAGGGTTCCCAAACCATTAGTCGATCATGTATAATTGGTGATCCGGGATCACCTACGAGTTGCGATCTGAACCATCTGGCAGTTTCCAAACGTAACCAGTAAGGTGGATACCTGCAGTTTTGTTGTCAGAGTATTCAGAATAATGATCATGTTGAGCAAATCAAAGGTATGTACGTTCTAATTGCATGGATTCGTGGCTAGCCTTTATAGTTAATTTTATTTCACATATTAATTTATTACGTGTAACCTAATATCAGTATTAAAAACCATACAGAAACAAATGTTCCCAAGAAATAAGGATGAAGTAAATGACAATTTGAATGAAGAAAAGAGTTACGATTAAAATTATCAGTGTCGGCAACTAAAACAAAAAAAATAACGCGTACACAAGAAATTGGTCCCAGTTGCTGAAACACGTGTGCAACCGTGGGTGATTTTTGGTCGTTGTAAGTGTGGGTGAGCTGTGGGCGATCACCAGCCGCCTGGCTGGATGCATTTAAACGAAAAAGTTGCATTTAAAGATTTTGAACTACTCTCATTAAGTGAGGCCAATAATTTCCGAGCTATAATGGATCTAGGCCGTTTTTACTTGACGATGAAGGGTTTAAGAAAGCATAAATAAGGTAGGATTATGCCATTTTAACATATATGAATTTCCCTTACACAATAAGGCAAAATCCTACCAAATTATCTACTCTAAAAAAAGGTTCTAAGTTCTGGCATTTTCAGAAGTAATACTCAAGCTTGTCAAGGAAGGTTTAGGGTATAACTTAACGGTGTGGTTGAGCAATTGTAGCCAATTGGAGGCGCGATGGTGCTCTAATTCCTCAAATTCTTTACTTATTTGTACTTGAACAATTAGGTAAACCTTGTTTACTATTTCAAGATGTTCAAGTCTTCATGTTTTGTTGATGTTTGATGTTTAATGAAAATTACTATGGAGTAGTTTTATTCTACTTGCTTGGAAATTGTGTTAACTATCATATGCGGTGTTTGGATGATTAGTTATATATGAACACTATGATTCCCATATGAGTTTGTTTAAATAAGAACATGTCTTATTTAACTAGTTGGTAAAACATGATGTGATTTAAAGGTCGAAAGGATTTCTCGTTATGGTTTATTCTAAATGGTTAGTGCACGAACATATTTGGTACTTTATAGTTGACATCTATAAAGTGGACTTGTTAAAATAGAATCATAACGATTTAATCACGAGTATAGGTTGAAAGGGCTCGTGGGAACAAATTTGGTAAATCATGTTTCACACAAATGAATCTTAGTGACTTGGTTTTTGATAAACATTCATAGGTCGAAAGGGTTTGTTCATCTAAACCAATACATATATGTTTTTCACGATATGACCAATTGATTTGAAAAATGTATGAATTAGATTTGTGCCTCATTAACTTACGATTTGTCCAAACATATCCAACACTCTCATATGATAGGAATCTATTTTCCTTGCAAGTACCTTTTAGATTATTGATTGAATTTGATTTCATGGTATTTAGGCTCGTAACATTCTACTTACTTGTTTACTTTGCATTGATTTACTACAATTTATCATTTCTCTTGGGACAACCTCTATTTACCACAAACCATGCTACAATCAGACGGGTCATACTTGCCCATATGTGCTATTCAATAGATAGGTAAAAATGAGTTTATAAATTTAAACTTGCATAAGCAAGGTGTGCATTAATTATCTGTTGAAAGGACTTTATGTGTGCAAACAACACAACAAAGCTTTCACAACTTACCTTCACGGAAATGCCGAAGGGTCCCACCGTTGCAAATTAAATAGAACAAAAAAGCGAAAATAAGAAACGAGTATATGAAATGAAATGAGAGGAAATGGAAGTGAAAATCCAACAGTATTTTCATTTGTGAAATAAACTGTTATTACATGAAACTTAATATTTATCAAGAGATAAATATTGAGGAGTAATTAATGACAAAAAGCAAAATGAACAACCCCTAAAGGGATTTTTGGGTTTCGTTCGACCGATTTCCACAAAGGGAGGGTTGTTTGTTTCCTAAACAAACTAGAATAATTGTTCTACAAGTATTTAAGATCCTTCCTAGGTTCCCTATAAATACAAAGGGACCTTGAGGGATCCTCATAACTCACACACTAACTCTAAAACTCTCCCCCTAAACCAACTGGTCGACTAAGGGTTTCCAAACCCTTTTGACGATTGCAACACATACCCAAATTGACATGTAGTTGATTTAGGATTTACCTGGTGTTTCGTATCTCGCCTAACTTTCTTAGGTTCGAGCCTTGTTCTACTTGTGCAATATCGGTGGATACCTAACGCAACCTAGAAGATACCTTTTCTCCTAAAAACCCTAACTTGGTCAATCAATAGTAAGGAAGGCAAACCTGTGCATCAGATTCATTAAGGAGCTTACGCAAGCAGGATAACAAGTAAGTATTCTATGCAATACCCTTCTTATGTGTTTAGGATTAGGTTATATCACATATTAGATCAAGATCATAACTGGTTAGGGGTTTCTTGGTAGCGTGGCCATGTTATATATTTAATTCCGTTGTGCATGTTTTATTGGTAATGTTGATGATACTAGAACCCTACATCACTAACTACATCTTTTTACCCTTCCTTGATATGGTTAATAATATTTTTACTAACACATTTATAGATAACATTGCAACATGAAATGGGAAAATAGTCGTTAATACGTAAAGGGGTAGTTACCTTAGGAAGTAAAGCAATGAGGGTATGATTAATTTCTTGTAAAATACGTCCATTAGAGGAGAGTCGCGAAACTGTAAGGCACACATCAACCCTACAATATCCCACGTTTCCTTAAATAAAACGAAGTAAAACCATCCAGGCCCGAAACTTTGTCATTACCTATGGAAAACATGGCCATTTTGATCTCCACATTCGTGACTTGACGCACCATATGTAACGCTTTGTCATGGTTCAGTCATTTAGTAAACATGCCCTTGATGTCCAAAGGAGTAACAATCCCTTTAATTCCAAGAAAGTTGACATAATGCTGAAAAAAAGGTTTAGGAACATTAGCACCTTCGGGGAAAACATTATTCAAATAAGCAACACCATCGATTCGATTCTGACTAACTCAAGCTTTAACCCTATGATAAAAAAAATCTGAGTTTGAGTCTCCAACACGCAACCAGACTACCTTAGCTTTTTGTTTTAAAAAACGCGCGTCGTCTAATACGACTTGGTTGAAAGCTGGTAAATAACAAGCTTTCTCTTCACAAAGAACTCTGGACGAAGGGTCAGTGTTAAGAGCTCTTTGCACAATATCAAGCTCATGTCACAACTTGATTACTTTCTCATGAATGTTAACTTGTTTAATAAACCGGTTACGAAGAGGCTACTTCAAATTGCAGGTGCATGATTTGATATTCGGTATGGTTGGAAAATTACATGCGACCCTGGGTATTCGAAAGTTGAACATTTGGTTCGAAATTACACGGCTTGGTTCAAAATCAAAGGGGCGTGATCTGATATTCGAAAGTTGAATATTTGTTGATGTAGTTCGGACTTCTTTCGTTCTATTTCAGTTTCATGCCTCTTTGTCTCCAAATGCAGGTGCATGATATGATATTTGAAAGTTGAAAATTGGTTGCTATAGTTCGGACTTCTTTCCTTTTACTTCAATTTCCTGCCTCTTTATCTCCAAAAAGGTATTACAGTATGTTTTCTTTATTGACGTAAACGACGATGTTTAACTTGTAAATTCGTTGACCAACAACTTAGCCAAAGCTTCATCCCTACCCGCTGTTGATTATGCCGATAGAACGGATGATGTCGACGCTTGCTTTTTGCTTTGTCCTTGCCCATTTGTTGAACTCCTGCACTTCCTCTTCCTCCTCATCTTCGGCCATTTGGTTGTTGAGATTAAAATCACCTTCTGTGGACTCCGATGTGTTGAATGGGGTAGACTCCGACGACTTAAATTTCTTAAAAGCTTGCTTTTTTGCATTCTCAAATTTTGGAATTTCATGTCCTTCCATTTTGGAGACTTTTATGAAGTTCTCCATGCATGATGAAGTGTGAAAGGTACTCCATACTCAATAATATATTTGTCAAATGCCTGTTGGTGGAGAAACTCGTCATTGGCTCCATTTTGGTTCCTTCAAACCGCATTAGTATACAAACCAAGAAATTGAGCCACTTTAAGACACGACCCTTTTATTTTCCATTTAACGAATCGTAGATACGAACGCCTGTCCCCTTCATTTCTTTCTCAAGGTAACCTAATACCTCCACCTAAAACCCTTGTGCTTTCTTCGTATTACCTTTGGCGCTATTTTTGGATGTACGAACCTAAACTTTGCACAATGCAACTTCTTTTTCATTGGTCCATGGAATGTTACGATGTTTCACGAACTCCTCTTTTTTAGACATCATTCGTTGACCTCTTTTTTACGGATTCTTGTTTAAGGGCAGGACTTCTTTGATGGGAGACTCATCACCAACGGGGTTTGACGGAGAAAATTGAGGTTCATAACTTGGCATTGGCTTAAAATCATTAACATTGAATGGATTGTGGAAAACTAGAAGGGGGGGTTGAATAATTTTACCGATTAAAACTTTGTTTTAAAATATTTAGATCAACTTATGTCAATTTATTTAATGTGTCTTGGATGATGATAGATAAAGCATATAAACAAGTAATGCAAAGATAAAGAGTAAGGAACACAAAACCATGACACGAGTGTTTATAGTGGTTCGGCTACAAGGACACCTTCCTTGCCCTACTCCACTCCCCGAGTTCCCCACTCGAGAGTTCGTAAGAACTACACAACACAAGCTCCTTAATGTGGTGGAGAAGCCTTCATAACGTCGCTTAATTTTTATCCGGTACAAGGCTAGACACCGGGTTCTTCCACGAGGTAGAACCAAACCTATCACAACGTCGCCTACACTTTATCCGGTACAAGGCTAGATACCGAGTTCCATTACAAAGGAGGAACTACTACCCAACACTACATCAATACAAGACTACCCCAAAAGAGACACACTCCTTATTACAACATCATAAGGATATCAATATCCTTTAACCCAAACTATCTAATTTGTACATCGATGCACCATATCGAATATACTCCCTTGGTACCTTTCATTAATGCCTTTGATACGACCCTTTGGCACCTTTCACTAGTGCCTTTGACTTGACCCTTTGGCACCTTTCACTAATGCCTTCGACTTGACCCTTTGGCACCTTTCACTAATGCCTTCAACACAACACTTCTAAGGAGGGAGGAAAGAGCTATCAACAAGATAACTTCAGTAGTCTTGATGATGACGAAGCTTGGAAACTCATGGACTTGTGCTTGCTCGACTTCAAGAGGTGGTGATCTCACCTTTAAGAGGAACCTAGAGAATCACACAAACACACAACTACATAGAAAGATCCTTTAGATTTGAGGTTAGAGAGTTTACAATACTAAGAGAGAGTATGTGTAAAAGGGATGAGTTGCAAGAGAGAAATGGCTCACTATTTATAGGCCAATTTCCTATTGTTCACCGGTTCCCACGGATCCCTCCCCAGAGGGATCCGGCTAGTGCAATCCAAGGGATCCTGTAGCTGGGTCAGCTTATGTCCGGATTTTGGGTTGCAAACCTGGTTATGGGTTATGGGTTATGAACCATGGGTTATACAAGATGCAATATATCTAGACATTGGGTCATGGGTCTTGGGTCATGGATCATGGATAATACCCAACATGACTTCATGCATGATGTCATGCAATGGGTTATGGGTTATGGATCAAACTCCATGGGTATCGGTCATGGACTTTGGGTTTTACCCAACAATATTCAATGTATCTAGTTAATAGGTTAAGGACTTAGATTTTTACCCATTACATTACCCATTACAATATATATATATATATATATATATATATATATATATATATATATATGTACATTTCCATATTATGTAAACACTAGTTGTTATACATGTGCATTTCTATAAGATGCAGTGTTGCAAAACAAGGCCTACAAGGCCGATTAATCACCGATTAGGTGCTACTGGGCCACCAACCTTGCCGATTTGTGTAACTGGGTCAAACAAATCGGTCAACAACGGTCAATGGCAGTCAACGACTGTTAACGGTGGTCAAACTTGCCGGAACTTGCAAATCTTGTCGGAAATACCCAAGACTTGTCTTGAACAAGTTTTAATCAATTATATTTGATGTTTTATCTATTACAAGATGATTTTCAAGGAAAGTCTTGTCTAGAATACCCAAATCTCGCCGGAAATACCCAAAACTTGCCTAAAATGCCAATCCGATTAATCACCGATTAATCCCGCCTTGACCGATTACAAGCTACAGGGGGGTCGACCGCCCGACTACCGATTCACGATTTTTGCAACCTTGATAAGATGTAAACAATATTACTTGTTTAGTGTTTTATATGAAAATGTAAGTGTGTTAGTAAACTATTGGCTCAAGCCGTTTACAAATTTTTATTTATTTCGTTAAAATGATTTTACGTTTGTTATCGACAAAACATTAGAAGATAATATAAATAAATGTTTTTACGGCTTATTTGTATTAACAATCTCCCCCTTTTTGTTGATGACAAAACATAAGATTATTTAAGGAAAAACTAAAATTCGTAAAACATTGAATTGGAGTTTTTACTCTCTTCTCCTCCTTTTTGTCGAAATAAAAAGAGCGTCGAAAAGAAACTAACACATTCTTTTGAGTAAAACGTGTGAAAAGAAATAATATAAAAAATAGAGAGTAAGAGAAGAGAAGAATTCTCGTCTTAGCTCCCCTTTGACGGGTGCTTCCCTTTGTTGATGCCGTCAAGTAATTAGGATGACTAAGCGAGTGTTTTGCAATTATGTTTGCAAATAGTTTCGTCTTTTGACGAACATGCTCCCCCTTGACGAGTAATCCCCTTTGTGAGGGCGTCAAGTAATAATGAAAAACTTAAATGGAAGTGTTGCAAGCGTTTTTGCAATAGTTTTGCTTTGACGAAAAACTCCCCCTTATTGAGGGTGTCAAAGTCTTCATGTGTATATTGAAAATCTACAAAACAAAGGTTAGAAAGCAAGTATATGATGCATGATTTCCTGCAAATGAGACTCAAATTAGAAAAAAAAAAGTTTCTGTTGCACGGATCCCACGGTTCCTCTTTTGGAGGGATCCGTGTACCTGCAATCTCATGAAAGCAATGTGGATGTAGAGTATGATGTTTAACATCAATAAGTTATGAATTATGGCCCCAAACATATTTTCATAACCACATGGCATACAACATATAATATCATTCAATTAAACGAGAGAAATGATGTACATAACTCTAAAACTAAGAAAATGATCCGAACATGAAGTATGATTTCTAAACAATCTAAGTTAAGCTTAAGACTAGAACACCACTTGAATTCCTAAGCCTAAGGATGTTTAGGTTTGTTGACCTTATCGAAACGTTCAAGGAGGTGATAACATATGAAACGTAGTTCGTCACGTACTTCATGTACTAAACCTTCAACATGTTGACATTGATAACAATCTTTGTCATGGCTAGGGAATGGTGGTGGTAGGAATAGAGTGGTTTGAGATGGAAGGTTGGATGGAGGTTCCACAAAAGAAGGAAGGATTTGTGGAGGCATGTTTGATGAAGTTGGAGGTGGTTCAACTAAAGATGAAGGTGGTGGAATATGTGTTGAGGATGGTGGTAGAGAGGTATCAACTTCCATGTGATCCGGTTGTTGATTTTATTGATTCCTCATAATCCAAAATGGACTATTTGAGGGTGATAGAGAAAAGGATACGGGTGCTAGTTTTTTTTCAACACCAAAGTTTTGTTGTTGAGCTATTTTCTCAATTGAGGAAAATGCTGGCAATGGTGGTGGGTGAGATGGCCTAGAAGACAAGTCCTCTAAGTTGTAAAGGTGTGGAGATGAGAGTAGAGTGGTGAAAGATATAGCTCTAGGAACTAGAGGTGATGGTTTAGTGAAAGTAAGGGTGTTTGGTTTAGGAGGTATAGTAGTGTTTGGCAAGGGTAGTTTTGTGGGAACTATTCTTTTGGGAATTGGTTTGATTGGTAGAGTTGGTTGTGAGGGAATTCTAGTGTTCGGGTTTTTAACGAGTGATGATTCGGTTGAAGAGATTTCTTGAACAACCCGAGCAAGTTTCTTGGGAGGTCCTTTGGTAGATGAGTTAGCACTAGGATCTTTCCTCATGATGAAATGATAAATGGATAGTGAAATAAGGGCTTTTGGTTGCTAAGAGTGAGGTTGTGAATGGTGATTTGGAAGTACTAACAAAGAGGTTTATAAAGGGAAGGAGTTAGTAAGTGAATTTAAGGCTAAAGCCACTAAGATCCTTCAAATTGCAATAATTTGCATGCACAAGAGTCAACTACAGAGTTGCACTGATCTAGGAAGTCAATTAAGACAAGGTGGAGTGTTTAAGTTAACAAGAAGAGCTTGGAATGATTGTTTTAGCTTAGTCTTTGCAGCCGGTTCCACGGTTCCCTCAAATGAGGGATCCGTCTAGGGCTAAACCTAGGGATCCGGCTCTCAGCAGTCAAAGAAAAGGAAGAAGATGTTTTGTAAGATCTAGTACCTACACATCTTGAGTGTTTTCAGTCTTCTCAGGTGTCTTAAATAATATGAGACTTAAATGATCAAGTGAAATGAGTGAGGGTAGCTAATGATTGTCTTTTATGGAAAGAAATGTGGTTTTATGAGTACCAATGGGTGATCAAGGATGACACTAAGAAATTTGAAAGTGTCAAGTGGTGTCAAATGATCCTAAAGATCATATGGTAACTTAAGGAAAATTCCTTAAAAATCATAAGAAATGAAAAACTAGTTTTTGGCCTATTTTGAGATAAGGATGACTGCAATCAATTTTCTAAAATTGAGAGAAATATCAAACTAGATGTTTTGAGATGTGAGGAACAATGTGTGAGCATTGGAGCGAACATATGGTGAGTTTTGATGAAATGATAAATCAAAAACACTTTGAAAGTGATCCTAAGTTATCTATGAGTTGTTGTGAAACCAACTGAGCTAAAGGAAGACTTAAGTGATCCTAAAGTATCATGTTTAACCAGTATGGTAGGTTCTGAAAGATTGGGTTGAAGTGAAAGTGTAAAAATTCCCATGTCTGTTTACCCGGATCCCACGGATCCTTCATATGAGGGATTCGGCTAGTTATAGCTCAGGGATCCGGCTACTGCAGACCAGTAGCTTCACATAAAGTGTGCAGATTTTTGCACTAGGTGTCGCATACTAATACTAAAGGTTTCTACTGGAAACAAACATCAATACAAGCAAAAATACAAGATATATAGCACACAACGTCAACCTATTATGATAAAAACCAAACATTAGAATAAAAGTAAGTCTTGCATAATCATGAGCATACATTGTTTAATAATCATAAAATATCTAAAATAACCATAAAGACAAGCATAATGTCTCATTCGTCAATCTCTTCACTTCTTCTTTCCCGAATTCATGAGGTAGTGAGTTAGGAATTTGATCATCCCCTTTGTTTGCTTGAATTCTTCAGACTCATTTGGAACAGTGGGAAGTTGTTCATAGTATGTCATGGGGTCGATTTGAAAGTTAGAAACGGGATCGAATTCATCTTCGTCCGAAGAGTCTGAGAGAGCACGAGGTATTTTCCCATTGATCATGAGCTGTTTGGGAGGTTGTTTGGTAAGTGGTACCATAACATGGTTGGCAAGAAAGTGATCATCGGTAATAGGAGAAGGTTTTATTGCACTAACATACTCACGGAGTCGTGTTAGAAGCATACCATAGGGAAATACCATGTTATTGACTTTGAACACACCTACCATTCTTTTAACCATGTAATAGGCAAGATTAAATGGTCGTTGGTGGATGAGACAATAGATCATTAGGACAAGACACGCATTGGGATGGTCTTTGTTCCCAACCAAGCAAATGACATTTTCTCTAAGGATTTCTTCCCACTTTTTGTAAATGGGAATTATCTCGGAGAGTTCCATTTGAAAGGGATCACGATGGATGAGTTCTTTGTTGCGGTTGAGACGAGATTGGTCGACTCTTTTCTTGAAGATGGTGTCTCGAACAACTATGGGGTCATCGAGAGGAGTGTGATAGATAGGTTTGGAGTCTAGTGCGAAGGATTGAGCGGCTATTGACCAATCTTGGGAATACATACAAATTCCTTCACATGGTATACGAAGGATTTGTGTGAATGTGTTGAGGGATAAGGTAATGCTTTGGTTGTTTATAATGAAAGCGATTGAGATACTTTCATCATTGTTTCGAACAAACCTAAAACTCTTGTAAAATTCAAAGATAAAGACCGGACAAATTTGTTCATCAATTTCTAAGAGACAATCAAAGTTGATTGCCGAAAAGACTTGATGAATGTCGGTGTTTTCAAGAAAACATTCCTTAACTACACGACCTTCATTGATAAGTCGTTTTTCAAGCTTTTTGAAGATTTTGTGATTGGTTTTTGAAAGCCCTTCTTTTTGATAGTATCTAGAAAGGTAGTGAACGGTGTCATGGTGATCTTGTTGGGTAGCTTTAGGCATGATTGATCCTAGAAAACAAATATTCCAATTAGGTAAAATTTGTCAAGATGGGTTTATGGTTTTGATTTGTATTAACAATGTTGTTTTGAAAACCTTTAATTGTATGAAACCTTTTTGTAATGAAACGAATTTTATGATACCTAAGTTCTTCAATTGAATCTTTAATTAAAAAAAATCTAAAACCATAAACGCTAGGATGAAGATGATGATGAATAGAACATATGAGTGTAATTACTTACAATGATGTTCAAGAATGAGATGCTTGAGAGTATGAAGCCCTATGGAGGTTGAAGCAAAGATTAGGTCGTTTTTGTGTTTGTAGAAAGAGGGGAAAATGGATTATTTTGGGTTTTGAAAAGCGTATAGCTGTTGTCTGTGACACGGTTCCCCCGGATCTCTTGTTTTAGGGATCCGGCTAGTACAACTTGTGGGATCCGGCTACTGCAGACAAAAAAGACGTATTTGGAATTATTCTTTTTACTTGTAATAAGTTATATAATAACTTATTTTGAAAAAGAGCTTGTAGAATGAGGTTCCTATTTGAATAGACGTTTGGCCAAGGTGTTTTGATCGTTAATCGATTATTGGTAAGTTAACCATCAAAGGTCTATTTTGTGATAACGGCGTAGGTTTGATAATTTTTAGTATTTTTAAGAGAATCAAAAAGGAATACTATTCCCGATGATGAGTAAGTAAGGAAAGTAGTGAAGAGAGACTTTTTAGAGACTTACGACTTTTAAAGTTAAAGTCCTAATTCATGTTTTCATATGATTTTATAAGACAATATTTATATGCATGGTTTTTATCATAGAATAAAGACACATATCATAAACATATTCATATAAGAGTACTATAAGTAAAGATCAACTAGTGTGTGGGTAAGTGAACATACCTCTAAGCTCTTTTTATGGTTTTAGAAACCATAGACCCGAAATACTTCATGAGCTTTTAAAGTAATCCATTGTACTTAGTAGAAGTAAGTTGAGATTACTTTTGAGTTCTTCCTTGGGTGTTGACTTCATTTTTCTTTGGATAGAAATGAAGTCTTTGGAAGAGTCCTAGTAAGAAGATTTCTTAAAGAGAAATTGTTAGAATAATCTATCACTATCCAACATTAAAAAATTTGTTTTAAGAGATTTCCTTCTTTGTAGTTTTCAAACATACACGGATCTTATCAAGTTTTTAAGGTACAATATACTTTAAGAAACTTGGTAACGAAGCTCTGGTACCAATTGTGGAAAACTATAAGGGGGGGGGGGTTGAATTGTTTTACCGATTAAAACTTCATTTTAAAATATTTAGATCAACTTATGCCAATCTATTTAATGTGTGTGTTGGATTATGATAGATAAAGCATATAAACAAGTAATGCAAAGATAAAGAGTAAGGAACACAAAACCACGACACGAGTGTTTATAGTGATTCGGCTACAAGGACACCTTCCTTGCCCTACTCCACTCCCCGAGTTCCACACTCGAGATTTCGTAAGCACTACACGTACAACACAAGCTCCTTAATGTGGCGGAGAAGCCTTCACAACGTCGCCTAATCTTTATCCGGTACAAGGCTAGACACCGGGTTCTTCCATGAGGTAGAACCAAACCTATCACAATGTCGCCTACACTTTATCCGGTACAAGGCTAGATATCGAGTTCCATTACAAAGGAGGAACTACTACCCAACACTACACTAATACACGACTACCCCAAAGGAGACACACTCCTTATTACAACATCATAAGGATATCAATATCCTTTAACCAAACTATCTATCTTGTACATCGATGCACCATATCGAATGTACTCCCTTGGCACCTTTCACTAATGCCTTCGATATGACCCTTTGGCACCTTTCACTAATGCCTTCGACTTGACCCTTTGGCACCTTTCACTAATGCCTTCGACTTGACGCTTTGGCACCTTTCACTAATGCCTTTAACACAACACTTATAAGGAGGGAGGAAAGAACTATCAACAAGATAACTTCAGTAGTCTTGATGATGACGAAGCTTGGCAACTCATGGACTTGTGTTTTCCCGACATCAAGAGGTGGTGATCTCGCCTTTAAGAGGAACCTAGAGAATCACACAAACACAAAACTACATAGAAAGATCCTTTGGATATGAGGTTAGAGAGTTTACAATACTAAGAGAGAGTATGTGTAAAAGGTATGAGTTGCAAGAGAGAAATGGCTCACTATTTATAGGCAAATTTCTCTATTGTTCCCCGGTTCCCACGGATCCCTCCCAGAGGGATCCGACTAATGCAATCCAAGGGATCCGGCAGTTGGGTCAGCTTAAGTCTGGATTTTGGGTTGCAAACCGGGTTATGGGTTATGGGTTATGAACCATGAGTTATACAAGATGCAATGTATCTAGATATTGGGTCATGGGTCTTGGGTCATGGATCATGGATAATACCCAACATGACTTCATGCATGATGTCATGCAATGGGTCATGGGTTATAGATCAAGCTCCATGGGTATGGGTCATGGACTTTGGGTTTTACGTAACAATATTCAATGTATCTAGTCAATGGGTTAAGGACTTAGATTTTTATCCATTACATTACCCATTACAATATATATATATATATATATATATATATATATATATAATCTAGATCAAATAAGATCAAACTTAAAGTTGTTAAAATAAGATCCAACTAAAATTTGACAAGTGATACTCTTCTTACAACAAAAATAAATTTTTTATTAACTACAACTAAAATTGTTAAAGTTTTGATAGATTTTCATTTTAAAATTTACGAAACCTAGGTAATACACTTTGATTAGAAGTGTAATGTGTATCAGGTTTTTGTATGTGTATCAGATTTTAGAATATTTATTCGTGTAATGTGTATCAGGTGTATCACTAATCCAAAATCATGTATCATTTGGTTATTAGTTGCTAAAATGTTAATTTTTATTAAAATATTATTTTTATGTGTATTATTGCTAAAATTGTTATTGATAAATGTTTTAGTGGTTTTTTAGACTTGATCTTATTTTTACAAATTTAAGTTTGATCTCACGTTAACTCTCCCCTATATATATATATATACATTTACATATTATGTAAACACTAGTTGTTATACATATGCATTTCTATAAGATGTAAAGAGTATTACTTGTTTAGTGTTTTATATGAAAATGTAAGTGTGTTAGTAAATTATTGGCTCAAGCCATTTACGAATTTTTATTTGTTTCGTTAAAATGATTTTACGTTTGTTATCGACAAAATATTAGAAGATTGTAAAATATAAATAAACGTTTTTACGGCTTATTTGTATTAACATGGATGAATGGGATAAATAGGTTGAGATTGGCTCGGAGATTGTGATGAAGAATCGTGAAAATTTTGTGGTGATCTAGGATTGTGAAACATTTGTGGTTGATACATAGTTTGTTGCGATTGGTACGTTTGTGGTTGATACATAGTTTGTTGTTGTTGTTGTTGTGGAGGTACGAATGGTGGGTTTTGCTATCGTGGTTGTTGTGTTTTGTAAACAAAAGTTGGGTCTCGAAAGTTAAACGGTGGTGAGTGACTGGGTCGAAAATCTGAATTGGGTTTTGGACGTTTGATTGTCGACGTTATTTTGGGGTTTTATTTCTTGGTGCGTTTTGAGACATTTTGTATAAAAGATAGAATATGAGTAAATCTAATGATAGAATGAGAAGTTGTGAATAAAAATGACAACTTTAGGAAGATTGATCTTGAAGAAATAGATATCGGTAGGAAAAAATGTTATGTTCACAAAAATTTTACAAAAGTAGTTTCTCATACTGATGTGGCAAGATCATTAGTCTAATCTAATAGATTTTTCTTTTTTACAATTGTTTTGATTGGACAAATAATCTTGACGCATTAACGTAAAACTTTTTTGTCAATTGTTTGTGAACATAACATTCTTCATCTTCCTATCAGCAAGTGAATGTACCAGTGAACTTGTTCTGCGGATTTTAGATATATAATAACAGAACGATACACTTTTCAAAGTTCATATGGTTGGAACTACTTGTAGGCTAATGAACGCCGACAAAAATTAATTCCGATAAACACTAATATTTGCAGTCACCTTGTTATTAACTTAATTATTATATTCTAACAAATAACTCCTTTGGCAATAATATTTAGTGCATAAATAAAACATCGGTTCACCATCTTTGCAAGCAATCCAACTCGAAGTAATATTTCTTAGTATTATGATGACAAGTTCTCTGCCAATTACTAGTATAACTAACATTTTACGGGTATCTAAAATGTTAATTTAAAACTCTTTTGGTTGACATTTATTTGTGGTTAACGGCTCTTTCCAAAAAAAACTTTCATATCAAGATAAATTTTATAACAATCGATAAAATATCAATAGTTTTGGGATTTCGGAGGGAAGAATTGGAGTTTAAATACCAGATGTAAAGCACGATAATGATTTTCTTGGATTGGGGATAAAATTAAAGAAACCACAAAACGCACATTGTCAAATATCTGCAACATAAAGCTTTCGTCCATCGCGTTATTGATCTCTTTTCTCTAATTTTGTCTTTGCATTAAGTATTAGCATGGTGGTTTTTCAAATAGCTTTAGCTTGCTGCATATAAATTTTTCCTAACCATCTGTCTAGCGCAGATGGCCACCAACTACCGCAAATATCCGGGTCTCACCCATGTGATGCTTAAAGGCGCAAGTTCGAATCCGACTTGCAGCATGGTGTGGATATCGCGATCATGTAATTCACAGGCATCAAACCCTTGTTGGGTGGGGTTGATGGGTACCAAAAGGGTACACGGGCTTGAAATGGTTCCGCCAAAAACCATTTTTTTTTTTTTTTTTTTTTATAAATTTTTCCTAATAAATACATTTCTCTTAATTTTTTCGTGACCCTTGCAACAAAACATGAACTATATCTGGTCATGCGGAAGTGCTCTTAGCTTGACTTTTTTTTTCTGTTTAATATTCGAATGTATTTTTATTTGTTTTCTGAATATAATATGTTTTAGATAAATTTGATAAATCCACCAAAATTCCTGATAGAAACTCTTGAAATATATATTTATTCTTAATATTCCAAAAGTCAGATGCACCCCCGTATTCGTAGCTCCAAATGTTCTAATTGGCGGTTAAAGTAGTTATAATCGAAGGCCAACAAAAATTTGGCAAACATTGAATCTAGTAGTCAACAACCTTTGAAATAAAATAATATTAAAATATATTTCAATTAGCATCAAATAAATAAACAATAATGTTATATTGAATCCTTCAGTCAAGACACTTTGACATAATACTAATAAATTTGAACCAAATAGTCAAGTCGTATAATGAAGAAAAATGATACTAACAAAGATCAAGAAAGAAGAAAATAACTTCTTTTTACCATTGAACTTTTCTTTTGTCACTACAACAAAAATTGACTATATGTGTCAGTCAAAAGTAATAAAATATGTCACTAAAAGTATTCCATGCTATACTCATGGGAAAAGGGTCAGTAAAAGTAATAACTATTGTGGGAACAAGCTTGGAGCTTTTTAACAAGAATAGTTGTGTGAGTATAGTGACACATGATATGTGGCATTAGCAGTCGGTATATGTTAAGGGAATTGATACTCACACCACATTTTTTGATTCATGCACCACTAGTTGTGCATTACAGTATTGTATTGTTCAATACTGTAATGCACAACTAGTAGTGCATGAATCAAAAAGTGTGGTGTGAGTATCACCTCCCATATGTTGGAAAATTTAGTGCACTTGTGGGATTAGTTCACACCTTGTAATGGGTTAGGAGGTACGGAGTGTACACCCAAAAGGTCCATGAACACCACGACTCTTATAGTGGTTTGTATTGGTAGTGCTTGGTGAAAGTCTTGCTTGGTGTAAATCTTGCTTGTGGAAAGTACCGCTTGTGGTTTCCAGCGATAGCGATGTTTCCAGCGATGGCGGATGTTTCCAGCGAAGTGATGTATCCAGCGATAGTGCTATGAAAGTCTTGATAGCGGTGTTTCCATGATAGGTACGTACTTCCCTTTGCAAGTGAAAGTCTTGCTAGTGGAAATCTTGCTTATGGAAAATCTTGCTAAATGGCGATTACAACTTCTTTATGACCACGTTTAATTGGTCATGTAACCACTAATGGCTATAATGGGGATAATTATGAGGCTATTAATGGGCCGATTAATACTCATAATTCCATTGGAATAGCTCAAGAGTAACCTCCTATAAATAGGAAATCTGATAATGCATGAAGGACACACAGAAAACGTAAACACTCATTAGCGAAAGGGTTATAGAATTGTGCCTAATTCTCTAAGTGCATTTGGTCTTATCCCAAGTAGATATTCGTGATACCCGGGCATTAGGGTCGAATAGTTTACTTTGGAAAGTGATCACACGATTCCAAGTGATATCCGGAAACCACCTAGTGGTATTACTGCATCATTGATTGTCTTAACCACATTGCAGGAGATACCCACCAACAATCAAAGTAAACTATTTTGTGATAATCAATGGCAAGCTACTGCAATGAAACACATGGCTTCAAACTTTGCCAAACTTGATAAGTTTGAAGGGGTGGATTTTAGGAGGTGTGCGAAGAAGATGCACTTCTTGCTGTCAAGCATGAGTGTGGTCTATGTCTTGACTACTCCAATTCTCGATGATGGTGATGATGCTCTTGTGGAGCGGTCAGAGGAGGAGCAAGTGGGAGAATGATGACTACATATGCAGAGGTCTTATTCGAATGGTATGTCGATTCTTTGTTTGATATTTATCCGAACTTTGAATCTTCCAAAGAACTGTGGGATTCCTTGGATGCCAAATATATGGGTGAGGATGCATCAAGTAAGAAGTTCCTTGTTAGTAATTTCACAAATTACAAAATGACTGATTCAAGACCGGTTATGGAACAATACAATGAACTTCTTGGAATACTTGGAAGGTTTACACAACAACAAATGAACATGGATGAGGCTATCAAAGTCTCTTGTGTCATTGACAAACTCCCTCCTTCATGGAAAGATTTCAAGCATACCTTGAAACATATGAAGGAGGAGTTAACTGTTGTTGAGTTGGGCATCATCGCACATTGAGGAATCTCTCAAGGTGCGGGATAATGACAAGCCAAAGAGTGGCAATCTTCTTTGGACCATCGTTGTCAATATGGTGGAGCATAACAACTCCACCAGGTACAATGACAACAAAGGCAAACGCAAATATCATGACAACACAAAGGCAGATCCTAACAAGAAGGCAACACCTACTTGTTGGAAATGTGGCAAGGCGGTCACATTAAAAGGGACGCAAGGGTGTTAAAATTGGTGGTAAAGCCAATGGATCGAGGCACTAATGGTTAGAGTGGTGGTTCATCAACTCAGAAAGGTCGAATATGTTTAATAAGTCTTTTGATTTATTATGTTACATATGTATCTGAATCTTTTATGTGCGAGGATGATGATGTTGCGTGGTGGGTTGACTCTGGTGCAACAGTTCATGTGTGTAAAGATAGAAGCAGGTTCAAGACTTATGAGTCACTGAATGATGGTTCTATTCTTCACATGGGAAATGAGTCAACGACCTTGGTGCATGGTCGTGGTTGTGTAGATCTTAGGTTTAGTTCTGGAAAGATTGTAACTTTGTTTAATGTTATTCATGTTCTCGATATAAGGAAAAACTTAGTTTCAAGTAGTGTTTTGAATAATCATGGATATAAACAAGTTATTGAATCTGATAAATTTGTTCTTTCTAAATGTGGTGTTTTTATTGGTTTTGGTTATTTATGTAATCAAATGTTAGGGCTTAATATTACCAGCCAGTGTTATTTGACTTTTGTGACCACATATGATCGGCTGATTCTACCCTTTGGCATGCTAGACTTGGTCATGTACACTATAAAAGAATGCAAGATATGTCTAGGGATGGTTTAATCCCTGCTTTTGACATGGACACTGAAAAGTGTAAAACTTGCATGTTGACCAAGATAACCAAGAAACCCTTTCAAGGTGTTAGTCATGAGACTAAGCTCTTGGAGTTGATACACGGTGACATGTGTGATTTGCATGCCACTCCTTCTTTGGGGAATAAGAAGTACTTTGTGACATTTATTGATGATGCTTCTAGGTTTTGTTATGTTTATTTGTTACATACAAAGGATGAAGCATTAGATAAATTCAAAGTGTTTAAAACTGAAGTTGAATTACAACTTGGGTCTTTGATCAAAAGATTAAGGCTGATAGGGGAGGTGAGTACATGGATACTAAGTACTTTGATCTGTTGGTATTATCCATGAAACTCTGCTCTATACTCCTCGGCAAAATGGTATTTCGAAAAGGAAAAAGCGAGGTCTTTGAAGGAGATGGTTAATTCCATGTTGTCCTATTCGGGTGAGTCAAGGGTTAGGGGTGAAGCAATGTTAACACTTGCTATTTGCTAAATAGGGTTCCCAACAAAGGAACAAAGTTACCCCTTATGAACCTGGACTAAAAGGAAACCCAACTGAACTATCTCGAGGTGTGGGGTTGTAGGAACATTTGTAAGACTCCCTGATCCAAAGCAAAAGACTTTGGGTGAAAGAGGCATTGACTGCATCTTTGTTGGATATCTTGAGCATTCAAGGCTTTTAGGTTCTATGTTATTGAACCTAATGAACATGTTTCAATTAACACAATAATTGAATCAAGGGATGCAGATTTTGATGAGAATAGATTCTCATCAGTCCCTAGACCAAGTCAGAGGATTCCTAATTGAACTCATGACACTTGGTGTATCGAGAGGTCCACGATGATGAACCATCAGTGGTCCCGATGAGGTTGTGGTTCAATGAACCTGTGCTCGGAAGAGCAAAAGGGTCGAGGACTCCAAAGTCATTTGGACACGAGTTTCAACTATACCTAGTTGAAGGTACAGGATGAGGTCTCGAGACCAATACTCCTATTGCTTCATTGTTGAGGATGATCCCAAGACATTTGAAGAAGCAATGAAGTCCCAGGATATTGCTTTATGGAAAGAAGCAATAAATGATGAGATGGATTCCATCATGGGCAACAACACTTGGGTGTTGGTTGATCTACCACCGGGATGCAAACCTCTAGGTTGCAAATGGATTTTCAAAAGGAAAATGAAGGTAGATGGAACTATTGAAAAGTTCAAGGCTAGACTAGTCATTCAGGGCTTTAAACAAAAGTCGGGGATAGACTATTTTGATACTTATGCCCACGTGGCTCGTATCGATACCATAAGGCTGCGATTGCTATGGCATCTATTCACAATCTGGTTATTCATCAGATGGATGTGAAAACTGCTTTCTTGAATGGTGAATTGGAAGAGGAGGTTTATATGAACCAACTTCAGGGCTTCATCATGCACGGCAATGAAAACAAGGTGTAAACTGATTAAGTCTCTTTATGGACTTAAGCAGGCACCTAAGCAATGGCATCAAAATTTGATGAAGTGGTTTTGTCTAGTGGTTATGTTCTTAACCAAGTTGACAAATGTGTGTATAGCAAATTTGATGAATGCGTAAAGGAGTCATCATTTGTCTATATGTTGATGACATGTTGATCTTTGGCATTGACCAAAATCAGGTTGACTTGACAAAGGAATTTTTGTCATCAAGGTTCTCCATGAAGGACATGGGGTGATGTTATCCTTGGTATAAGGATTAAACATGAAAGTAAAAGAATTTCTATCTCGCAGTCTCATTATATTGAGAAGATGCTGAGGAAATTCAATTACTTTGATTGTACTCCAGTGAGTACACCTATGGATACTTGTGAGAAGGTGATGCCTAATCATGGCAAGGTTTGTATCTCAACTTGAGTACTCTAGGGTAATTGGTCACT
Source organism: Chrysanthemum makinoi (assembly GCA_910596185.1). NCBI lineage: Eukaryota > Viridiplantae > Streptophyta > Magnoliopsida > Asterales > Asteraceae > Chrysanthemum > Chrysanthemum makinoi. The sequence continues at coordinate 60,851,603 of OU343223.1, read as the reverse complement.
GATGTATGCCATGACTTGTACAAGACGATATTGGTTTTGATTGGGAAAATTGAGCAGGTATACTAGTAATCCTAGTGCTCATCACTGGCAAGCAGTTCAAAGTGCTTGAAGTATTTGAAGAGAACTATGGATTATAGTCTCTCATACTTTGTTACCCATCGGTGTTGGAAGGATACAGATGCAAGTTGGATCATTAATCAAGACAATTAGTCTACCGTGGGTGGGTATTCCTACTTGGTGGAGGTGCAATTTCTTGGGCATCCAAGAAGCAAACTTGCATCACCAGTTCAACAATGGAATATGTATTTGTGGCTTTAGCATTCTTTGGTAAAAGAATTTGAATGGTTGAAAAACTTGCTTCTTGAGACTCCATTGTGGCCTAAACCTATAGCACCTATTTCTATCCGGTGTGATAGTGCAGCTACATTGGCTAAGGCTTATAGCGAGATGTACAATGGTAAGTCTAGACACTTAGGTGTCGGACATAGCATGATTCGTGAGCTTATCATGAATGGGGTGGTATCTATAGAGTTTGTGAGATCTCAACAGAACTTAGCTGATCACTTGGCGAAGGGTGCGGCTAGAGACTTGGTTATAAAGTCTGCTAAAGGGATGGGTTTAAGTCCAACTTAGTCAATGAATGCTAGGACACCCAACTCCCTCCTGAGGAAACTTAGGAGCTGAGTTCAATGTGGAAAATTTGAACATTGATGGATGGAGCACATGTTTTATTTACATCCCAAGGTTGTGCTGAGAACCTGCTGAAAGGAGGATGAAGTCTTTACTTCTTAATGGTTAATTTTCTTTGAAAAAGTGCTTGGGAGGAGCATGACTAAAGAGGAACCACCTATGTAAATGTTGAAGTTTTGCCAGGAAGCTTTGGACTTTTAGCTTTTACAACATTTATGAATTTGGATATGGACACATGGCTTGTATAGTGTCGGGAGCTGTTAAGTGTTTGAAAACTTGTGTGTATTTATCTTCAGGTATTCAAATGGGTTGAAGGGTTCAATTCTTAGAACACCATGATTCTCGAATATTTGAACGTGTAATTACTAAGATGGAAATTCAATCCTCGGGACATTTTCGTTTATGCACATGTTTTGATTGATGTTTATTTTTCATGCAAAGGAAGTGAACTAAATTTGGGGAGGATTGTTGGAAAATTTAGTGCACTTGTGGGATTAGTTCACACCTTGTAATGGGTTAGGAGGTACGGAGTGTACACCCATAAGGTCCATGAACACCCTGACTCTTATAGTGGTTTGTATTGGTAGTACTGGTGAAAGTACTGCTTGGTGTAAATACGCTTGTGGAAAGTACTGCTTGTGGTTTGACCGATAAGCGATGTTTCCAGATAGGCGGTGTTTCCACTGAAGTGATGTATCCAGCGATAGTGCTATGAAATCTTGATAAGCGATGTTTCCATCGATAGGTACTTCCACGCAAGTGAAATCTTGCTAGTGGAAAATCCTTGTACTTATGGAAAATCTTGCTAAATGGCGGTTACAACTTCTTTATGACCACGTTTAATTGGTCATGTAACCACTAACTTACTATAATGGGGATAATTATGAGGCTATTAATGGGCCGATTAATACTCATAATTCCATTGGAATAGCTCAAGAGTAACCTCCTATAAATAGGAAATCTGATAATGCATGAAGGACACACAGAAAACGTAAACACTCATTAGCGAAAGGGTTATAGAATTGTGCCTAATTCTCTAACCGCATTTGGTCTTATCCCAAGTAGATATTCGTGATACCCAGGCATTAGGGTCGAATAGTTTACTTTGGAAAGTGATCACACGATTCCAAGTGATATCCGGTAACCACCTAGTGGTATTGCTACTGTCATTGATTGTCTTAACCCTGTTCTGGGAGATACCCACCAACACCATATGTTAATGGAGTCGTATGTCTGCAAGGCATCACTAAAGGACACATAATTTCGTGTTGGTATATTTTCTTTAAACATATTATTTAAGGACACTTAACTTGAATCAAAATTTCAAAACTAGAATAGATATTTTATTATTTCAGAATTCAAACCTAAATTTGGCCTGTATACAAATTAATTAAAGACTAAAGAGGTGTTTCCCCTCTAACTTTTTGCTTAATCATTTTATCTTTTAAGCCACTTGTCGTCAGTTGTGTAATATTGTAATGTATCATGAAGTCCTTATTCTAATTTTCTTTATCACTGATCTGTATATATGAAAGCTGGTAATTTGTACATGTATTTGCAGATACTAGTCCTTTATTATCTTAAATTGATACACAACAAAGATTTAGTGCATTGCATGTGAAAATGAGAAACTGAACTGTAAATTCTTTAGGGGAATAACTTTAAAAATCATTATATTTGTTTAAAAATACTTTTTTGTGTATTGAACACATTTTTTTTGCTTATACGGGTACTGAACTTTCAATTTCTGACTTTTTGAGGTAATAAACTTTTAATTTTGGACTTTTTAAAGTATTTTTATGACATTTTTACCCCTGAATATTTAATAGGGATAATGCTAAAAAAAATGCATCGAACATGGCTACTTTTGTGATTGTGTGTAGCCAACTTTTTTTTGTATCATTGTATCACAAAACTTTTGAATTTGTGTTATTGTATGTATCCAGTCAGGCTAAGCGTTACATCGTTAGTCCTTTATATTAACGGTCATTAGTAATAACTTACAATTTCGATTTTTTACGTTTTTATTCATTTTCATCTGTTATTATACGTTTCATCCGTTTTATACGTTTTTGTCCGTTTTCTTATGCTTTCGTCCAATTTTATACGCTTTAGACCGTTTTTCTACGTTTTCGTCTGTTTTCTTACGTTTTCATCCGTTTATACGTTTTCATTGGTTTTCTTACGTTTTCATCCGTTTTAATACGTTTTCTTACGTTTTCGTCCGTTTTTATATGTTTTCGTCCGTTTTAAACGTTTTCATCCGTTTTTATACGTTTTCGGTCCCTTTTTTTATGTTTTCGTCCGCTTTCTTATGTTTTTTACGTTTTCGTCCATTTTTATACGTTTTCATCTGTTTTTTATGTTTTAGTATGTTTTCTTACGTTTTCATCTGTTTCTTACGTTTCCGTCCGTTTTTATACGCTTTCGTCTGTTTTCTTACGTTTTTATCCGTTTTCTTACGTTTTCATCTGTTTTTGTACGTTTTCATCCATTTTTAAATGCTTTCTTACGTTTTCATCCGTTTTTATACATTTTCGTCTGTTTTTATACGTTCTCGTCCGCTTACTTACGTTTTGTTTTCATCCATTTTTACACGTTTCCGCCTGTTTTCTTACTTTTTTGCTCGTTTTTATATGCTTTCGTTTGTTTTTACACGTTTTAAAACATTTTTGCTAATTTTTATACGTTATCGTCCATTTTTATACATTTTCGTTCGTTTTTACACGTTTTTTTCATATAAAAACAAACGGAAACGTGTAAAAACGAACGAAAACGTATAAAAACAAATGAAAACGTATAAAAACGACCGTAAATGTATAAAAATAAATGAACACAAAAACGTTTTAAAACGTGTAAAAACGAACGTAGACGTATAAAAACGAACGAAAACGTATAAAAACGAGCAAAATCGTAAGAAAACGGACGAAAACATGTAAAAACGGATGAAAACAAAACAAAACGTAAGAAAACGAACGAAAGCGTATAAAAACGGACGAAAGGTAAGGAAATGTTTAAAAACGGACGAAAACGTAAGAAAATAGATGAAAACGTATAAAAACGGATGAAAACATAAGAAAACGGACGAAGGCGTATAACGGACGAAAATGTAAGAAAACATTTAAAACAAGATGAAAACGTAAGAAAACAGATGAAAACGTAAAAAACGGATAAAAAATGATAAAAACTTAAGAAAACGAACGAAAATGTATAAAAATGGAAGAAAACGTAAAAAAATGGACGAAAACATTTAGAAACTGACGAAAACGATTAAAAACGAACGAAAACGTATAAAAATGGACCAAACCGTAAGAAAGCGGACGAAAACGTATAAAAACGGATGTAAACGTACCAAAACGGACGAAAACGTAAAAAACGGACGAAAATGTATAAAAACGGACAAAAACGTACAATAATGGATGAAAACGTGTGAAAACGAATAAAAACGTAAGAAAACGGAATTTTAAGTTATTTACTAACGGCCGTAAGTATAAAGGACCAACGATGTAACGCTTAGCCTGACTTGATACATACAATAACAAAAATTCAAAAGTTTTATATTACAATGAAAAAAAAATAGTTGGCTATAAACAATTCCAAAAGTGGTCAACTTCGATGCATTTTTTTAGCATTATCTCTATTTAATAATTTGAAAGGCAAAAATGTCACAAAGTATCTCAAAAAATTCGAAATTGAAAGTTCAGTACCCATATAAGCAAAAAAAATTGTTCAATACTTAAATAGGTGTTTTTAGACAAGTATTATGTTTTTTAAAGTTATTATCCCAATTCTTTATTTAATGTATTTTCCATTACAGTATTATCTACTCCGTATTATGCTTTTCAATGTGTATGTATTAGGTGAAAGTCAAACATATATTGTGCTAGAATAAAAAGGATACAAAATTATGACTTTGCTACTCTTTGAACTACTACTAATTAATCCCAATTTCATACACAGACGAAAAGCTAAAAGCAAAGATGGAGATTAGAGTTTTGAAAAACCATATACTAATGAGAAATGATAAGCATGTTTAAGATTTGGGCCTAATCTTATGCCTAATTATTTAATAATTTTTTAGGTAAAAAGATATTACACCCGGTAAATTTAATACTCAAAAAAACAGTTAAGTACATAGGATGTGAGTGAATCTCACATCTCAGTCCATATAATAACCCGTAAAATTTCGAACAAATTTTAAAAATAAACTATAGTAAATTTGTTACTAAATTTCATTCATGGATTTTTTTTTCCGATCCTATTTGAATCGAGAACGATACCTTTTCTCATAAAACATGAAAAACCGACACTTGACACACACACCGACACCGATGTAGTAACGGGAAAACTGTTATAAATCAATTTCCACATAGTAAAGATACCATATTGTTACTTTTACAAAAGCGTTTACGAAAATATAACTTTTATGTTTTACGGGATGAGAAAATACAATTACTCGGAGATTCATTGAACACGGTACAAATAATACACTAATACTAATAGAAATTAAATAAATTAAACCTAATTCTATTCCTACCCTACCCTCTTCCCCTTTGTCATCTTCCCCACCTCCCTTCTCTTTTACCTCTCCTATCACCATCAAAACCAGACATCTTCCTCTTTTATCTCTTCTCAAAGTCGAGCCAAGAAGTAAAGAAAAAAAGAAATAAAAGCCTCTGACCTTCTCTCTCTTCGTTATCTCCCACAGAAACGCGAATAAGGAGGTCTTCCTCTCCTTTTGAGAGTCAATACCAAAGCTATCACCATCACCACCCTTCAAAAAGGAATCTTATGTGCATAGTATTCACGTGAAGGTGTTAGGGGAAAACGACTTATGATACATCAAGCTTCTCACAAAACTCTATGAAAGAAAGTATGGTCAAAGTTATCTTCTTCTTCTTCTATTTATACTGTCGAAGCCAAGTGAAGCCCGCCTCTTCTCACTTACAAATCTTCATGAAAACAAGGTTCCTGATAAGGGTTGATTTGGTTGGTTTCATGGGCTTCACTTGGATTTGGTTGGGTGATGATTTGTATTTGGGTTTCATTGTTCCTGGTATTCCTCTCCATCGAGCCACTTACACCTCCTGTTAAGGTCTTTCTAATTTCCTCATAACCTGTAAATAATTGATTTTGGTTGTTATCAAAGTTAATGTTTTGATTTGTTTTACAACTTATAAACTTGTATTGATTTATGTATATCAATCGACATATACATATATGAGATTGGCATTTGTTGTTGTTGACTTAGTCTTGTGTGGTTAAAAATAAGAAACGTCCTTAAGAAACTTTGTATTTGGTTAATGTGGCATTCGACAATTCGTTGGTACATCGACTTCTTTTTCGGTTGATAAATACCTTATCCGACTTAGTTTCCACTTGTTTGATTGATGCGACCCTAGACCCAAATGGGTGTGACTAGTGTCGGGTCTTTACTCGAGTCGAGCCGTGCCCGAATAGCACTAGACGAGGCTTGAGTTAAGCCCCCAATACCCCATTGGATGTTATTCAGTGTTGTTACTTCAAGTAGCAAGTGAAAACCCCCTTCCTCCACATGTGTCAATTTTATTTTCCTGTTGCTTCGAGCCGCTAAGGGTGCGTTTATTTCTGCTTATTTTTAGCCTAAAGGGGGTGTGTTTTGAGTTGAGTTTACTACTAATTTTCAGCCCCAAATTAGTGCTTTTTTTTTGTTTATTTTCTGCACAAAGGGTACCTTTTGTTCACTTATTTTTCTGCCCTTAAAGGCTGCGTTTTCAGCCCCTAAAAGGTGCGTTTGGACACTCATTCTGACCCTTAAAGGCTGCGTTTTCAGCCCCTGAAAGGTGTGTTTGGACCTGCTCATTACAGCCCTTAAAGGCTGCGTTTTCAGCCCCGAAGGTGTGTTTGGACACGCTCATTCTGACCCTTAAAGGCTGCTTTTTCACCCTCAAAGGTGTGTTTGGACCTTCTCATTACTGACCTTTAAAGGCTCGTTTTGTTTGCGTATTTTCGCACCAACATGTGCGTTTAGTTCTTTGAAATTCTGCACCAATAGGTCGTTTGCCTTGCTTTTGTTTTGCGGATAAGTAGCCCCCGTCAGTGGTGTTTGTTTTGTCGTCTAACAACCCACAAGAGGACGCTCGGTTCATTTTGTAACATCTCAAGTTATTCTACGACTTCATTCCCGTCTCGCCTCATTTCACTCGACTCATCATTCACGACGTGTAATAAACACAAAACTCGTATTATATCGTCAATGCTTTTGATAACACAAGTCACGTGAGATACATAATAAATGAGTAAATGATACACAAAATATTAAAACCTGTGATGTAAAATAAAACAAGTTCTATACTTGTAATTAGATGCGATTTATATAATTCAAATGGATGTTGTTTATACTTTAAATTGTTAAACAATATAAACCGGCAAATAATAATTCGGTATTTAAAACTTGACTCTTGACATAAATCCTCATGAACAACTAGAGTTGTACATCGGTCATGCCAAATTTCTTATAAACATACTTACTATTTTACGATTTACAAATGAAATATACTCTTGAAAACATATCTTGTAAATTTTCTAATTGTGAATGACGAGTTAAATATATGACATTTCAAAACGTGTTTATTAATAAAATATACTACCTACATTGTATATTGTGAATACAAATGATATACAAGTTTTGACATTTCTTCAACCCAAATAAATAGAATATATATACTCGGTTCACACCAAATTTTCTATAAACGTATCTTACAATTACTAACGGATTTATATCTTGAAAAAGTATATTTCCCTATCTTATAAATATAAGACGAGTGCATGTATAAAACTTTCAACATATGTTGATAATGAAATATATTTATAAAATTTTACTTTATATTTTCTATGCAATCGACACACAAATTAAGTTAGGATTTAATTTCGTTTCAATATAAATATACTTATACTTGATGTCATGAGTTTATATATACACTTAATATATATATTTCTTTCGTTCGCATCGGCGTCTCACATTTTATGTATTGTCTTTCGTACCTCATCATTCGATCATCATCCAGCCAAGGTCTCGCTCATGCTCTATACTTTTCCCTTATACACTCTCTCTTTACCATAAGCCGATATGCACACAAACCTTTGTAAACTATTTTTCTAACTTAAGACGATGCCACACAAACAACAACAACAACAAACACTTGAAAGTTTTTCTTAAACTTCATCGTGTCTTAAGCCTAGAACTATAAACTAAGACTTGCTATACTAACCTAGGTCGCGTGTCGGTACTGCGCACTCATACTATTTGAATTTACGCTATTTCGGATTTCTTCAACTAAGGTGAGTTCATAAACCCACTTTTACTCTTTTAACTGTTTTATAAACTCTTTGGGGGAGATACATGCTATAAACTAGAACACAAGTCTTTTCTTAAAATGCATGCTTGCATGATTATTATTATTATAGCCTAAGTTGCCTGACAAAAGTCCCCTTCATCATGAACCATTAATCACTTGCGAGTGAGCGCAAATATTGTGGATAGTACTATGGGAATTGCGACCCGAGGCTTCGGTTATCGGAAATAACTGGGGCGTACACTATTTGATTATCTCTATGTAATTGGCTATTACATCTGGGGGGCAATTTTATTACTTACACCAGTAATTAGGTGTATACAGTTAGTATTGGTGTCATGAGCTTAGTGCATAATAATAATCTCTGTTTTCTATGGTAATTGTCTTCGAAGCAAGTATCATCTCTTACTTGTGTTCAACTATTTACTAAACCTATGAATATCACTCAACCGTTGTGTTGATCTTTTTAAGCATGTTTATCTCAGGTATTAAAAAGGCGATAGCTAACCCTGGAAGCGCTTGGGCATTGGCATGGCATGGTCATAGATGACTCTGATTTACTTATGGGGACCACATTTAACTAAAGGGCCATATTCCGCAACAATTCAACTTTGTAAACTTTGTTTTACTACAATAAATGAAATATTTTAAGAAAAATCTATATTTTTCACTTTGTGTTATGATCCAATTGAGTAGCATCCCAAAAACCTTTTCTTCCGCTGCAAACCATTTTTGGGGGTGTTACAGTCCATTATAAAGGAGAAATACAAACATACTATTTGTGCTATAAACCAAACCAATTATAAAAAAGACAAACCAATCTTATGAAGAACTACTAGATAAACTACTTACACGAAGCATTACCATGAAGCCTTATATCATAGGCGTCACAGAAAGCTAATTTTGCTTCCATTAAATCTTTACAATCTTCATTATCATATGGGTTATCATCATAGTCATCTTTCCAACTCTCGTATAAGCTATTCGTCCAGATTCCACCTCCGCTTTTTGAAGATTTCGTAGCCTTAGATGTTGATGCTGTAAATCTCGCAATATCATTAGCATCCTCTTCCACTTCATTCTCTCTATCATTATCCTCATTATCCAAGTCAACAACTTTACTTTTACCCCCATTCCCATCCAATCTCATCACCCTTTTCCACCATTTTAGAACATCAAAAGGATTTTAAGTCACAATTTTCGTACCACTTGAACTAGCACATCACCTATAGGTTTTGAAACGGAGTTAATACTATCCCTAGTCATATAAGAATTTGAACCTTTCGGTTTAGCCTGCTTATTATCTGTCTTCTTAGGTCTGTACACTAATCGAGATTTTGGACCAAAAATAAGACCTCTACCAGATTGTCTTTGCATATGCATATTCACATTGGATACAATTTTTTTAGACAATTGATCCAACGAATGCCCCAAAACCGTACATGATGAACATCTAATCGGCTCCCACTCGTACTCAACAAAATAAGAATGCATGATATATCTATTACTATTAATATTAGGCACTACCACAATAACAATGTCTTTTAACTCAACATCAGCATGAAGATCAATCATTGCTCTCGCGAAACTAGACCTACCCTATGACTCCACACACATTGAGGCTATATAAGTATTGATAGGAATTACAAATTTGATGATTACAAAACCCACGAGCTGAAAGAAGAAACAATAAGGGCCTAATATGTAATAGTTAGCTTTTCTAGTAAGCTAAGATTAAGGTTTCTTGTAACCTCCCTCTATTATATAAAAAGGGGGCATCTAGCTTATGAGAACTCATCCAAAACATAGAATACTTCTCCAAAGAGAGTTTAGACACACGATCATAGCGTGTGTATAATAGTAGTAGTATTAGTAGTTAGTAGTTTTTATATTTTATGAATAAAGAAAACCTTATTAGTGATATTGACTGTGTTATTATTATTCCGCTGTGTATCTAATCAATCAATGTTACTCATACCCTAGTTGAGTCCAGATCTTGGATTTTACAATTGGTATCAGAGCCTCGTGGCTCTCGATCTAGGGTTTATAAGGTTTTCTTGTAATTAGGGTTTATACCCTAATTCTTCTATTGCAGCAGATGGGAAAAAGAAAGAAGGCAGCAGGCAAAAAGAGGCAAAGAAAAGAGGTAGCATACTTGATGATCAGATCTGTGTTTGGCTGTCATCAATATGGTACGTATATTAATTCACCATGCTCATGGTCTCGTGGTACTACCAAGAATTAATTTGTTTCATATAATCTGTCACGTGATACTCTGTTTGATCTCATCGAAAGTCATTACTGGTCAATCTTGATGTTGTATATTATTTGTACTGGTTGTATTTTGTGTTCTGAACGAGTAGCAGGAGCCCGACGCGTTGCGGCGGGGGTGTTTGCTATATTTTTCAACCTTCGTAAGTGTAAAAAAGATGTTTCCTGAATGACTCCATAACGATAGCCTGAGATTTAGTTCTAAAAATATGCACCAAGTATCTCAAAAAAGTTGTACAAACAATAGAAAGAGAAAAGTTAAAAATTGAGCTTAACATTCCCCAAAATAGACCATTTGGGTTGTGATTTTGTGTATTATGCAACAGTTGATCAGTTTCACCATGTAGAATTCATTTGCCCTCATGCAATGTATGCATACTTGAATACACATACTCTTATATCATTTGTATGTACACTGCCTCTGAAATAACTTGTAGTTGTACCTTTTTTCGTTTTACCTGTTAGCATAAGTAACCATAGAACGGTCAGACTTTCTATTGGTGTCGCAAAAAGGGTTAGACTGGTTGTATCAAGAAAGGATAGATGACCCTAAAATTATTCTCCGATTAATGTTTCTTGTTAACATGAAGGTGTTAAATAACAATTTCAACATAACATGAAATTTCTAAGCGTAGAGTATAATAGGTCCACCATATTTTATAAACTGATGGACGTATAGATTAACTGACATGCCTCGGTTAGAGATTTTCTTGTGTTCCAAGAACAAACTCTTGGCCTTAAATAAATTCGACAACTATTAAAGAGTTTGCAACTTTAATAACAACTTAGTGAGCACCCTTCGTTTCCGTATGTCATTAGATTTTATGTCGATAAAAGAGGTAAAATTCATAAATCCTTCTTGAACGTGGCTCGTCGAAATAAATTCCAGAAGCAAGTCACTTACTATAATTATATTTATATAGGTGTATGTCATTAGATTTTATGTTGGCCAGTGCAACTAAAAATGTCAAGAAACCATCAGTATACATTAGTTCGTTACTAATCTCAAAACAGTAAGAAAATATGCAATAATCAACTACATGAATAGGGTTATTTGATCCAACATAGTATGGATCAACAGTTTTCAACCAAGCTACTCTAAATAAATTATTGGTCAAGCGGGTCATTCCGAAGCAAATGACTTACTATAAATATATTTATATATGTGTTGTTATGCGTACCTTTTAGACTAACTTTTTATCTTTTTGAAACGCCCTTTACTTCATCTACCGTCTCTGGAAAAGCGCCTGCAACATTCATAAGAAACATTCAAAATGTTGACCAATACAGCTAAAATTCTCAAGAAACCAACAGTATACATTAGTTTGGTAAATCCTTGTAACAGTTACTTCGTCAGCAATCTCGAGTATACAACAACAGTTAGAAAGTAAGCAATAATCAAGTACATGAATATGGTTATTTGATCCAACATAGTACTGATCAACAGTTTTAAACCAACCTCCACTAAATAAATTATGGATCAAACGGGTCGTAAATCAAATAAAGTATTCACTTGCCAATAAACTATTTTATATAATTTTCAATAAAGCTTCATGAAATTATAAGCTTCCAACTTTTCCAGTGATAGGAATAATTAAACATATCGGTGGCCGGTTATAATTTATTTCACAGTCATTAAACCCATCAGTGGCTAATTTATTTGATTTATGACCCGATTGACCAATAATTATTCCTATCAAATAAATTATCCAATACATGAAACTTATAATTGGGGTAGATAGCTGGTGGATTTGCTTGATTACTATTAATAGTAGTACGTAGGAGTATAGTGCAATTAGAATGAAAACCTGGAATACTTTGTGGCTGGTGATAGCTGGTTGTTGGGGTAGCTGCGTTACCGCCAGAAACCATATTTGGAATTCTGGCCGCCAACACTAACAGGTAAACACCAATAGCATGACAGTTACTACAAAAGAACTCATAAAGAAACTGAATTCATAAATGTAACTCCAAAAATGTGCTTGCATTACATACCAATGACGCGCGAGTGGCATTAAACATTACAGTTTCTGTGGCAAGATGGTATTGAAGGTGACCTCCAATTGAGTACTGGCGGGTACGCCTACTGAATAAGCAATGTTTACATTTAGCAACAAAACAAAGAAAGAGATTTTAAAAATGGAGATTGGGATTTCACCCAATGAATGTTTTTTTCTCGACTAAGATGACTTGAATAAGTTATTAGTGATAGAAAATAGGAAGTTGCAAAGCAACATACCATTTGCCTGTATGTTTGTGGAATGCTTCCAGCCTTGATTTCACAGCACTTGATGTGTCATGTTTAGGTGGATCAAAGGATCTTTAAGGACGACCATGGTGAATAACATCAACACCGTTTGTTGCAGTAAATGTACTCTAGTTTGTAGCCCGGCTCAGCCAATCCTGAAATCACACGAAAGCGAGAACACTTATTGTACATAATAATAATTATACTATTAATTGCTAATATGTTAATAACATATCCCGAGCATGTACAACATGGAGCCTAAACAGACGGTCAAACTTACATCAGTATGATATCTGTAATTCATTTCCGGGCCCGATCAAGGTTTACCGTCAACCTTTGCTTTTTTACACCAACTTCTTGCAACGTATTATGAACATAAGCAAAAGCCACCTGTCAAGGATGATTAAACAAAACGGAACACATTCAGATATAAACACAACGTTGAACAAATATTAAAAGAGTAACCTGGAAATAACACTTTGTACTGGAAATAACTCTACTGCCACAGCTCCCGTTCGCTTATTTGTCCCTATAAAAGCCACAAAATTATCACGGTAATATTGGTCAAACACCTTTTAGTACATGTATATTCTTTCATCATTTGTATGTATATGTATATAAATTCGATATCACGTATATAGCTTATGTGTATACTTTCATACCTTGTAGGTATTGTAAGCAAACAGCTGGACCGCGCTACAGGGAAGGGCACGTACTACCTGCAATGGTGTATCAATCTAATAAGCTCTAGTCGTCAATTAACAAAAGAACTAACATTTTTAGATTTGTGGTGTAAACCTGATTCCTGAATGAGCCCAATTGAAACCCAAAAAATAAAGTCTATCAAGAAAGTGTGAAAGATAAAATTAATACACTAATAATCAGTATCGTTAATCAATACAGCTATAATTTACAATTACCCATAGAAAAACGAAAATCAACATATTAGTGTATTAATGTTATCTTACATGTCTTTATGCAAACCATTCATATCCAACTGATCCAAAACCCCTTTGCCTTTTCGTAAGTAAATCTCTTACCACTATCCTCCTTGTCAACCTCATAAACGGCATCCACATCACACACATCTACAAAGTAACAGAATTAAAAACAACATCACGAATCATAGTTTACAAAAAAAAAACCCCTAAATTAACAATAGTTAGTAAAAACAAACATGAATTAAGCAATAATTAAAAAGGGTGTTTTATTACCCGATAACAATAAAAGTTTTTTACATATATATTATCGTCACAATCTTGACAGCAGAACTAAAGATTCGGTGTACCAACCGGTTTTAGGATGACGGAGTTGAAGGAAGCGGGAAGAAACAGGATCTGATGAAGATAATGAGGGAGCAATAACTTGTTCATACCATTCACCACCCATTTCACCTTTCACCCACTTTCTCTTTGTCTTTGTGATTGTTGATATGTGGTAGGCTAATAAAGGCGGTAGGCTAAGAAATGATTGGTATGAAGAAAGGCGGTGGGGTATATCTCGAAATTTAATTATTATTTTAAGTTACTTCGTGGCGAGGTTTTCCTTGTGAAATGATACATAGAGATAGATGTATGTGAGTAGCAAAGCAAAAGAGTTTTTTAATGGAAGAACACCACTCCTATAGAGTAGAAGCAAAATTATTATTATATGAACGCCTCACACTATGCGTGAGCAGGGTAGAAATGTTTTTTTAATTTCAATTACACACTCACAGCGAGTGGAAACCGATCACATTATTTATTCGACTTTATGTAAAAGGTCTTCGACAAATGTTATATAAAGAGAATAGAGATTGGTTGGTGGACCTGATGGTCTATAATTTGATTGGTCAAACAAGGGTTTTCAATGAGTTCACGTGGGATTGCTGAATTGATGGTGATAGTATTGGAGTAATTGATTTCACTTGACCGAGATTCATTTTTTTTAATGTGATATCTGTTCCATTCTTGGTCAATCGAATTATGATATTTGAATAATAAGGTTGCAGCGCATTTAATGGTGGATCAATATTTATTTTACATTGGATCAATATTTATTTTGTGTGTTGCGGTGTATAGAAGTTATGTTGGTCTCGATTGTTGATTGGTCTAATACTGATCATGCTCTTGTCCAAGTAATTGTGTATATTGATTTAATTGGTGGATCATTATTTGTGTTACATTGGACGGCGCAATTGGTATTGTCTCATGGTACGTTTCTCACGTCACGTTCATTGGTTATATTGATTGGTCAAACGTTTCCTTGGTATTGTCTCCGTTTGAGGTACGTTAGTGCATACCATGGTATCATTGTAGGATAATGTAAATATTTGTTTGATATCAGGTGGCTAGCTAGATCAGCATATTAGGAGGGGTTGATAAGGATTGTGGCTAGATTTTTTGCATTGATAAGATCTGGTTAACTTTGTTACATGAGGTTATGTAATCATGTGGCCAACATTTAGTTATTTAGTGCCATTAGTGGACAGCATGAATCGGATTGTCTCCTTTAAAACATATGATCTAGAAAAGAACTTTCTTTTATATGTAGATTTATTTGATGCTCATTTAACTTTCTGATTTATTGGAACATACAGAAAATGGTGAAGATCTGCTGTATTGAATTGAAGCATTGGAGGTGTGTATTTCACATAAATTGATCTTCTTTTCTACTACGTTTTCTTCGCATAGTTAAGGTGTTTAAGGTTTATTTCCCCAGGAATTTGAAAAGTCAAATGATGAAGAAGCTGCTGGGCTCTCGGGATCTTGAATTGCATCTACAGTTTCTCAACTGAAGAGGTCTCAAAAGCAGCTGCAGAGGCACGAAAAGGTCCAAGATCCTGCAACCGTGTCAAGAAAAGAAGTCGGGAAGATGGACGATCTAACAGACTTGAATATGATGGTTTAAAGTGTGTTATGTTGTGTAAAAATGTTCAATATAGTGTTTTTTTTAAGACATGGGAATGACTTTATGTTGTATAGAAAACATTGTATATCTAATTTGTTCAGTTAAATGTTAAATCAGAATAGAAAGTAATTCATCTTATGTGTACATGTGCAGAAACAAAATCTCACTCACGGTGAATCTATATTAGGGTTGTTTGACATTACTAATAAGAAAATTTAAAAGTTACAAAAACAGCCCTTGACAAATAAAAAAAGTAACAAAGAAGCCCCTTGAGTTGGGAAGGAAAAAAAGGAGGGGAAGGGAGGGAGATCTAATGGTTGAGATCACTTCTCTCACTTTTCTCTTGAGATCAACTTTTTAAATGATCTAATCTCTCTCTCTCTCTCTCTCTCTCTATATATATATATATATATATATATATATATATATATATATATATATATATATATATATATATATATATACTAGCCGAGTACCCGCGCCTAGCGGCAGCGGTTGCTAGAGGTAGACAATTAACGATATGCGATATTGTGGTAAGTATTTCGTATAATGTTCAAAATAAAGCGTGAAAAGATTAAAATGTAATTGCAAACGGTTGTAATGCGATAATTCAACTGTAGCAAAAATTCTTAACATGTATCAAACGACATATAAAAATATTTAGTGAGGCTGAAAAAGAAAATATTACATCAATTATGAGATACAAACTAATAACACACGTTACTCATACTTCTTGATACACGATATTTGATGTGTAGATTCCTTCTTGACGGAACTCTTTGACTGGTTTAACCAATAACTTTGTTGTTCAACGAGATATCCCTCTAGACAATGCCACATAAAGCGGGACATGCGAGAAAGCAGAGTCGGGCAAATGGACACCCACATTTGAAATTGTTTGGCGTTGAGCTTTATTAATAGTCATTGCAAAGCTAAGGCGCACAGAGAATTGCATTCTCTTTAATTTGAAAGGGAATATGTCTTCTTCAGATGGAGTACCCGTGCATAGGATGAATGGCGGCACACACCATTCACACATTCACACACCCATCCACATCGTCACTCACCATTCACCAACACCAACACCAAAGGATGAATGGCGGCATCGAGGGGACCGGAGGCAGCGAGGCAATAGCGGCATAAAAGGTTTTTGTATTTGTGGGTTTATTTGAGTGTGCGTGTGTGTGATATTCTCCAAAAATTGTTAGATGGTTGTAATTTTATGTATGCTTGAGTTTCACAATTCGTATATATTAACTGTATTTACAAAAAGAGTTTTGCTATTTAGACCTAAAACACAAGGCTAAATATATACCTAATGCATAAATCACTTGTATAATTGCATTAATTACTTTCTCTCTATAAATTACCATCAATCAATTTTTTAAATCTACCAATCAAATCATTAGGTTCATTTGTAAGCATGATTAGTAGGTCCAAAAAATATGACATTTGCCATACACAGATATTTTAAATGAGGACCTTTGCCATACATAGAAGATTAAGTAAAGTCAATGCAAATGAAACATAATAATGTGGATTGTAATGAGTTTCCTTTAGCATTTCACAAACATTCCATATTGACTCACGTTTTCATTTTATAATTTCTTTGACCAAACATTTCACTTTTCAGTTGACTATTATTTGCCACAACTAACGTAGATAAGTTACTAAATAAGTTTTCCATACTCATGTTTTTGAACCAACGTTTACAAACATAAACAACAAACTTTTTTATGTCTCTAAGAGTTTTCCACTTTTCCACATTTCTAACTTACCAAATATAAGTTTTCCACTTTTTCACATATTGACTTTTCCACATTCCAATGTTGACCATTTTTCTATTATATGTAGTATATATATATATATATGAGAACCAAATAAATTACGAGAACTGCGAGAACCAATCTTGACCATCAGATTTTTGATCAACGGATATAAATAAGTGTGGCATAAATGTAAATAATTACAAATTTGTGCTTAATTTTATAAGTGTTAAAAGGGCATTATTTGAATATCACCTTATTTATTTTAAAACCACCACACTAAATACGTATTCGCATATGACAATTAGGTTAACAAGAAAAATCAGTTTCTCTCTCTCTTAAACAAAACCACCGCCATCTCCTTCTCACACAAAATAGGAATCTCAGATCTAGTTTCTTGATTTTTTTTATTCCGTCATCAAAACGACGATGGTTATTAAACCCATGAACGACGAAAGAAAATAAAACCCGGTCGTGAACAAGGCTGCTACATTCGCTGTCTCGCCGGAAAAGATTGTTGCCGCCACTTTTGTTGCCGGAAAGCTGTTGTCACCGCTGGTTTAGTGTTCGGATCACAGATGGGTCGATCCGAAAAAGTGCAATTAATAATGGTGGGCATAAAGGAAAAACGGATTACTGCTGGTAGGTTTTTTCAGTTATATCAGTAATAATGGTGGGTTAGTTTTTCTATCTCTTCCATTTTTAGTTGTTTCTATTATATTTTATTAGTTTTGCTTATTTGTTGGACTTGCAGTTCAAGATATTGATTAAAATATAAGTATTGCTAATTGCTTGATGACGTCATGATTTTTTAGATTTGAAGGTGTTGTACACGTAGTGAAGATGTTGTAGTTTTAAGATTAATAATTACTACTGTATTTATTAGTAACTTTGATGAAGAATTGCTTTGATGGCACATGGATATTTTTAGAATGTTATACTTGTATGTAGGAGTGGAATTTCATTTTGGCGTTTTGTTTTTTTTTTTCTGTCATTATAAATTAATTGAATTATGTGCATATGTGTTTTAAGGTTAGATTTTATATTATTGCTAGTAAAAAATTAATGAAAAAGGTTTGCATATATGTTTTATGGCTTATAAAAAGTGAATGAAAGGGTGTACGTATGTGTTTTATGGCTTATAAAAAGTGATCGAAAGGGTTTACATATGTGTTTTATGGCCTATAAAAAATGAATGAAAGATGTTTTACCTCGTTCTTAATGGACATATGTAAATAGGCAACCGACTGCAAACGATTGTGTGTGCTCTATTTCAACGTTTAATTTAGTTTTTTGGTGTTAGTCAATTGGGATAGAATGTAAAGTATTGATGTTTTGTTATATACGTGTCCTTACCACTCTTGAATTAATAAAAAGTTATTGATGTGGTGGTGGCAGGTTATTTGATGTTGTGGATGATGACACAGACGTATATCAGTTAAGATGAGCGAGACGAGGTAAAACACATGCGCACAAGGATTAAAAACACATGTGCACAAGGATTAAAAACATATGTACACTTATATCTTTGCAAGACATCCCAAAGCATATGTGCACAAGTATTGTTGTTTTACGAATAACGTGTTCCTTTTATTAACAAATACTCATTTTTATTCATTTTGTTATTTTTTTTAATAAATAAACATGTACCTTTGAAAAAGCTTGGTGCCTACATTATTGTGATTATGGGGCGTTTGGGGTTACCTGATCTTTTAACTTGACAAAGCCTTTTTAAGATATCTTTTCAAATAAAGGAAGCTTTAAAAAAATTGAAGGGTGCATATGTGTTTTATAGTTAGTATATGTGTGCACATGTGTTTTAAGTTATATATATATATAATGAATTGAAGGTTGCATATGTGTTTTTACAGTTGGTATCAATAACAAGTGTGTCCATAACTTTATTATAAGATCTGATCCATAATTTTTTTGTATTATTGTTGAGATATAATATTGGTTGCAAATATCGAGGTTTATGCTCAAGATGATGAATACAAATACATTGAAAATGATAAAGACGAAGAATGTAAATGTGCATTGTACATGCGAATACGACGAAAAGTTTACATGCATGTGCGTATATGCAAAAATAATCAAGATAATCAAGAATACGTGAATGCATACGTACACTAAAGGCGATGTTGCAAAACATGGTGTTTTACACATGTGCATCCTCAATTAAATTTGTTTTTTCTCTATTAATTAAGCATTTTTAATGAAGTGGAATTTTAGCAGGTATTAGATTTTGTAAATCATTAACTTGTACAATTTTGAGTTGTTATTTATGTTGTTGATAAGTTTGCAGAGATGTTTACGTTGTAAGAGAGTTAGTTGCACGTGTGCACATATGCTCATACATTAAAAGTTTGAAAGTATCCCCATTTTAAAAATCATCTCGGTGTCTATATTGAAAATTTACTTTATCTACTACAAGAAACACATATGCAACTTACCAAACATACATGCTGGAAATAATTAAAAAAAAAAAAAAAAAAAAAAAAATCCCAAAATTTAGTAATTAATAAAACGTTTTTTTTATTTAAAAAATAAAAAAAAAGAAAATAAAAAGGTAATTTACCATTATATCTTTTTGAATTAAATAATAAAAATTAATATCCAAAAAAATCTGATTGGTTGATGCTGGTTCTCGCAGTGCTCGCAATTTATTAGGTTCTGAAAATATATATGAGAGGGTTAATGTGAAATCAAAATTAAAGTTGTAAAAACCCCAATAAATGTAAGTTTGTATAATGTGTACGATCAATAACCAAACCCGTATTTTCGTGAAGTATGACAACTAACAAAGACTGTCAGATATAATAAAGATGTTGATAACAAATGTATTAATTAAAAGATAACAATGAGATTAAAAGTTCATATCTTATTATATATAGTAACACAAAATGCATATTATGTCATCTCCATTTACGAGAGGCAATGGAACAAGAATTTTATAAGTTAAAAAGCATGAAACAAATTTGAGAAAAGTAAAACGTAAAAGTTGTAGATATAATTAGCATATAAAATAATAATTAGAAAAAGAAAAAAAATATCCCTATCATTATTTTCAAAGCTACGCCTATGACTGTTAAGATTCCTACTTAGGGGCTGTTTGGCAACTCAATCAAAACGTGATTATTTGATTATCACGTTTTGAAAACGTGAATAATCAACTTTTAGTGTTTGGCTAGAAACGTGATAATTGGATTATTTGCACTCAAAACGTGGTTTGCAAACTGGACCCTATGAGTTACTTTTGCAAAACCGTGTTTTGTAAACGTCATTTTGGTGGCTGATAATCAAACACAAACACCCCCTTAATTACTATGACTCCTACTTAATTACTCTATTTGTTACAAATTACGAGCAAAATAAAGTAACACAATTATCAATGTTTGGAACCATTTTAGTGTATTTAGTAGTACCCTTGGTGGTCACGTGAGAGTGAATATATTTATATGATTGGTTCGTGGAATGGTGCTCAGACGAGGGACCCTTTTGTGTTATTGCTGGTTATTAATGCTCACAAGACATTAGGAACGTAAATCACATGACCACATCTACTGATTTCGTTTTCTACTAATTGTGCGTTCACGTGATGAGATATTCTGCTGGTGGGGCTATCTTTTGATACACGTGTTTGTACAATGTTAATTGATCAGTACCAGGCTAATTTATGTGGTGGGGCCTGATAAGGATTTAAAATATACACTTTTGAAGGGGTCATTTAAGCCTTTAATTGATCATTTTTATATCCGTTACTGCTTAATTTCGTTCATTTTCACTTTTTAGGTCTCTTGAAGGCAAATTGCTGGAATGACACTTATTCGGACAAAAATGCGCGAATATATGAAGAAAATGGCCAAAGTCAAGAATCAAGACACTCAAGCAGCTGGGATTGAAGGTGACGACGTCACAGCCAAAGGGCGACGCCGTCGCAACATGCTTTGTGACGACTCAGTAGCCAAATTGCTATTTTGCACTTGACGGCATAAGGTTTTAAAGAGTAGGGCGTCACAACTCAGACGACCTAGATTCAGATCCCGACGGCGTCAGAAGATGAAGCCGACGGCGTCACAACCACAAGGTGACGCCGTTACAAAGTTGACGTGGCCAAGACGAAAACCTAATGGCGACGACCCGACGGCGTCACAAATAAAGAGTGACGCCGTCGCATATTGTAACTCTATATATAGAATTCGAATTTTTATACTTTTAGAGAGGTAGTTTTGTGGAGTAAAACCTAAACCGAACTTTGGCTGTCTTGGGCAGTATCTTAGGGTTCCATACCCTATTTTACAACAAGATAAGTGATTTACTTCATTAATTCAATTATGTCTTCAATTGTTTGTGTGTATGCTTGCATGTTTTCCATGTCTGGCTAATTTACTTCTGTGTTTGCTTAGATCTATGATACCTAGGTATTGAATATTGATTGTTTGTCTCTTATCTTAATTGTGATTGACCTAGTATTGCGATAGGTCATTCGTTGTGTTTTTAATGCTTGAGTAATCTTTGTGAACATTAGTTTATAATCACCTAGAGTTATTGTAGGCTAAACATCCAAAGGTAACCTTAGAGTTAGTTTATGAATCCTAGAGATTTCGTAGGCAATAACCTTAAGGTAGTCTCAAAGAGTTAGGGAAAAACGCATACCCTACGACCTTAGAAGACATAACGGGTTAAGAATAAGGACGTGACAATTCAACCATCGATAGGAGATAACTAGGGAGTAATAGCATCTAGGTAAACATATTTTTAATCATCATACGAGCACACAACAATAGACATAGACTACCCTCACCTTAGCTTACATAATTAGATAAGTAGAGTAATCGGTAGAAATACCACCCCCCAAATCCAATACCCCGAGATTCGTACCTTTCAGTTTTCTAAAAAAATATAAAAGATAAAAAAAATAATCTTCCTCAACCCCAACCTTAGCGTAGTAATTTCTCACTAGCATTCCTATTCCCCTAGAGACCGATATCAATTCCCGAGGCTTACCCTAATACTACACTACAACGATTAGGTTCACTGCCTAGGGTATTGAAAAACTTGCTCGACGAAAAGGAAGTTCCTTTGACCCCGAACGCGCGTTGTATGCGTATCAGGGCCCGTTTGTATTGGATGCTCATTTGATTAGTGCTGGTATCATATACGAATGGGATTTGGTACTGATTATGGTGGGCTTATTTCGAGGAGTGGTTCCTGCTGGTTTTTCTTCATTCATGCTGGTTGATTATATCGGTTCCTGCTGGTAGCTTCGGTTCCTGCTGGTAGTTATTTGATTCCTGCTGGTCGATTTTTGCTGATTGCTTATTTGGTTCTTGCTGGTAGTATTGGTTTATGCTGATTGGTTGCTGCTGGTTGTTCTGGAGTTCCTACTGGTTGATCAGTTGCGTGTCTTATCATATCTCAAAGTGAAGTAGAGACACTTTGGAGATAACTTGTTCGTACGTTAATGGTGTGACAAAGACTTGATAAATCTAGCTAAAGGGTGAGATCTACAGACTAAAGGTACTTAATGCGCACATTTGCTAACACTTTAAAGAGTTACGTTGTAGTGCTTAGTGTTAGTGAAGGGGTGTGATCTACAAATTGAAGGTGCTTAATGCTCATATTTGCTATCACTTTAAGGAGTTACATTATAGTGCTCAGTGTCTCATATTGAGGGTTTATCAAGATTTGGAGTCACATGGATAGTACAAGATATAAGACATCTGCGTTGGTGTTCCTACTGGTTCTCCGTTCCTACTGGTAGACTATTTTGATTCTGCTGCTGAGTTGATTTTTCTGCTGCTGCGCTTTGATTCTTGTTCTTTGTAAAAAAAATTAAAAAAAAAATTAGAGATGGTTCGTATCCTTTAAGGGGAAGCTTAGTGTTTGTATACTTACCATCTACATGCATCACTTGAGGGGAAGCGTCTACGAGTTGCACAAGACCCCTATTAGATGATTACAAAAAGGGGAAGAAAATTCATGATGTGCAGCTTATTATTGTGATGACATGTTTATGTTTTTAGCATTGTTTCTTCATGCAGGTTGTTTTGTAATATCAAATAGGGGAAGATTGTTAGGAATTACAGATTTGATGATTACAAAACCCACGAGCTGGAATGAAGAAAGAAGAAACAATGAGGGTCTAATATGTAATAGTTAGCTTTTCTAGTAAGCTAAGATTAGGGTTTCTTGTAACCTCCCTCTATTATATAAAGAGGGGGTGTCTAGCTTATGAGAACTCATCCAAAACATAGAAGACTTCTCCAATGAGAGTCTAGACACACGATCATAGCGTGTGTATAATAGTAGTAGTATTAGTAGTTAGTAGTTTTTATATTTTATGAATAAAGAAAACCTTATTAGTGATATTGATTGTGTTATTATTATTCCGCTGTGCATCTAATCAATCAATGTTACTCATACCGTAGTTTACTCCAGATCTTGGATTCTACAAGTATGTAACATCAATGGGGTACCAAGTTTTGTAGTAATATCATTCAATCCATCCTTCGTGAATGCTGTAATAGGGACATCATGGAGTTTAACCTAAACAGGTACACTCTTTAGGTCTTCCTTAGACACGTTCGCCACAAGTGACCACTTGCGAAGAATCAATGGCCATTACGTATTATCCATGATCCATTCTCGAGAATTGATTCCACACCAGTATTAGAATTGAATTTGAAAAAGACAATACCTTTTGAATTCATCATAGTACGAGTCAGACTAAATCTTCTCCACGCATTCTTGACTTAGGACTTAACCACATGAAAGCATTCCTTTTACCCAAAAAGAACCCATAAACATAGTTCTCAAGACGGTCCATTACCTGTAGGACATATTCAATTAAAACTGCAAAATCAACCCCATTATCGGCTGGGGCAATTAAGGTCCGAAAGTTAGCAACTTTCTTAATTTGATCACCATTTAGACGATTAGTATACGAAGCAGGCTCCATATTCTATTTATCACCATTAACATAATCTTCCCATCCTTTAACTGATGTAGACTTGTTAGTACCAAAAGTGGCTTCTTTTGTGGATGGAGTAAGAGTTATAAACGTATCCAAAAAGCAAGGAAATGGTTTCATAGCAGCTGGTTGATCAGCATTCAAAGGTTTTAGTGGAACCCCATCATCACACACTAACACTAGTTTGCCTTAAAGCATTTTACGTTCCCTATCACGGATCTTAGCATCAAGAGAACTCGTGTCCTCCACATTAACAACATCATCATTATTAACAATAGACCTCTTTTCATTCGTAACAACACCTTCATTATTACTCTTGTTCACACCAGTATCCATCGTAAACGTAACCTTTTTCTGCTTAACACTTCTCCCTCCCGAACTCAGAAAACCCTGCTTCATCCTAAACTACATATGAACCAACAAACGTAAGAGACACGGGAGGGTATATATATATATATATTTTAGCTTTGCTAATTATTTAATAATTAACATATGTAATAGACAATTTTCCATTCAGTTGTTCATCTTAACCTTAGATTTGAAACGCATTACACTCTTGTTGTTAGCCATACTTTTAGGCACACCAAGCTAATATCTTATAAGGAAACATGTGTGATAATTGTTATCATCAATACAATGATGCCTTCGGCAACTAGTAGGCGTTGAAGTACTTGACTCAACTGTTAATGGTTTATTACAATGAAACTCCATGTTGACATGGATGTGTTCGTGTCATCTTTGTTTTGTTATGATTACTTTTTTGTCCATAATTTTATTTTGCTCTTTGAAAAAGGATGTGACAGTTTGGAAAATGTTGGTGCAAGTAAAATGTGGGACAGAAAAATGGAGCAAACTAGCTTGTGGTAGGTATGTTCATTGAATGATAAGCTCAATTAACCAGTAAATTCAGATTACTCTAAAATTAATATCTATAAATTTTATTAATATTTGAAAAACTTTCTGAGAACCAAATTAAGTCTCTAGATATATGTTTTGCTTTTAATAGGAGTGGTTCTTGAAATGGAGCTATAGTCATTATGTCAGCAAATGTGTGACACACAACAAGAAAAATTGTATATATATATCCAATAGTCAACAACCTTAGGAAAAAATTACTAGTAGTAGTATAGTAGTGGCTTTAAATAAATTGGAAAAATATAAATTTTTGGAAGTTAAAAGAATCTAACCTCACTCTTAACCACTTCTAATTCTATATATACCCTTCTCTTCAGGTATCAGAATATATCTTCATACAAAACCAACTGAACCTGAAAACAAGCATTCTCACTAGATTCTCTCTATCTATCTCTCTCACTCACAAACACACATATTATGGGTTTTCTTGCACAGCCTAAGATTCCTGTGATTAACATGGTAGATTTGAAGCAAAACACAACTATCGGGGTTTCAGCATGCGATGAAGTGAGGCATGCACTTGAAGAGTATGGTTGCTTTTTGGTTGATTGTAATGGGATTACCGAAGGATTGAGTAGCGAAGTGCTTGATGCCTTACAAAACCTATTTGATCTTCCCATCGAAACTAAAGTAAAAAACATTTCTGATAAGGCTTACCATGGCTATGTAGGCCAAATCCCTTTTCTTCCACTATTAGAAAGCATGGGAATTGAGAATGCTACGAGTGTTCATGGAGTTAATAGCTTTACAAAGACCATGTGGCCCTCTGGGAATGACAATTTCTGGTAATTAACTAAGAACTAGCGTGTTTATAGAAAATTTACATAGCATGCATCTAAAATGCATGTTCTTTAATTTTTTTTTTGTTGTAAAGTAAAATGCAAAAATTGTAATTTCAAAACTCACATACGAAAAAAAAAAAAAAAAAATCAATATCGTTGGAAGTATTATTGATACTAATATTCAAATCCATTGTGGTTTGATACTAATTCTTTGTTTTGAATGCTTCTTTTAACAGCAAAATGATTCACTCCTACGCAAGATTAGTTCATGAAATTGAAGAAACAGTGAGGAAGATGGTGTTTAGAAGTTTTGGTGTGGAGAAGTACCACGAGTCCTACAACGACTCAGTGACATATCTTCTTAGAGTAATGAAATACAGACCACCAAGTGCGAACGAGACAAAACTGGGTTCCATATCTCACACAGACAAGTCATTCATATCTATACTCACTCAAAATCAAGTGAAAGGATTAGAGGTTAAAACCAAGGACAACAAATGGATACCTGTGGAATACCCTCCTTGTTCTTTCTTGGTCATGGCAGGCGACGCATTCAAGGTAAGATTATTGTTATTTTTTTGGCGATAACAAAATTGCCTTAATTTGAACTTAAACAATCCAAATAATGATACAAATGAACGAAGAATAAAATATTTATCGTAAAGTTATAACATATATGAAAAAATTGACTCAACAATTTATTTAGTCCTTGTTATAAAGGACTCATATGAAGTTTTATGTGCAATAGGCATGGAGTAACGAGCGAGTGCATTCTCCTTATCATTGAGTAGTCATGGAAGGGGGTGAATATAGATACTCAATAGGGGTATTTACATACCACAAAGGGATCATAACGGTACCAGAAGAGCTAGTTGACAATGATCATGCGAGAAAATTCAAGTCATTTGATCATTTTGGGTATCTTGACTTCTATGACAAAGACTCACTCTTCGAGCAAGAATTCAGTCACATTAAATCATATTGTGGAGTGTGATACATCAGTTGATAGCTTTGATTTTAGTAATAAATCTGGAGTTTGATGTTAGCCGCGGTCATTCAAACCAATCTTTCGGTCATGGAAACATAGAACCTAATCCCTTCTCCTTGTTAAAACGAGGACCAATACGTTAGCGAATGATGTTCAATTGTTTTCTTTCTTATGGATTTCAAATAGATGTAAAAAAGCCAATGTTACATTGCTAGAATGGTGAGCGGAACTCAGCTCCAAAAGTTTCCTTTCTATGTAACATGTAATATCCTTTTTTCAGCCCTAAGCATATTGCTAATGTGGCTTTTGTACAAAAGTTTGAGTCTGAATTAAATCTGGTCTTTGAATGTTTCTTTATGCAAAAAATGTTATATATAAATATTAAGAGTAAATGATAATGGGAAGAGTTCCACTGTTAGTTATGATCACATTGTTTTAATCTTTCCTCTTGTAACTTCTTGCTAGGGAGCAAAACCCATTAAATTAATAATCGCCATTCCAATACGTACTCTTTTGGTATTTATGTCTTTAATTAGCAATTTTGCTGGTGATTATAATTACCGCTAATAAAAAAGACTATGTTTGTCAAGTTTTCATTCCGTAAGGTTTCCAATCCTAACCGATTACACAAAAAATGGAGATGAGAGTTGTAAATTCAAAGAGTTTATATAAAATTGAGGGGGTAAAGGTCGATTTATATATAGATTACGAGATTGTGCAAAATTGATCGGACTCTTCTAACTACTGAACTGAATACTATTTAGTGAACATTTTCGGCCAGTACACAACACTATCATAACTTATCTTTGAAATCCCCAATATTTTGGTCACTATCCTTAAATTCTACAGCGACAATATGTTTGGTCACAGACTCTTCTAGCTAATAACTGCTATAATTATGAAGTACTTTGTATTTGGTTTGATTTATCTTAGCTTGCTAGATTATGCTGTCTAGTTTCAGTTGCTTGGGTGAAGTTATGTCGAGGATGATTTATTTTCTCCCGGCTCAGTTAAAATAACATCTAGCTTGGAAGCATCGGAGTTTTATCTTGGAAATGTGCTTCTCATTTGGGCATGTGTTTATGTAGTTTTCATATCGATATTTGCTTTGTTTTCGAACATGTGGTATATATTTATGTATTAGGTTTCATCATAAAAAATATGGGCTAATGGTTTAAAAATACATCTAATTTGTCGATTTTTGCTATTCCGTTCTGTCAAATTTTTTATTTTTATTTTTATTTTTATTTTTTTGAGTATTAAAACACTAACCTTTCAAATTTTGACATTTGTGTGTATTTTGTGATCATTCTACTCATTTTTCAATTTTTGAAGAGTAAAATAATCATTTTACATAAACAAAAATACACACAAGGGTCAAAATTTAAATGACTTATGTTTTAATAGCAAAATAAAAACTATACGGAACAACAAAAATTGACAAGTTAGATTCATTTTCATGTCATTAGCCCTAAAAATATTCTAATTCTAAATCTTTAATAATTTCAAGAGAAGTATGATTTATTCCTCAGATAACTTATGCCATCAATTGTTTATTTTTGTAAAATATTTGGAGTTTAACATGATTTTACAATGTAAATTTAAATTTTCATAGTCGTTTTATTAGTGATAATTTTAGGTTTATGTAATGACATATGGGTAATAGGGCAAAAGTTCAATATAGATATCAAATTTACCATAGATCCAATTAACCAATAATAGTCATTCATTTAAAAAAAAAAATCACACTTTTTTTATAATTAAATATCTCGCAAACCGTTAATTGTTACGCGATAAAAATCATACCATTGCAACGAGAATTAAATTATCTTTCTATAGATATGCACTACTATATATTTTTAACGATTTTTTTTTTTAAATTTCGGCCCAGAAAAATCATATATGATTCGATTTTTATAAATCATATATGATTTTTGAAAATCATATATGATTTGTGAAAATCATATGTGATTCGACTTTTAAAAATCATATTATATATGATTTGTAAAATCATATATGATTTTTCTGGGCGGAATTTTTGAAAAAAAGAAATTTGTCGAAAATATAGAAAAGTGCTTATTAATAGAAAGATAATTTAATTCTCGTCGCGATGATGTATTTTTTATAGTTTGATGATTTACCGTTTGTAAGATATGTTGTTTTAAAAAAAAAAGTGAAAAATGGTTTTTATTAACTTTGATTAAAAATAAATGGCTAAAATTGGTTTATTTGATCTACGGTAAATATGAGATGTATATTGATCTTAACTCTGGGTAATAGTAACAACCCTGAAAATGAGGTGTGCCACATAAATTGACAAATAATAATATCTATTTTATGTTAGATAGTATTACAATCTATTCATTTTAAAGACTATTGTATTTTTGTCAACAACACATGTAGTATATTTTAAGAATAATACATGTTTGTTGTATTCAAGTCAGTCCATACCCTTGATTATAAAATATTGAGTAAATTACACCGTTCGTCTTTGTGGTTTGCGTTGACCGCAAGGTTTAGTCCTTTGACCAAAAAAGTTGCACCGTTAGTCCTTAAGTGGGAAACGTTATGCACCGTTCGTCCCTCCATCCAGTGGGGCCCACAAATTCCCATTAACGTCCGTTAAAAACCCATCATGTGACTTGCACATGAGGGTAAATTCGTCATTTCAATACCACAAGGACGAACGGTGTAATTTACTCTAATAAAAATAAATCCAAGATAATATTTGGATCCAATGACCCATTGTTTTCTCCCTATCCATTCTTTTTCTGTAAACGCAACCCTCAACACCTTCATTCACCATTTTAGATTCAATCCCACCTTTTTGAATGTCAACCATGAAACTCTTCTTGTCACCACCCCAAAACAGGATGTACTACACCCTAGGGGTCATGAGAGACCTTCATACATGGCTTTGGAAGAAGGAGACATGAGCCACAAGTAGTGAGAGACCAAGAATCGAGATAGGGAATGTCACAAGCTCCATGCCTTCTTTTCATCTATAAATAAGGTCGACCACCTCCTGTGTTCTTCATCTTCTCCAAGTAAAAAAAGAAATTAAGGTTTGTAAATCAAAGGGGTTTTCAAAATTGTTGGAGGGGTTTTATTATTCAAGGTCTATAGAGCATAAATCAAGCCTCAATTTGTCAAGTTCCATTTCAATTCGTACCAATTGAAGTTCTTAGTGCTCGGTTCTTCACACCCACGACCCACTGACTATTCTTGTAAGATGATAACTATGTTGTTTGATTTTTTTATTAATTTATTAATTTTACTATGTATAATTCTTAATGGGTTTGTATTAGTTTTATTTTTTTGTTCTTGATGTGAAATGGGTTGCTGGTATAATTTTTTTGGTAAAGAGATGATTTTCGGATTTTTTTTTCTGGTAATGAAATGGCTGTAAAAGGTTGGTGAAGAAATCTTGATGTGAAATGGGTTGCTGGTATATTTTTTTTGGTAAAGAGAATTTTCGGATGTGAGATGGGTTGCGGTATATTTTTTTGAGAGTATTAAGAGTGTGTTTTTTTTGTGTTTGAAGTTTTTTGATAATTTGTGATGTGTTGATGAAAGTTTGAGGAAGAAAGAGTTGGTGGGGAAGAAAATGACGGATATACCCTTTTAAAAATCTTAGTTAACAGACGTTAGTGCGAATTGGTGGGCCCAGATGGATGGAGAGACAATGTTTCTTAAGACTCTTGTAAGTTTGGTCAAAGGACGAACCTTAGTAACAAGGACGAACGGTGTAATTTACTCTAAAATATTTTAATAGTCTTTAAAAAAAAAAAAAAAAATTAATAGTCCACATCACAAAGTCGACCCAAAGAACTTCATGCTTTTTGAATATTAAATAATAAAACTTTGTCAGCTAATATGCTCTTTAATCAAAGTTTTGATTACTTGCCCCTTGAAATTCGTGTTCTGATCGTTGATTAAACTTGTATATTGATCCTTGATTAAAGAAATGGTTGGTATATTTAGGGGAAGGAATGGAACCCAAATATCAAACACTACACAAATTGCTACATCATCTTTATCCAATAAAAATTCTCGAACTCAAAACTACTCAATTCTACCAAAAAACTACCCACATTGAAAGGAGTGGTACCCAATCTTACCCAAAACTACCTTTCACAAAAAGAAAAAGAAAAACAGAGAGTAGTGAGAACATTTCACGATCGGCTTGTGAAGCCAAATTGATACCCGATTTCAAGTACTCAAATGACTGGGGACGGTGTACCCGCAATACCCGAGCCATACCCGAAGCCATAACCGATGCCACTCCCTCCCCTCTTAGCGGATTAAGCAATCATAAATTACTAGAATTATCTATATCTATACTACTTATAATGGAGGGATGACATTCTCTCTTTTAATTTTTTAAGATTTCTATATATAGATTTTAAGCAAATACAACTACTTGAGCTATATATATAATTACTCTATGCATAAACAACTACACATATTGAATGGTCAACATTTGTAATTAATATCATATTTAAAACACTCATTTGATAAAAAAGTATAATTTATAAAACACAATGTACAAACTATTTGAAGCACAAATACAACTAAAAAACACTATTCAACACATACAATTAATACACTGTTTAATTTACCTCTTCACTAAAATATACAACCATTTAACCACAATGTACAATCTAATCAAACTACTAAACCAAGCATTTAAAATTAAAGCGTTTAGGCTGCCCGCAGTGGTCGGTCGACAGGTTCGGTCGCCGCTGCGCCGAGCAAGTTGCCACCATTGCAACATGAGGGTCTAACTGGTTCGGTCGGCTCAAAAATTGATGAAGGGTGATTGTGCTGAAAGAAAGAATCAAGATTTTGTTTGTGGTAGCTTCGGTTGACAGAAGATGAATTATTTCCACGGTCATAAGTCATAACTAAAGTTATTGTTATTTGTAATTTAATTGTTTAATAAAAGTATGGCCGTATAAAATTACATTGTCAGAAAATATAGTAATATACTCACAGGGTACCCGCCGTCACATCGCGCGGGTACCCTGCTAGTTCATATTTAATAATGTTAATCACCCACAATTAATTAGTATAAGCACGACTTTTTCGTAATTAAAAGAATTAAATAAGCCCAATAAATTAACCTAGCTATACTAAGACAATATGAGAGTTGGGTGTTGGACATTGTGTTTTGAAGATAACCAATATATATACATTGTTAAAATACATAGTGAAACTAATTATTACGATCTAGGAGTCAAGTAATTAGCTAGTACGAGTATAAGAGTAGCCAAAACTAATTAATGTTTGAAGTTTAACTGTTTAATTAATTGTATTATTGAGTAAAATGTGTTCCAATTGTTTCATCCATCCTACAAAATTTTTTAGTCTCTTTCGAACAAGCTCCGTTAATTGGTTGTATATGTCCAACATGGTTGTGTAATCCCATTTATAAATGGTTAAATTGGAAGGAGTTTATTTTTAGTTAGAATTTAGTGTGTAGTTTTTGTTTCCCTCCAAAAAAAGTAGTATGTAATAATTATGAAATTAGAATTTTAATTTTGGAAGTTGTTGTTTTCTCTTATTTTGCTGATTTTGTAATTTTGAAAATTATATCAAAACAATGAAGCAGAATTTTGTTGTGTAATTCCAAAAATAATTGAAGGTTTAACTAATACAATAAAAATGTAACTATTGATAGTGTGGGGTGACTCAAGAAAGAGTGTTAGGCTGCCCCCATTAAGGCAAGCCAATCCCTTCAATTTTTCTTGTCATGTCAGCTTTCTCTCTCCAGCGACCTTCAAGCGATTGGGTGCCCCAGTAAGGTTTATATTTGTTTAGGTGAAATAAAGTGTGTTTTGTTTGTTGTTTCAGTCGATCGCCTACTCGACCAAGTGGAATCAAATGGCGATCGATCGACAATCACCACAAAAAGGCGATCGACTATGAATCGATTGTGGTGTCGATCGTGGAGCCTTACTGCGTCCAGCCTTAGTGTATATTCTTTGGCTTTGAGACACGACAGTCAACACTCTTCTATATAAATTTGCCATGTAACCGAAAACTATAATCTTTTACCTACACCTGTTGATAAGAATATCAGACTAGTGACTGCCTTTTTAAGTCACTAAAAGCACTTTCACTAAATATCACTTTTCTTGTGACGCCAGGTTATAATAAATTTGGATTTTCAGAATAATACATAAATAATAAATTACAAGTATAATGACAATTCTAACAAAAGAACAGGAACAATGACCATTTCCTAATAAAATGATCTTAAATGGACTGTTTTTTAATATACAGACACTAATATGCATGTAGGTATGTATGACCAAGAGAACGAGCAAACGGATATACATATACTTGCAGGACTTGCGAGTTGTACTTGTTTATGTGTTTCTAGCTGTGATCTGGATATCAGGACGAACGCCATAGCTGGAAATATACCCTTCCGAGGATTTGATTATAAGAATGTAAGGTACTTTAGATGTTAGCAAAGACTAAAACCTTGTTAAAAGAGACCAATAAAAGCAGAAATATTTAAAAATATCTTCTTGTTTGGCTGTTCAGCAGCATTGTTTCAAACAACAAGAAAATAGAGCTATGTGAAGTAACCAAGGGATCTTGTTTATGGTCCTTTGGCCGCCATAGACTATAATGATGGAAAAATCCAAAATTTCTTAGCTAGTCGCTTTGTTCAACCCGTAAAATTACTAATCATATTTGAAATCTTTGGTAATTCTCAAGCATAAGGCATATACTTTAGTAATCTTAAATGAGTTCTTCGTGTATATATATCTTGCCATCTTGTAACCGAAGAGCAAGATATCGACTGATTTCTAGCATCAAAGATGACATCAAAGCTTCAATTCTTCTTGCTACTTTCAATTTCATGTGCCTCTCTGCAGATAACGTTAGCTGGAGATCCGGACATTTTAACAGACTTCCTTCCTCCACCGTCTCCAATAGCTGGCCCTGTGGGTGAAAACTATTTCACCTTCACTGGGATGAGAGCACTTGTCAATGCACCCTTCCCAGATGCTTTTAAGGTCACGAAAGCAGCCATGGCTGAGTTTCCTGCTTTAAATGGTCAAAGTGTTTCTTACGCTGTACTGCAGTTCCCTAATGGCACAGTTAACCCACCACACACCCATCCCCGGGCCTCAGAGCTTTTGTTTGTTCTCATGGGCTCTTTAGAAGTTGGGTTTGTTGATACTACTAACAAGCTATTTAATCAGACACTACAACAAGGTGACATCTTTGTGTTCCCAAAGGGACTTGTTCACTTCCAGTTTAACAGCGATGCCAGTAATCCAGCTTTGGCTCTCTCTGCCTTTGGAAGTGCAAATCCAGGGACTGTGTCGGTTCCAAATTCAGTTTTCAATACGACTATCGATGATCAAGTGTTAGCTTTGTCCTTCAAAACTGATGTTCCTACAATCCAGAAGATCAAATCTGGATTTTCAGGCTAATTAAAAACATGTACTTGACAGTTTTTACATGTTTCTTGTTAGCCAATTTCGAACACCAATAATGTTTTTCTAGAATGATGAATAAAAGGACCTTGTTCTTTTCTTTTTCTTTTGCGTTATAGAACCAGCGATAACCAAAATCAATTCCAATCACATGCATGAAATTAAAGTTAGACTAAGGTATCCAAGTTCTTCAACACATAGGATGACACATTAACTTTCTAATGATAATCTCACACAGATTCATTACTAAAAAAAAAAAAAATTAAAAAAAAAAGAATAAAAAAAAAGAAGAAAAAAAAAAGTAGCCTTTTCCTAGCATTATTTAAGGTGTGTGATCAGTCTGTTAAAAAAAAGAGATTATGTAAAACATGTATTCAGTATTAGTTTATAGAAGTAGATTAGTAGTTAAATGGTAGTAATGAGATTGTAACATGTATTAATAGGAGTATATAAAATGAAGATCATGAGACAACTAATCGGAGTCAAAGATCTACAACAAAGCGATTGTGATTAAAGGGGAGAATATTGAGTTAATCCCGATCGACCCATTCAACCCATATGACCCGGTCAACCCAATTGGTCAAACACAGAAAGTCAACACATGACAGTTACAAAGTAACTGCTATTTGACAGTTACAAACATAACTGCCTTATGACAGTTATCTCCCTAATCGACACAACCTTTCAACATACCCTTTCATTTTGTATAAATAGTTTAGCACTTGTAACAGATTACGATGATGACATATTTGATTTAATACAAAGCAAATTTACAGAACCTTGTTTCATTTCTGTTTCGGTATATTTTTATTTAACATAGTAAGATCATTGATCCATAAATCGTTGAGGCCAACAATTGGTATCAGAGCGGTTTGGTCATACTAACCAAGATCATCACTTACCAATATCATTCGTTTAGTGCCAGAATCAAAAGACAAGAAAAACTGTCTCGATAAAATTTTTTTTCCCGCAAAGATATTCTGAACACAAATCAAAGATATCATTTTTGTGTTCCACCTTCTGTCGCAACAAGGGAACAATCACAAAGTGACTACTCAAACCCGGCAACAGAAAAATCAATTCGCAAAAAAAAAAAAAAAAAAAAAAACATTTTTCTTTCATCGAAACAGATTCATTAAATCCAAATAGGTTTAGAAAACGATTAAATCGTTTTAACTATTTGATTCAAACAAAACTAAACGAAGTCATCAAATTAGGGCAGAATTAAAAGATTCAAATTAGAACAAACACACCTGTTCCGATTAAAGAATCAAACC
This sequence comes from Chrysanthemum makinoi, assembly GCA_910596185.1. Lineage (NCBI taxonomy): Eukaryota > Viridiplantae > Streptophyta > Magnoliopsida > Asterales > Asteraceae > Chrysanthemum > Chrysanthemum makinoi. Next base: position 60,816,010 of record OU343223.1, on the reverse strand, counting down.
CAAATCGTTAATTAAGCCACCAATCGACTTAATTACAGTCTCCAATCATCCATATCTCTCACAGATTGAAAACCCCCAAATTCACCGAAACCCTAAAAGTTTCGATTGAAGAGAATCAGTGCTCACGAAGAACACCACACACCGGAGAAGAGAGGAAGGCAACAAAGCCAAAAAGATCAGAAAAAGAGAAAGGGAAGAATCCCAGAAAGAAGAGACGTTTTTATCTTTGTATCTCAAAAATAAAGAGATATAAGAAACAAACAAAAGATGAGCGTATCTTAGTTTATCTCACAAAGAGATAATACATATTAAAAAAGAGGCGCATCAATAAAGTAGGGCTACACAAGGATTTTATTTTTTATTTTTAAGGCATCGGGTTAGACCATCAACCCATCCAGGTTCCAAAAATTTACAACACCACTCTTTCATTTTTGATAGTATATATTTCATTTTGATATATATTATTTTGTTTGATAAGTTATTTTAATTTACAAATTTAGTACTTCATCAATTTTTTTTTAGATATAGTAACCTGGTGATTACACTGCTTATTATATTAGAAATAACTTTTAAGGACTAATTAACCTTAGGATATTTCATTTAAAAAATTTTAATCTCTCAGGATAGTTTTTCAAAACTAGACCTATAAAAGTTTTATATACCTTTAAGGAAATAAAACATTAGAGCTCACTAAAAAAAAGAAATTTTAACACACATCTTGTTAAAATTCTCTTGGAGATTTATTGTTAATATCTTTAAGATATGAGGAAAGAAAGTGGTAATAAGGAACCTAGTACTTCAAATAGTACACCCCAATTTCAATGCCCAATCCTAAAGCCCGCGAATTACTCATTATGGGCAATTCGCATGCAAATCATTCTCGAAGCAAATAGCTTATGGGAAACAATAGAGCCGACTGACACGACTCAACCCAATAAGAAAAAAGAGAAAACCGCTATTGCATTTCTTTACCAAGCCTTACCCGAAGAACAATTACTTCAAATAACAAAGCACAAAATCGCCAAAGACATTTGGAATGCTTTGAAAACTAGACACGTTGACGAAGACAGAGTTCAACAAGCAAGACTTCAAATACTCAAATCCGACTTTGAGATGTTATACATGAAGGAAGACGAGACAATCGACACCTTCACTGCAAAACTTACAACTCTCGTAAACAAAGCCGCTAGTCTAGGACACACCATAGAAGATGAAACCTTAGTACGGAAACTAATCAATGCTGTACCCGATAGGTATCTGCAAATAGTCGCATCTATAGAACAATATTCCGACCTAAGTGAAATGACTATGGAAGAAGCAATTGGAAGACTTAAGTCCTATGAAGAAAGGATTATGTTCAAAAAGGGAAGACATGTGGACAACCAAGAAAAATTGATGTTCACTCGACATGACAATAGAGGAAAAAACTTTAGAGGACGTGGACGTGGGAAGTATAAATTTTCACATGGCAAAAACCACGAAAAAATTAAAGATAAAAAGAAAGAAGGAGAAAACTCTCACAACAACTTCAACAAATCACATATTGATCTTAGCAAAGTAAAATGTTACAAATGCAATAAAATGGGTCATTATGCAACCAAGTGTCATTCAAAACCAAACACTAGTATGCAATCTAATCTTGTCGAGGAGGACTTAGAGCCTACCTTACTAATGGCAATATTAGAAGACCCACATGTAACAAAACTTAAAGATCAAACTGCCTCGCTAAACGAAGAAGATGTAGGATATAAAGAGACAAATGTAGATAGTCTATGGTAGTTAGACAATGGAGCCAGCAATCATATGACTGGAATGTGAGAACACTTCAAAGACCTAGATGAGAACGTTAGTGGAAAAGTAAGATTCGGAGATGGATCTCACATAGAGATCAAAGGAAAATGTTCAATTTTAATAGAATGTGATGAATAAAAACAAAGAATCATATCACACGTATATTACATTCCTAGCCTAAAGGGCAACCTATTGAGCCTTGGACAATTCACCGAAATCGGTTGTAAAGTAGTAATGGAAGACGATGAATTACGACTTTATGACATGGACAACAAAATCTTCATGAAAGTCACAAGACAAAGAAACCGTCTATACCAAGCAAGTCTGAAGATAGGCACACCTGTTTGCCTACTAGCAAACTTGAAGGACAACACTTGGTTATGGCACGCAAGGCTAGGACATCTCAACTTTGAATCACTAAAATCAATGACTCAAAGAGAGTTGGTTCAAGGAATACCTGCTATTAAACATACAACAAAAATCTGTGATGTTTGTTTAGTTGGTAAACAAAGCAGAGCACCATTTCCCAAGAAAGCAAAAACTAGATCAACCTCACCTTTAGATTTGGTATACGGAGATTTATGTGGACCACTTACACCACCAACACCATCTGGAAAAAGATACATATTCTTACTAGTCGATGACTATTCAAGATATATGTGGGCGTATTTTCTAAACACGAAAGATCAAGCATTTGATACTTTCAAGGAATACAAGAATACAATAGAGAATGAGCTAAGGACAACATTAAAAATGTTAAAAACTGATCGTGGAGGAGAATTCACATCTAACGAATTCACTCAATCCTGCAAAGAAAATGGCATAGCACGACAACTTACCGCACCTTACTCACCGCAACAAAATGGAGTTGTTGAACGAAGAAATAGGACAATTATGTCTACAACAAGATGCATGATGAAAGCAACCAACATGCCTCAAAATTTTTGGGCTGAAGCTGTTAGACATGCAATATACATTCTAAACAGCGTTCCTACAAAAGCCTTAGAAGACATCACTCCATATGAAGTGATTAAACAAAGAAAGCCAAACCTAGAAAACCTAAAAGTTTTCGACTGCATAGCATATGCAAAGGTACCATCATAACATCCAACAAAGTTAGATGACAGAAGCAACAAAATGGTATACTTAGGAAATGAACAAGGATCAAAAGCCTACCGACTATTTGATCCAACAACACAAAGAATTTGTGTTAGTAGAGATGTGAAGTTCAAAGAGGATGAAGCATGAGACTGGAAGGATTACTTGAATGAACACACCAACAATCAACCTGAATGGTTTGACATCGAAGTCGAAAACCTCGAAGCCACAAATGATCATCAGGAACAAGAAATCCAACCAAATGAAGAAGACAACGATATACCTACAAATGATGATGAAAATACAACATCAACAACAAACTCACCCTCACAAGAATTTCGCACACCATCTACAACTTCATCGCAAGTAAACGCTCAAATTACACCAACTACATATGTTCTATCAACAAATCAAAGTAGCTCAAATACAACTAGGAATTTACATCCAGACTTTGATCATACACCATTACAAGGTTTTAGAACATTAAATGATATATACGAAAACACCGAGGAAATATTACCCGAGCAATTATTACTAGCTGAAGATGAACCTAAGAATTACAAGGAAGCATCGAACGATCTAAAATGGATTGAAGCAATGAAGGTCGAATTAGATTCCATTAATAGGAAAAATACATGAGAACTAACCACTCTACCAAAAGGACATAAAGCCATTTGATTAAAGTGGGTATTCAAGATCAAGAAAGATGCAAATGAAAATATAGTCAAACATAAAGCTAGACTAGTAGCCAAAGGCTACATACAAGAGCACGACATAGATTTCGAAGAAGTCTTTGCACCTGTAGCAAGAATGGAAACAATCCGATTACTATTAGCCATAGCTGCTAATAATAAATGGGAAGTACATCACCTTGACGTCAAATCTGCATGAAGACTTGAAAGAAGAAGTGTATGTTACACAACTCGAAGGATTTATAAAGAAAGAAGATAACGGAAAAGTCTACAGACTCACAAAAGCTCTATACGGTTTAAGACAAGCACCACGTGCTTGGAACATAAAATTAGACAACACCTTGAAATCTTTAGATTTCAAGAAATGCGCTTTGGAACAAGATGTCTACACAAAGAAATCAAAAGATTCAATACTTCTAGTTGGAGTATATTTAGATGATTTAATCATCACCGGCACACCTAAAGAAGAGATAGACAAGTTCAAAGCTCAAATGGAAGAAAAATTCGAGATGAGTGACCTAGGATTACTATCTTACTACTTAGGAATTGAAGTCACACAAAATGGAGGTGACATATCGATAAAGCAATCCGCCTACGCAAGCAAGATCTTAAAGGAAGTTGGAATGCTAGACTGCAACGAAACGCTAATACCTATGGATCCAGGAACAAGACTAACAAAGAATACTGAAGAAACAACGGTCAACTCAACTGAATACATAAGCTTAATTAGATGCTTATGATATCTGCTACATACAAGACCCGACTCAAGTTATTCCATTGGATTACTTAGTCGTTTTATGCAAGAACCAAGGGAACAACATATGAAAGCTATAAGGCAAGTATTACGCTATGTAAAAGGAACAAAAGACTATGGAATCACCTACAAACACAATGGAGGAAACCAGATACAAGGTTATAGTGACAGTAGCTACGGAGTCAACACTCAAGAAGGAAAAAGGACTACTAGAATTATATTCTACTACGGTGAATCACCAATCAGCTGGAGTACACAAAAATAAGCCACAATAGCTCTATCATCATGTGAATACGAATTCATTGCAACAACAGCAGCATTATGGTTAAAGAGATTACTAAGCAAGCTTACATATACTCAAGAAGAAAAGGTTACAATAATGGTCGACAACAAGTATGCCATCGACCTAATGAAGAATCCTGTATTTCACGGAAGGAGTAAGCACATTGACATAAAATATCACTTTATACGAGAATGCGTTGAAAGAGAAGATTTACAAGTCGAGTTTATAAGTGGAGAATTTCAGAAGGCTGACATGCTCACAAAAACACTACCGAAGATCAGATTCCTAACAATGAGACAACTAATCGGAGTCAAAGATCTACAGCAAAGCGATTGTGATTACGGGGGAGAATATTGGGTTAATCCCAATCGACCCATTCAACCCATATGACCCGGTCAACCCAATTGGTCAAACACAGAAAGTCAACACATGACAGTTACAAAGTAACTGCTATTTGGTAGTTACAAACATAACTGCCTTATGGCAGTTATCTCCCTAATCGACACAACCTTTCAACATACCCTTTCATTTTGTATAAATAGTTTAGCACTTGCAACAGATACGATGATGACATATTTGATTTAATACAAAGCAAATTTACAGAACCTTGTTTCATTTCTGTTTCGGTATATTTTGATTTAACTTAGTAAGATCATTGATCCATAAATCGTTGAGGCCAACAGTCGAAGGAATGCAAATTCTACCCTCATAATGATACACATGTTAGTTTTTTGTCATAAATTTATAGACTTTTTTGTATCAACATATATCTTGTGTGTTCATGTTCTGACTAAATTTATATTAGTCATAACAAAACAGTGCAATGCATATGGCTATTGACAATCTGGAGATTTTTGATTGTCAATCTGATGTTAAATCATCGACTTTCATTGCTTATTTTGTACATGGTTCTTGCTTATATTATGCTTGTACAATGTTTCAAACTCTAAAGTAAAACCACTCTTAACAAAATACTTGGGGCTATTTTCTCACAAATTATCTTAGGTGTTAATGATAACAATCAAAAACCTTTTCACGATTCAACTTTCCAGTCATAACAGCAAACCATAAGTGTAGAAAAAAATGAGCAACTTATTTATTTTTGTTCCATATAATTGCAATTGTACTAAGGTTAGAAATAGTATAAGCTTACATACATGTCTCTTTATTCACCATTTAAGAAAACAATTATTGGTGTTTGAAAGCCACAAATAAGAAATGTGCACAACATGGAAAGTAGGTAATCCTAATTAGCTTGATAATGCAGATTTAATCTTTTGAATGGTAGTAACATCGATTTTGAAGGACAAAGCCAATAGTTGATCATCGATAGTTGTATTAAAAACTGAATTTGTAACGGAAACTGTCCATGCATTCGCGCTGCCAAAAGCAGAGAGGGCCAAAGCTGGATCCTGGGCATCACTGTTAAACTGGAAGTGAACAGGTCCCTTTGGGAACACAAAGGTATCACCTTTTTGCAGTGTCTGAGTAAACAACTTGTTAGTAGTATCAACAAACCCAACTTCTAAAGAACCCATGAGAACAAACAAAAGCTCTGAGGCCCAAGGGATGTGTGTGTGGTGGGTTAACTGTGCCATTAGGGAACTGTAGTACAACATAAGAAACACTCTGATTGTTAAAGAGCTGGAAACTCAGCCATGGTTGCTTTTGTGACCTCAAAAGCTTTCGGGAAGGGTGCAATTACAAGTGCTCTCATCCCAGTTTACACTACAACAATCGGATGGACGGGCGAGGAGACTTTCCCCTGGGACGCTGTGTCCCCGGCGAAAGGCACTAAAAGACAAAATAAAATCTGACGTGGCACATGAATACGCTGACCAGTTATAGAAAATTCAACGAATACTTTCGGCGGGGACAAGTCCCCGGCGAAAGTCTGTTGAATTTTAACAAAGTTTAACCGGCTAGTCAATATTCAACGTAACCTTTCGTCGGGGACTTGTCCCCGCCTAAAGTGTATTTCACTTTTACCAAATTTTGACCAATGCTAATTGTTCCCGCCTTTATTCCAGCCAAAAATTTCCCCGAGGACATGTCCCCGGCAAAAGTAATATTTACAAAAATACACTTTATTGCAATTATTAATACACAACTAAAACCCCGATGCTTGGATAGTCTTTTTATTACGTTAAACCCTAAACTATTTTAAAATTAAAATGGCATATCTTCAGTTCATCGTCTGGCGTTATAACTCCAAACCCTTTTATGTCATTAAACCACTTCACCGTCTCTGTCTTTCTCTCCTACGTAGGTGAAGAAGTTCCCATCTAGAGGGACGAATAGTACTGCTGGAAGGATGAAGTCAGAGAGATTGTCTGTATCCAGCCATTGAGATCTGAAGATTGGCGCTTGAGATTAGAAGTAGTAAGAAGAATTGAAGCTTTGATGCCATTTTTATTAAATCTAGAAAGTGATCAGTTTCTTGGATCTTGAATTGAATAGACGTCAACATATATACATAAGAAATTTCTAAGACTGATAGGTTTTAGCCAGGGACGGACCCAGGATTTTCAAATGGGTGTTGCACAATTTTTTTTTTCATAAGTACCAATAAAAAATTTTCAACTTTCTATAAATTGTAAAAATAAAAAACTAGTCAATAAAGTACCTTGTCTATTATTATTGACTTAAAAATGAAAAACTAGTCAATAAAGTACCTTGTCTAATATGAATGACTTATTCGACGTTTCGAGCCTTGAAAACGCTTCATCACATCTTCATTTGTAACTTTAGCAAATAGTTCTTTTTCTATTTTACAAATTAAAGCATCGTTCATATAATTTTCACCCATTCTGTTGTGGAGATTTGTCTTTATCAATTTCATTGCCGAAAAACATCTTTCTACGGTTACAGTTGCCACAGGCAAGACTAAAGAAAGCTTCAATAACTTATAAATCAAAGGAAAAGAAATTTGCTTCTTTCGTGTCACCATCAACGTAGCAAGCTCAGCAATTCCTTTCAACTTCAAAAAGTCTGCATCATGAATAACAGTCTCATAGTAGAGGTCAAGTTCACGCCTAAGAGAAAACTTATCCGCATCCATAAAATCATCTTGATAAAACGTAGTTAAAGTGATTAGCTTTGATGCATCAAACATTGTAAATGAATCACATGGACTCAAAGCTGGCATATTAATAAGCAAGTCGGTGCTTATCTCACCAAATCGATCACCAAATCTTGTATTTGCATATCCAAAATTGTGTTAAAAATATCAATCTCAAAAATGACACTAAATCATAAATCTAAATTATATTAAATGTAATTTTTACTGCTTTTCAAAACAATAATAAAAATACTTCTTGGTAGAATGATAGCTACCTTTTGATCTTGAATGATTGGTGGAACCTCGAAGTTGAATACTCGAATCATATGAAAAAGGTTCCACAAGCGAATGAAGAAACAATTGAGTCGACAATATGATGTATTGATGTGGTAACTTGTATGGTATATGCTAGATTTAATTAATGGGTTTACTAATCATTGGACTTTGTATTTTTTTTACAATTATATGGACTAAATAAAAAGTGATTCATAAAGTATTGTCAAACTAACTAAAGTTGCACCAAACAAAATGAAAGTAGCAAAAAAATTATCGGGGGTTGCACAAATCAAGAAATGATAGTTTTCAAAAAAAATTTACACTTCCTGACTTAAAAAAGGGTGTAGCCCGAGCCACACCCGGCACCAATGTTGTTCCGTCCATGGACTTTTAGCGGTTGAAAAGAGGCAATAGTCGTAAAAGTTTGAATTCCATCGCCATTTTTTTTTTCATTTATGATGAGCCAAATGAAAAAAACAAAACATCCTTGGTAACTTCACATAGCTCTTTCTTGATGATGATAGCAAGGCTGAGCTGCCAAACATTAAGTTATTAAAAACTATTTCTTGTTTGATTTGTCACTTTTTATATGATTTTATTCTCTAATTGCATTGGGCGTATGTTATAGTAATCGAAACCTCAGACGAGAATGTTACCAGATACATTCCTTGTTCTCTAATACCGATGAAAGTAGACAACGGCATATAGAAACAACGATCGGCAAAACTTACAATGCAAGAATATCCTTTTTATTCTTCTCTAGGTCATATACAACTCATTATAAAATAAATAACGAAATCATTGCTTTCATTGACAACCTGTATTTAAACACTATCAGGAACCTAAAATATCATACCACACAACACTTGTTTTTCTCTGTTTCAGTCATGGCTATCAGAAGTTCTGTTCTTTTACTGTCACTAGCCTTGGTCCTAGCAATTTCAAGAACAACACAAGCTAATGACCCTGATATCTTAACTGATTACATAAGCCCAGACACGGGCTCCGTTAATGCCAGTTACTTCACCTACAGTGGACTGGGTGCGTTTTTTAACCCAAACCCTAAGAACTTCACAGTCATCAAAGCTTCAATGACCGAGTTCCCAGCTCTAAACGGTCAAAGTGTCTCCTATGCAGTACTCCAGTTCCCACCAGCTGGTGTGAACCCCCCTCACACTCACCCTCGTGCTGCTGAACTTCTGATAGTATTGCTCGGTACACTTGAAGTTGGATTTGTTGACACCAAAAACGTGTTGTATAACCAGACACTTCATGAGGGTGACATGTTTGTATTTCCAAAGGGACTTATTCATTTTCAGTACAACAGGAACCACAATCAATCTGTCATTGCAATTTCTGCATTTGGAAGTGCGAGTGCTGGTCTGCTTTCGGTGCCAAAGTCTGTTTTCACAACTGGTATTGACGACAATGTCCTAGCAAAGTCGTTTAAAACTGACGTTCCAACGGTTCAAAAAATTGAGTTAGGACTCAAGAATTAGGTGTTCAATAACCCTGTCGTTTAGTGTTTGTTCATCATGGTCTTTGTATGACAGGGACGATGTAATGTTCCGAAATAAAGAATGGTTATATGGACCAGAGAAACCTGTATGAAACGATTAATTTCATAATTACATGTTGAGTTAAAGATATATGAAAACAAATAGAATCATAAAGACACCACAGAGTACACAGCGGAAGACTTAGAATCATAACAAGAATTAATTAACTAAAAATAAAACGTAACATACCTCTTGCAATTGGCTAGATCTCTTCAATTCAAGAACCCTAATTAGGGTTTATGTGGTTTAACGAATTGACCCTTACCGTTTTTCAATTCAAACCAATTGATGTAACAATAGTGTGTTACACCACGTTTTTGTACACACGTACTATTAGCGATTCGATGCGAATGCTAGTTCTTGATCACAATAGAATAACCAAACACCTTTGTTATGCTCAAGGTCACTCGTAAATCCCTTACAATGGGGATTCATTCGTCGACCAAGAATAAGAGGGAAGAAAAGAATAAGTTTGGCCTTCTAATGAAATCAAGTGTACCAAAGGATGAATACATGGGGATGTATTTATAGCCTTATGGTAGATGTCAAGTTTACTATGATTTCCGATGTGGGATTCCATAGTTTCGGCCAAAGACAAGCCCAAAAGAGGGTTCCTAAAACCGTCTCTTGGCTTGTTTACTTTTCTTCATATCCCGTTGACATTTAATGACCGATAGTCACTTTCGATAAGTGCTTATCGCTCGTTTAGTCGTTTATTGTGAATTTAATAATTAAACATAATATTTATATTAATTATTTAAACATCGAGTCTCATACGTAAAGTGTGCAATCCCGTGGTCTCGAGTTCGAATCCGGTCATACACATATTAAATATATCCATAAATCAACAGCTCCCACTTGGAGATATCTTAGTATGCGTAATGACATTGGTTAGCATCTAGCAACACGCCAATAACCCCAGAACAACTCGAGTATGGTTTCCTGGAAAAACCTTTTGATGATTCATCATCATACTTATCCTTTTGTTTCTAATACCATGTTAATAAGAATATGGATTTCACTCATTTCTTGATTAACTATTTTGTTTCTCGCTTTATATGATTGATCAAGATTACCAATTCTTCTGAACATATTCCAGAAGACCTTGGGCATGGCCATGCAAACATCTTGACAACCCTACGAGGGCCCCAGCAGTATTATACTTCAAAATAAATTTGAAGGAAACAAATCCCGTTTTGATTACGAGCAGAATTCATAAATTTCGCAACACTTCAGAAAACAACCCTTATAACTACCCTTATAACTACCAGTTACGTATAGCGTTAGATTGCCTCACAGAAATGCACTACATCCATGACATTTCTCTGGTATCTCAAGTCAAAGGATAAATATTCATGATGTACTTAATGACTAAGATCCATAAAGTACCATCATGTGGTTGGGATAAGTCCTATACTCAATCCATTGAATATCATCAGAAATTAGTCATGCTACGCATCAATATACTTTCAAGTATATTCTAACTAATACTCAGATTTTTCTTAATTCAATATCATTCCCATGTTATTGATCGACAATGGACTATTTAGAATAACTTAAGTTATTCACGGATTAAACATGCAAATATAGGACACAATATTATAAATGAAATTAAACGTATAAAGTAATTTAATTCATTATAAATAATAATTGTTTAACATCCTTTATCCAAATACTAAATAGATCAATGCATAATAATACTTAGTTAATGAATTTTTTCCTCAAGTCATGATAAGCATACTTGTTGACAAGGCATAATTTCAACTAACTTTGATCTATAGGAATTTTGAGAATACTTATTTCAAGAATTCAATAAGTGAATTTCTTGTATGTGTTTACACATATCTTGATATTGTCATATCATTCCATAAGATGCGTGACAACCTGAACCACCTTTTATGACAATCATCTTTCAAAACTTTTAAAGTTTAAAGTATTCTTTATTCTTTAATATATATAATGCAACTATGCTCTTAGTTGAGCATAACTAGTCAACATGGTCATTATCAAGGATACCATGACTAGAATTGAGTGTCATCTCAATTATACCAGCATCATTGTGTACAACAATATGCTCTTTAAACATCCGTAAACTTTGAATATTATTTGTTGGTGCCATTCAAACTTCAAGTTTGTTGACTATAACAATTACATAATAATTGTTGTATAGAATCTGTGAGCAACTCCAGGCTGAGGAATGCAATTCAAAATCCAAACATAAATATTACAATGTTGTTAAATCATCTTGTAATCAAGCATGATACAACAACCTTATACACAATATGATGTACAAAATGAATCTTCAAGTTAGACTTTAAGATCTCATTCATATTCTATCTCGTCAAAGATATGTATTCATCATATTCTATTAGACTCATTTATTTACCGCATATGTTTATAACAATAAACATATATTCCAAGGTTGTATGAATTATTTCCAAATCTTACAAACGAAGTTTCATTCCCAACTAAAACTTAATTTAGGTGGAATGTAGTTGCCCATACAACATATAAGATTTAAGAAAATAAAAAATAATACTCCCACTAGCTTTCAGGAATACTTATGAGCTGTCTTATTTTAATTATTAAATCAAACATGCATTTAATATTAAACATAAGAATCATCTCCTAGATGCATGCATATATCCATTCATGGATTCTTGCAATCTGTACATATTCAAAGATTATTTGAATTCATAAAACTCCTTTGCATTACTTATCGTCCTCGCAAAAGTAATTCCAAAACAAAGAGTTTTGATATTCATAGTCAAAATTTCATATCAATGAAACTAAGTATGACAATTATAATCTTTATACTTCTATTTAATGTATCTAGGAAAGAATATTCAATCATAGTTAATTGCTTAAGTATGATTAATATTATTATCACTAGACATACATTAAATACGTGTACAATATTATCCATATGATTTCTACACAAAGATTTAAACCACTAGGGTTTTCATCCTTTGAAGAAAATCATCTTCGTTAAGATAAACCAAGTATCTAAAGTTGATTATCTTTATGGACATCATCTCAACATTCATAGTATGATTGATTTACCACAATTCAACATTTGGTAAATTCATCATCATGATTAACAGGCTTACCATGATCCTGTAACTCATAATCCTCAGCATATTAAATATCTGAGATATCCTTACGGATCTATGAATGACAATTCCATCATATTGAGGTCTATCATTTACATGTTTAGCCTCATCATGATATTTGCTAGTGCATTTTAGAAGATTATGTATTTTGTAACTTTAATCTTTCAAGATCTAAACCAAAACTCCCACTTGCCTTTAACAATTTAAAGATTACCTCTAAATAGTTTAGCAAGTAGAGCAACAATACATTGTTCTCTTTTGGGATATTACAAAAAACATTGACAGTTCTTGACTTTAGTTTGTTACAACCCACTCTACAAGTAGTTTAACAAATTCAGAACTTAATTATAAGACTTAGTGTGATTCATCACATTCCATAAACAAATGGTGTCTTATCAATCTTCTAGGTTGGAGTCTTATTGAGTATATTCAATCTATACTCAATTTTCTAACCTTGATAACATGTGGAAGAAACTATAGTTATCTTGAATCAAACATGCCAATAGATTTTGATTCTTCTAACTGAACATACCATAAAACTATGGTATTTCATTAGAATTAATATTGTAAGATAATCTAACAATATTTTAAGATAACCATCTACTCTTTGGCTTACCTATTTACCAACAAAGTAAAACTTAATGGTACAATAGAATTACCAAGTCAATTGCATGCATTATAACACAAGTATTCTTGACCAAGTCAAAAAACATATCGGTTATAACCCCACTATACGTTATAAGTCATTGATCAACTCATTGACTTCATGCATATGTCTTAAAACATAGCAAGCTAACGTCTTACTTTATATTGTAAGTCTTGTATTAAAAGACTTCATGTTTGTGACTTTACAAAATCATAAACATTTATAATTAAAGTAATTATGAACACCGCCTCGGGTTTCAATTAATATTTCAAGTTAATATTTACTACATATATTTAAGTCATTCAACGAATACTCAAATTCAAAGTAGTATTAGATTACTTTATTTAATTATGTCATTCCATGAAATGTTCAATGTAAGAAACTACAGAATCATCCATACTCGTTCTCACGACACTTGGATATTTTACCTTGGGCTACAATCTAGTTCACGTTCTCACGTAACATAAATTGTAACTACAAGTGTTTCTGAAATATTAAATGACATAAATATTTAAAGTAGTCTTTGTTATCATCTTGACACATGTTCTTAATGGGGCAATCATACACATTTAAATGTATAATTCCTATTGGAACGTTACTCTCTTACCTTGCGGTCAAGAGAATCCATCTAAATCATATTTATATGTGTTGTACCTTGCACACAACAAAGATTTCTCCCACTTGTGCATGGAACAACATCATGTAGCAGATAAACAACACGATACACGTTCGTTTATTTGATTAATATGATTTGTGTCATAGAGATAACAAGTAGATGTAGGACTATATTGATTAGTAAGGAAATGCACATGACTCTCCTTAAAACATAAGTGCCTACAATTGGAAAGTAATTATCTTTGAAGATAATTTGGGTTACTACACAGGAAATAAGGCTAGTAGCTCCCACTGAATTAGAAATCAATAAAACAACTTCTTATTCAGTAATGCAACACAAATGCTCCCACTGAATCTAACAACATTGTAAGTGTTGCATAACCAGTGAAAACAACTTGCTTGCCTTTTACTTTCCTACACCTTTGAAGAACCATACGTAATCATTACTTAGGTACTAAAAGGTGTATTCTACTCTGTGAATGATGGGTTATCCATCAATGTTATTAACTTGAAAATTGGGTATGCAATTTCTTCCTTAACAGGCCTACCATGCCCATACTGGTATGTAGCACCTTTAAAAGCTAAAGCAAAACAACTAGATAAAATATGCTAGTTTGCCTTTTACCAATTTTCGCGGTAATTTTTCTAGCTTCTAATTTTGTAACTCGTATACATGTTTTCCAGTTAACCAACATTCATGTTTGTTACAAAAGGATTCATTCACCAAATGAGGGTAATGAAATCTTTATGGAAAATATGATGTGCAATTCATTGCTATGAGTTACATTAGAATTTAGACAATTCAAACGTTCCTATTATACCTTTCTCATTCATGAAAAGGAATAGGATTGAGTCTCATGCTTCTCCCATGGAAAAGAGACTTCGTTTGTCTTTTCGGTAAATTATTCTTGATCAAACATTTGTTTGAAAGCAGAATGGATCAATTTACTGATCAAAGACTAAACCTCATTTATGGTTAAATGTTGCATTTATACATTCAAAAGAATTACAAAATTCAATTTTAGTATTTTCGATAATTAACCTTTTCAAGAAAATTAAATACCCATGGTTCATAAACATATAACCATTTAATTTTCACTGAAAACTAGGATCCAAATTGACATAGTTTCATCACATCAGTTGATCTGCTAGTAATGAAATTATTCAAAATGGTACGAGTCGAGCCTCAATTGCCAATTTTCAAATTGCAATTCCTAGATTTATGGGATTTACATTTAGCCAATTTCAATAGCCATGTAAACATGTTTTATCCCCATCTTATGCCTTGAGTTGTCAGTTCTCACTACAAAGCTCAATTAAGTTGTCCAAGTTAAGAAACTGCAAAATCATCCATGCCCGTTCTCACGTCACGTGGATATTTTACCCTTTGATTATGATCTAAATCACGTTCTCACGCAAATAAAAGGTAATCTCAGGTGTTTCCGTTTCGTTGGATGGCATACAACTTAAATTAAGGGTAATAATTTTGATGTCAAATCAAATATGTACAAAGATGTCATGCATTCATCTTCGTAGCATAGGTTTTATTAAAACATTTATATTCTTGTTTTAATGTTTAAGCTTTTCATCATCAAACTTTAATCGAGGTATTGGTAAACCAATTAAAGAATTACCTTTAATCCCACTATATCCTACTGCTGCATGAGTCATAAGACCCAAGTTATTCGGATAATTACCACAAAAGTGGCGCGTAGAATTTAAAGTAAATCACCATTAAGATTTTATGCACACATATATGAATACTTGATAGCTCCATTAAGACGCACAAACAAGCGGAGAATTAGGTCAGCGCGAAGCATATTACATACCTTCATCTTTAAGGTCACAATTTAATGCGTACCAACCTTATACCCATCACACAGTTTGTCATTAATGAGTGAGCCGTTCTAACTATTTTGTGCAAAAAATCAATCAATTAAACGATTACGATTACTATGCTTAAAAATACATGTTTCACCATTGTTTAGGTCAGTTTATTTTTCTTATAAAAATACCCTTGTTACATATAACAAACAAATAAATAAATAAAAAATGAATGCATAACATAATAATTAGTCATGCATATCAAATAGCCACATGCAAACCTTTTGATAAATCTTATTAATAATTAATTCTAGATCTGTCAATATGTACATGTTTAATTAAGACTTTCACCCGTTTACAAGAAGGTGAGCCACATGCATCGATTTATCGATTGCGTAAGTCGAAATCAAACACATACCACATAGCACATAATTGATTTAATAATAATAATTGAGGTCTTCCCCAATTTTAGATCTATCATAATATTTAGTGTATATCACTTAACCAAGTAAAACATACAATAAAAGCAGATCCATGATAAAACATGCATGTAATTATCATGGATGTAAATCACACTAACAATTAATGCAATTAAACAGAGTTACGTAATACACATAAAATTGCATGCAACCTAGGGTTTCTAATCGAATTAAAACTGAAGTTTACAAAACCCTAATTAGGGCACCAAAAAACGCCCCCCCAAAAAAATTAGGGTTTAGGTTTGGCAAACCCTAGATCTACGCATACAATTAATAACACAAGCAGTTTATTTTATTTTATGTGTTTCAGTAATTAATTACTTGTTATACAAGGCTCATGATGCCACTGTTGAGTTAAAGATATATGAAAACAAATAGAATCATAAAGACACCACAGAGTACACAACGGAAGACTTAGAATCATAACAATAATTAATTAACTAAAAATAAAACGTAACATACCTCTTGCAATTGGCTAGATCTCTTCAATTCAAGAACCCTAATTAGGGTTTATGTGGTTTAACGAATTGACCCTTACCGTTTTTCAATTCAAACCAATTGATGTAACAATAGTGTGTTACACCACGTTTTTTGTACACACGTACTATTAGCGATTGGATGCGAATGCTAGTTCTTGATCACAATAGAATAACCAAACACCTTTGTTATGCTCAAGGTCACTCGTAAATCCCTTACAATGGGGTTTCATTCGTCGACCAAGAATAAGAGGGAAGAAAAGAATAAGTTTGGCCTTCTAATGAAATCAAATGTACCAAAGGATGAATACATGGGGATGTATTTATAGCCTTATGGTAGATGTCAAGTTTACTATGGTTTCCGATGTGGGATTCCATAGTTTCGGCCAAAAACAAGCCCAAAAGAGGGTTCCTAAAACCGTCTCTTGGCTTGTTTACTTTTCTTCATATCCCGTTGACATTTAATGACCGATAGTCACTTTCGATAAGTGCTTATCGCTCGTTTAGTCGTTTATTGTGAATTTAATAATTAAACATAATATTTTATATTAATTATTTAAACAACGAGTCTCATACGTAAAGTGTGCAATCCAGTGATCTCGAGTTCGAATCCGGCCATACACATATTAAATATATCCATAAACCAACATTACATGCTATGAGTATATGACATTTCCTGATTGCTTCATTTTGTAATATGTCTATCTCTTTTAGTTCCAACATTTTCCATCTTCTCTTCACCCTCGCTCCTTCTCTCTTGTGATCACTCACAGTTATCAAGTATTTCTATATACGAGGATGGGCCAAGGAAGAATGACACGTAAAAACTGGCACTCTTTTATCCAGCAGGATATGGTCCTAATTGGAGTTGGAGCAGTAGTAAACCAGAATTTTGTATTGGTCAGGGAGTATAATCCTAAATAGATTGGCGTGATAATGGTTGTGCTTGCATGGATGGACCCACATTGGTGCCGGGTGTGGCACGGGCTACATCATTTTTTAGGTCACGAAGTGCAATTTTTTTTATTTTTTGAAAACTATCATTTTTTTATTTGTGCAACCGTCGATAATATTTTTGCTACTTTCGTTTTGTTTGGTGCAACTTTAGTTAGTTTGACAATACTTTATGGATCACTTTTTATTTAGTCCAATAATATAATTGTAAAAAAAATACAAAGCCCAATGATTAGTAAACCCATTAATTAAATCTAGCATATACCATACAAGTTACCACATCAATACATCATATTGTCGACTCAATTGTTTCTTCATTCGCTTGTGGGACCTTTTTCATACGATTCAAGTATTCAACTTCGAGGTTCCACCAATCATTCAAGATCAAAAGGTAGCTATCATTCTACCAAAAACTATTTTTATTATTGTTTTAAAAAGGAGTAAAAATTACATTTAATATAATTTAGATTTATGATTTAGTGTCATTTTTGAGATTGATATTTTTAACACAATTTTGGATATGCAAATACAAGACTTTGGTGATTGATTTGGTGAGATAAGGACCGACTTGCTTATTAATATGCCAGCTTTGAGTCCATGTGATTCATTTACAATGTTTGATGCATCAAAGCTAATCACTATAACTACGTTTTATCAAAATGATTTTACGGATGAGGATAGGTTTTCTCTTAGGCGTGAACTTGACCTCTACTATGAGACTGTTATTCATGATGCAGACTTTTTGAAGTTGAAAGGAATTGCTGAGCTTGCTACGTTGATGGTGACACGAAAGAAGCATATTTTTTTTCCTTTGATTTATAAGTTATTGAATCTTTTTTTAGCCTTTCCTGTGACAACTGCAACCGTAGAAAGATGTTTTAAGTCAATAATAATAGACAAGGTACTTTATTGACTAGTTTTTTATTTTTACAATTTATAGAAAGTTGAAATTTTTTTATTGGTACTTATGAAAAAAAAATTGTGCAATGCCCTTTTGAAAATTATGAGTCCGTCCCTATGCTTGGACAAGTTATCATAGATCGACGTGATAATGGTTATGGTTGTGCTTGGACAAGTGGATAACTTTCATCAAGTGGTGGCTTAGAAAATTAACTTTAGGACGTAGAATATCTGAAAAGGCTAGTGGCAACAAGGTAACCCTAGCTCAACTATTCTGTTCTTTAGTAAACGTTTGTGGCAACAAGGTAAACCAGAATATCTAATTTTTTTGGTAAAAGGTCAAAGACCTGGTAAATATATCACTCTAAAAAACGTTTAAATACAAAAGGATATGGGTGAATCCTATATCTCGGCCCGTTATATAGGCGGAGAGCTTACATAACAAGATACTTCATATTCTCTATACAAGAGAATAAACCTCTACTCAAAAGATAACATTAAACTCCTATGGAAACAAAATTACTTCCTACCAAGGCCTCAGAGCTTAATACCATACGTGTCATAATAAACATCCAAATTTCCTGGAAGATCGTAGACCTGATCCGCAAAGTCATCATAATCATCTTCACGATCATAACCACCACCAAATAGGTTCATTGACTCATCAAAAGTATTCACAACCTCCTCTTCATCACTATCGGAGCAACAATCTCTCCCATCTTAAAGAATGGGTTAACCCTCTTAGTAGAAGAAGTAGACGGAAAATCATTTTCCGGATAATCAACGTTTTAATAGGATTGCCATCATCATCAATAAGAATATCTGATTTGGTTTGCCTCGACAAGCATGTAGGTTTGATAATATTGGGTTATATTGTCTTTATCGGTTATCAATTTTATTAAACGTGTCGTTAATAGTAACAAAATATCTTCAGATCCCGCCTATTGGAAAAAAATTGAAAAAAATTGTCGTGTTCTTGTGGTTGTTCGCTTCTTTGTTTTACGGAGTATATAGCTAGCGTTTTTCCTGACAATGTGCTTGAAGTCCCATGTGAGGTTACAATAAATAGTAAAATAGATCTAAAGTGTCACTTTATTCACCATTCAATTACATATTTTTCAACTTGTAAAGAGCCCTTGAGAATAAACAACAACTCTGAAGCCCCGTGGATGGGTGTGCAGTAAGTTAACTGTGCCATTAGGGAACTGTAGTACAACATAAGAAACACTATGATCATGGCACATCAACAACACAAACACCCCCTTAACACCTCAAATTGGCAGCACACTCAAAAACTAAATATCAAAAACCATTGAAGTGGGCTCACTCATCGGGTTTTATATGATTGGAAGAGAATTGGCCGTAAGTGCCATCATTGGAGAATCTATTGTGAACCAATGATTATTTCATCTATAAACATCAACAGAGTCGGAACCGCTCTGAAAAAAAATTGGTTAGGAGTATTTGCTTACAAAATCATATTCACTTCATGGCATACAAGAATCTGTAAGATAAGATAATGTATTGTGTAATATGAATATTATTGCTTGCCCCATTACAGACTCACAATGAGTACATATATAAGATGTTACATAAGATATTTAGAGTAAACCTCACAAATTAAGCTAATCATCTTTTAATGTATAACTAATGCATTGAAGATATCCACTAATTGACACCTATGGACTTATCACAATACACGATTTGAGCCTATCACAAAATCACGGTTAACACTCCTCCGCAGTCCGAGCGGCGAAAACGCAAAATCTCGGACTGAAAATTAAAAACTAATTAACAATAAAGTAAAACTAATTAATAATTGATAAAGATGACATTCGACAGCAAGCGGAAGCACATCTTCAGGCAGCAACAGACATAAACACGCGACAAATCGAATAAATCAAAGTATCAGTACTAAACAGAATAAACCAAAGTATCCTGACCAAATGGGATAAACCAAAGTATCCCTTACCAAACAGGATAAACCAAAATATTCTGACCAAACGGGATAACCCAAAGTATCCCCTACAACTAAAACAAACGGGATAACCCAAAGTATCCCCTACAACTAAAACAAATGAAATTAGAATTAAAACTCATGCACTACCATCAAAAGAAAATATGAGAAAATGAAAGTTGGTTCTAAAACTTCAACCCCCAAAGAACCTTCCAAACAAATAGGGCGTGTTTTTCCCTACAAAAACATAAAGATCCGCAATTTTTTTTTAAATGATAAGGTTAAGGTTTAAAGGGAGCCCTCCGAACCTCTGGCGTTTAGTCGGTGGTCGGAGGCGGCGGCGGAATGTTAAAGTGGCGGAAGAATTAGGATTTGGGGATCTTAATGGCCTGATACCATGTAAGATAAGATAATGTATTGTGTAATATGAATATTATTACTTGATCCATTATAGACTCATGATGGATACATATATAGGATTTTACATAAGATAGTTAGGGTAAACCCCACAAATTAAGCTAATCATCTTTTAATGTACAACTAATGCATTGAAGATATCCACTAATTGACACCTTTGGACTTATCACAATACACGATTTGAGCCTATCACAAAATCACGGTTAACAGAATCTAAATCTAATTTGGAAGATTTATCTCACGTTCATTCTTTGTGGGGTAATCGAAACTGTGATTTTGTCATCCAAAAGGCTAATGGCATGTCAAGTGGTATTATTGCCATTAACGATTCTCGGTTTAAAAAGAACAAAACGATCTGGTTGCAAATCTTTGAGGACTTGGAGTTGCAATATTCTAAAGACTTTGGATTAAATGTATATAAACCAAGATTCCTGGCTTTGTCTTCAATTTTCGATAATCAACTTTCTCTCTCAAGCTTGAATCCTCTCAAGCTCTCTCACACTCAAAACCCTAGATAAGATATGAACATCTTGATCAACCTTTGTTACATTCTGATTTGTTATTTAGTTGTTGTAATAGAACTAATATCACTTTAGATATTAGGATCACATCAGAGTAGCTGTAGTGATCTTTTGGTTGTTTCTGATTATAGATTGAGATTTGTGTTATGGTGATTTGGTATTTTGGTTGATAAACTGATTAAGATTGGTTTTGGTTGTAAATTGTTATTCTGAGATTAATAAAGGTTTTGAGTGTGTTAAAATGTGTTTTTCTACACAAATCACTATCAGTTGCAAATCAGATACAATTGATAATTACATTGTTTATTATGAGGCCCGCATGTATATTGGGATTAACCCATTTATGTGTTGTTTCATATATTTATATACGTCTATTGTATTGTATTCAATTGAGATTAAGAGAAATAATATAATTCTACATGGAATCAACTAGGATTATCCATAAAGAAACTAAACCCTAAATATGCAGTCATTTTCCCTTCTGTCCACACCTTCTACCGTAGCCTCCAATAAATATATTATCGATCACCATGGTGAATAACGCACCTACCGTCACATCTACCTCTCCCTATGATAAAGTTTTCCACGCTAACGCCATCAAGCTTCCCGCTCATTTTTATGCATACAAACTGAATTACTCCCACAATAATAAATTGTTTTAAAACTACATCGAAGGTTTCAAGGCCCTCAACTTCATTCAGGCTCTCACATCACCCGTAAGCACAAGCACTGCCCTTCTCGCATGAATCAAAGATTGACTAACAAACGATGCCATAATTAAAAAATGGATTTACCACACCATCTCTGAATCGCTCTTGGAACGTGTGTTGAAGGCAAAACCTAAGACCTCGAGAGAAGCGTGGGAAATTTTGGAGAAAATTTTCACCGATAATAAGCGATTAATAATATTTGAGTTAGTTGGAGAACTCCTTGGTTTGGACATAAGAGACCTCACAGTCGATGCGTATATTTTCAAGATCGATGCGATAGCATATCGGCTGAGTTATTTCGGCTCCAATGTTACGGATGAAGACTTGTTACGTACGCGATTAAGACTGCGAGTTACTGAAGTTGACTGAGACGATACATGCATTCTTGGTTTGGTGGTTCATGGATTAAAACTGAAAACGCAAGATAAATTGAAACATTGGGAGATAATCCCTTAAAAACATGGGCTTAATTGCGGTGTTCTCTGTGTCAAGTTCAACCAGATTCTCACTCACATTTTTTAGTGCGTTTTTTCTTCACAGGTTTGGTCGAGAATGAAGGTTCATGACAATATGCATAATGTATCGAGCCGTTGGATGGATATTGTGGATGGTTTAAAGCCTATTGCGCACCGAAATACAAGTCGTAGTTGTGGAAAACTAGAGGGGGGGTTGAATAGTTTTGCCAATTAAAACTTTGTTTTAAAGTATTTAGATCGACTTATGTCAATCTATTTATTGATAGATGGACATATACATAAATAATGCAAAGAGATAAAGAGTAAAGGAACAAAAAACCACGACACAAGTATTTATAGTGGTTCGGCTACAAGGACACCTTCCTTGACCTACTCCACTCCCCGAGTAACCAACTCGAATGTTTGTAAGCACTACACAACACAAGCTCCTTAATGTGGCGGAGAAGCCTACACAACGTCACCTACACTTTATCCGGTACAAGGCTAGACACCGAGTTCTTCTACGAGGTAGAACCAAACCTATTACAACGTCGCCTACACTTTATCCGGTACAAGGCTAGATACCGAGTTCCATTACAAAGGAGGAACTACCACCCAACACTATAACCCAAAGGAGACAAACTCCTTTTTTATAACACTTGAAAGTATATCAATATCTTTTAACCCAAACTACACAAATATACATTGACGCCCCATATCGAATGTACACCTTTGGCACTATACACCAATGCCTTCAACTCGACACACTAATGAAGGGAGAGAACAACTATCAACAAGATGCACTTCAGTGGTCTTGAAGATGACGAAGCTTAGCAACTCATGACCTTGAACTTGCACATCTTCAAGATATTGTGATCTTGCCTTTAAGAGGAACCTAGAGAATCACACAAAGAGAAAACTACGTAGAATGATCCTTTGGATATGAGGTTACAAAGGTGATAATATAGAGAGAATATATGTCTAAAAGGGTTAGTGAGCAAGAGAGAAACGACTCACTATTTAAAGGCAAAACTTGTTCCCACGGTTCCGGTGGATCCCTTACCCAAGGGATCCGGCCAATGCAAATTAAGGGATCTGGTTGATGGGTCAGATTAGTCCGGATTTTGGGTTGCAAACCGGGTTATAGGTTATGGGTTATGGATCATGGGTCATGGATTTTTGGTCATGGATTTTCGATCATGGATACCCAACAAGATACATTGTACCTAGTCAATGGGTTATGGATCTTGGGTCATGGGTCATGGACTTTGGGTCACAGATCATGGATAATATCCAACATGACTTCATGCATGATGTCATAAAGTGGATCATGGGTTATGGATCATGCTCCATGGGAATGGATCATGGACTTTGGTTTTCACCCAACAAGATACATTGTACCTAGTCAATGGATCATGGGTCTTGGGCCATGGGTTATGGACTTTGGTTTTTACCCATTATTTACCCATTACAAGTTATACTAAGCACATGTGCATTTTTATAAAATATAAGCAAACAACATCACTTGTAAGTGTTTTATAAAATGGTTTTGGTTTTATATAACTTATTTAACTCAACGTGTTTTGATGGTTTTATATGTTTAGTAAAAGTGTGTTAGCAAACTATTGGCTCAAAGCTTTTACGTATTTTATTTATTTCGTTAAAATGATTTTACATTTGTTATCGACAAAACATTAGAAGATCGTAAAATATAAATAAACGTTTTTATGGTTTATTTTTTTTAACAGGAGTGTTACTGGACGTATTGTTTTTGCCACAACTGTTTATTATATTTGGAAAGAACACAATAATCGGAAATATTGTTTGTAAACTTGTAAACAAGGTAGTCGAGCTTTATATATAGAAATCTTGGGCTAAAATATCTAACTCTCAAGTATAAACACACAGCCTACCTAATGGATAACATCACAAGTTTGAAAAAAATATTTAGGGGGGGGGGAAGGTGAATGTGAGTAACAACAGTTAGATGTGGTTAGAGCGGATTTAGTTTTTGAGTGTGCGTAAAAAAATGGCTTGTCATTTGTTGTCGGGTCATTCCATGGCCAGTAGTTAGGGTAGTGGCTTGTGTTTATATGTGGTATTCAACCAATTAACTTTGTAATTATTGAGTTTGGTCTATAATATTTTCTTATGTAACCCTTAAACCCAAAAAAATGAACAGATTGGATAAAAATGAGTTAAAATGGATAATTTTTTGGCACTGGTACGATGCCAACGAAATATAAACACATAAAAAAATTCATATATCTATCTTTTTTTTTGAAAGACGATTTTATTACACAACACTGGCAAGGAGCAAGAGAAAAGGTTACTAAAATATCAAGCAAGAGTACTAAGATTATATGGGGTTTATGAGCCAATCATTTAATTTTGGTTTTAAATGTTTGTTTTGATTAAGAATCCAAGCGTGGGGATAAAAATTTGATCTCTTCAATAAGTGTTGGGCCAATTCAGTGCTCAATGATCCTTTGTACATGATTTGAATGAAACATATCTTAAGTATAAAACAAGTCCCTAAACATTCAGGGAGTCATCCTCAAGAAGTTCTTCAGAGTCTTAAAGAAAGGCCCATCACAACCTGAGGCGGATCTCTTAGAGTGAAGACAAGAACCAGGATCAGGAAGATGGAGTCAGTGAGTGATGAAAATAACACACTAACTCCCTAAAGACTATCTCTAAATAAAGACCTGGAAATATGGGCGAGAATTCCTAGATGAAAAAATCAATAAAGTAAGTCAAACAAGTACTATAGCTGTTACTAAAAAGGTGAATAGTTGAATAAACTATTCATTAAAGTACTTTGATGTGATGCTACGCATATAAGACCATGTGGAAGATGTACTCTTCCACTAGTTACTTGACACCTAACCTACTGCACACATGTGACTTCACTTTTACCCTCCTATGTAAAGACAGGGTTGTAATAGAGATGGTTAGTGACTCTATACAAATGTAATGATACAAATGTATAGTTAATAAGATCCTCCTCTCCAATAACATACTAAGCTAAGCTTTCATACTTATGTTGTTCATATTGGAGAGTTTTATTTGTCATTAAATCCCAACTGTTATTCCGCAAGCAATTGGGTATAATTCTTTGATATATATATATATATATATATATATATATATATATATATATATATATATATATATATATATATATATATAGGGTAAAGTTAAAATAAAAAGACAAATATTCAGAAAAGAATAAAAAGATTTTATTTTTTTAAAAAATTCTCCAAAAATTCCAAAAAAATTTCACAAAATCGGGTATGTTGGTGCATAAAACTTTTGTGAAAACTTTTTTTATAATTTTGAGTTTTGATATGTTTTTTTAATGCACAAAAAATGAATTTTGATGCGCAAAAAAATTTTGATGCACAAAATTTTCAACTTGTTTTAGTTTGATGCGCAATATTATTTTGATGAAAAAAGTCAAAAGAAGTTGGGTGCAAAAACCAATTTTTGATGCACAAAAAAAGGATTTAATGCGCAAACGTATTTTTTCATAATTTTTTTTGGGAAAAAATATCCACTTTTATAAAAAAGTTTTTCACAACTTTTTCATGCACCATCATACCCGATCTTGTGGAATTTTTTGGGAATTTTTCGAGAACTTTTTTTAAAAAAAAAATCTTTTTATCTTTTTACGGATATTTGTCTTTTTATTTGATCTTTATCCTATATATATATATATATATATATATATATATATATATATATATATATATATATATATATAAATATATATATATATATATATATATATATATATATATATATGTAGTAGGGATCTAGTGAGAAGTAAATTAAAATAAGAAGTGGTGAGAAGTGACCCAAACAACGCATTTGAGATGCAACGACTTGCATTAGATGCATTTCTATTCATATAGATGCAACATCTTGAGTTTCGAAAGTTAATTTGATGTATAGATGGTGCAAATGGATTTTCATGATTTTGGCACGTGCAGATGAACAAAAAACAAGAGAAATCATGAAATGCATCAAATATACTTATATGCATCTGATTAAAAGCTAGAAAACACACTATGGTGCGTTATAATGCATCTAAGATTATAGGGATGCATCTAATTTAGGTTGGTGCATCTCGGATTTGCGGTTATAGTTCTTCTTATTCCTTCTTATTTTAAGTAATCTTCTTATTCGATCCTAACTCTATATATATATATATATATATATAAATATATATATATATAAGGTAGGGTTATAATGAAAAGAGTGTTAAAATAAAAAGGGTGGGAAGCCCTCCCAACCATTGGATCAGATTTGACTTGATTTGACCAGATCAAAAAGTGCGGTGGCATGATGGTAAATAATGCAAACTTCAGGGGCAATTGTATAATAGGGATATTTACACAACTAGTGTTTCATCTCACCATTCGTTTCATATAGAAAAAAGACAAACCTCTCTCTAAAAAAACACATACTAATTCATACACAAACACTAATTATTTCATTCCAAAATATTAATTCACCATCAATGACACAACCTGCTGCATCAATGATTGTTACAGGATCGATTTGTTATAGTTTCAATCCACCATTCAAAAACCTAACTGCATCAATGACGGTGAGGAAGAATCTACCAAATCTTGCACTGCCTCGCAAGTAGATTTTTTAATAATAATTTTGTTACTGCATCAATTACTTAATTTCGTTATACTAAAATCATTTTTTTGTTGATGAATTTAGTAACTACAAAGAGTAATAGAGTCATTGATCTTGCTTTTAAAAGTATAAAAAATGGACTTTTATATCTGTTGAAAGGTGTGTGTTTGTGTATGCTTATGTATGTTTTATTCTATATCTGGAACAAAATGTAGCAAAAAATATATAAAAAACGTGTTTAAGAAAGTTACATACAAGGTGTTTGATAAAATGTCTCAGCTAGAATTTACAACTGTGATGCACTAAATTTACATTATGATGTTGTTATTTTGAATGTTGATGCAGTTGTATTTCATATTATGATGCAACAGGTTTTGATTTTAGCTTTGATGCATGATAACGCTCAAAATGAGTATGTTTTTAGTAGTGTTATTGTTGGTTTTTTGTATGATAATCGGCTATATTTACTCATAACTGTTCCAAAAGTGCAAAAGAAGCGTATTTGTTTGTGAATGTAGCCATGTATCGTAAAAAGTGATGAAATGAAGATTTCATGCACATTTGACT
This sequence comes from Chrysanthemum makinoi, assembly GCA_910596185.1. NCBI lineage: Eukaryota > Viridiplantae > Streptophyta > Magnoliopsida > Asterales > Asteraceae > Chrysanthemum > Chrysanthemum makinoi. The sequence goes on along the minus strand of OU343223.1, from coordinate 60,788,209 downwards.
AATTCCCGAGGAAGAAAGTCAAGTGAGGAAGCTCTTGGACTCAATGATTAGGAGGTGCAATGATTTCTAAGTGTCTAGAACAAATAAAGATCAAGTTTCGTCTTGGAAATCAACATCGAAAGCAAAGAAAAAGACACGAATCAAGAAAAATCAACCAAAGTCAAGATTGGGTGTACGATAGACTCCCAGCCGATCGGTCGGAGCCCGCAACCTGATTGGCTGGGGTGATGGACAAAACGCAACCGGATCGTCTGCGTCGCAACCGATCCGGCTGCAAACCCTGGAGTTACACTTTTGGTCATTTATTGTTGCCTTAACTTTCATTAATCATTAGAGGCCGATCATTTCCAGTTAATAACTTATTTGGGACGTTTTTAGCCTGATAGTTAAGGGTTCTTAGCTATAAAATGAACCTCGACTTAGTAGTCTAGTGTGACACAACCAAAAGAGTAATAGTTTACACCAAAGCTATTACCAACCCTTATTATTTATCCCGAAAGTCTTGTATCTGTTGTAAAACGTCCAAGAAAGTGGTGAGACAAATTCTCATCCATTGTGTAATCATTCGGAGTTGTACGGTTAGGCTAGACGATTGGAGGCGTGTGGTTGCTATATTCCACAATTTCTAATTCTTGTAATCCAAAGCTTAGGTATTCTATTGAACTTGTCATGAATTTCTATTCTCTTGAATGATTTGAATTACCTTGTTACTACTTGTGTTATGTTATGATTGTCATGGAGTAATTCTTAAATATACTTGTGTGTAAGGATGTAGGAAATTGTAGGAGCGTTCTTATATGTGATGCATGTAAATGATATTGTTTAAATGAGTTTGTTGGAAAAACTACTAGTCTTGTTTGATTTGTCGGTAAAACATGTTTAAGAAAATGGACCGAAAGGATTTCTCTTATGTTTTATTCCAAAACGTTAAGTGACAAACTAGTATGGGGATATGGTGATTGACACTCACCATGTTTACTTATTGAAACAAGACTAGAAACGTTTTCTTCACGAAAGGGTCGAAATATTCGTAGGAACAAGTTTAATAAGAACCTTTTACAAACAAATGGATTTTCTAAAGAATAATCATTAGGATAAGGACCGAAAGGATTACCTATATGTTTTTGTTCTTAAAATAATTTTACAAAACATAAACCATGGGTTGGAAATCATTTGCTTATGATTTGTGAATTGCATCAAGAGTTTACACCAAGCCTTCATAAACACTCTCTATGATTGCCTATAGACTTCACACAAGTATATGTTCTTAAATTTGATTTTTACTAAACCACAACTTTGAGGAAGCCTTAACAAGCTTTCTTGTCTCGAATATTTTAACAAACTAAAACGCAAATCTCTTGGGACGATCTCGACTTACCCACCTTTGTTATCGCGAACGAGTATACTTGCTAGTATGTGTTTATAGTAATTGCCAGATAAATCGTGTTTATAAATTTTAAAACTTGCAACACGTGAGACACATCAAGTTTTTAGCGCCGCTGCTGGGGATTTGAGTGTTTTTTATTTGTTTTATTTCTGTAAAGATCGTAATATTTGAGTTTAGTTCCAATTTTCAAGTGAAAAAGTAAAAAAAAAAAGAAGTAAAATTTTTGGTTTTTGGACCAACTGATTCGGCTGCGCGAGCAACCGATCCGGTTGGTCGTCTCGGTAAAAATATGTTTTTTTTTTTATTTTTTCTAGTTTTTAGTTTATCTATTGTTTTTTGTTTTAGTTTATAGCTTATTTATTGTCATTTCTGATTTTTAGGCTAGTTTAGAAGATTGCTTATGATTGTTTTTGTTATTTTTAGATTTTTGGTTATATTTCATTTTTAGTTTTATTTAATTTTCTAATTAATATTGTCTTTATTAGAGTAATTGTCTAGTTAATTTTTAGTTTTAGATGTTTAGTTAGTTTTAATGATTAGTTAATATTATCTAGTTAATGTGGTTTATGCTTAATTAGTATAATTAATGATTTTAATTAGTAGGGTAACGAGTAGACACACTTATTAAAATTTAAGTTTTAATTAATTGTCTTTAATTAGTTATTAATTAATAAGTTTAGCTAATTTTAATTTAAAAAAAATGGAATTCACTCCAGCCGATCGGTCGTAGCCCGTAACCGGATCGGCTGGGCGAGTTTGGTTTGAGGCATACCACCAACCGAATCGGTTGGAGGGCCAACCGATCCGGTTGGAGCTCTCGATAACAATTTTTCTAGTTTCTTAATTTCAAGTTTTAGCTTTTGTTTTTAGTCTTAATAAGTGTCTTTACTTGTTTAGTGTTTCTGTAGTTTGTTTTGATTTAAACTAACTCTAACGCTAATAATTTGGATGATTGTTTTTGGTTTTGTTTTTTTTTGTTAGATAAGTTTGTTATCGATAGTTTGAGTGGAATTTCCGAGTATCTACGCAACTTGGATGAAATGTTTAAGGATACCGGTAACTCATTGGAGAAGATTGGGAATATCTTGGAAGAAAGTAAGAAAGAGTTGGCTATTGATTCGGACTGCTTGGAAGAAGTTGGAGAAAACAAGGTTCAAGTTCCTAAAAAGAATAGGGTCGTGATTTTCACGCAAGCACCTCTCACGGGGTACGATTCACCATTTATGAGGTTTGGGACATCGTGTAGTGTTGAAGGGGTGAGCGCGTAGGATGCTCAATTGAACATGGCTTATGGGGACAACTATATTGTGGACAAGGTACTTGACAAAATTGGCCACGTTCGTTTGGACTATGAAGCTTATGGGAGGAAAATTGTTAAGAATCTTCGGATCAATATCCATGGTCATATTTTTGAGGCCGATTTTGTAGTTTTGGAAGAAGGGAACGCGGATGAACCGGATGTATGCTTTGGACGTGATTTCCTTGTGACAACTAAATGTCAACTGGATCTTGCTCTAGGTGAGATGAGAATCAACATTACCGATTTGGAGGAAGAGAAGGAAGTGAATGAAATGCTCGCGGAATTGTGTGCAAACATGGAGAAGGAGGATGTGGAGATTGTGAAAATGGGAAAGGCTAGTAGGAAGAAGACCTCATCTAATAAACTAACTCCCACCACCTCTACCACCAACAAGACCCATGATTACACAGCATCACCACCAAATTCACCCAACACCTTCAAGCCCTTAACTCAAGAGCAAAAGGAAGCCATCCTAGCAAACCTTGAACAAAAATTCCTTGAACTTAACGAGAAGAAACCGGTGATTGAAGTGTTACAAGATTATGTTCTTTACCGCAAAAAGCTAGATGCAGTTATGTTGGCTAGAGCACGGTTGGAAGATAAGGATCTTTCGGATGAGGATAGGGATAGGATCTTATTTCGGGGTATGCCGCGGAAAGAGAGTGACCCGGGTAACTTCGTTTTGCCTATAAAAGTTAACGGGACCACTCCGGTTTATGCTTTGGCAGATACGGGATCACGTTATGCCTTATCCATTATTCAAGACTTTGGGACTAAGCAAACCTCAACCCAATCATTCTAAGGCTAACCATGGGGGACAACTCTCAAGCTAAGGCTATGGGGGAAGTGAAAAATGTGAGGGTACAAATTGGCTACCAACCTTATTTAGCCGATTTCCTAGTCTTGGATATACCGGTTGATAAAAGTCTACCTCTCTTACTTGGAAGACCTTTCCTACGCACATGTGGAGCGATAATAGATATGGGGAGGGGGACTATGACAATTGATGATGGGATCTCAAAGCAAACTTATTATCCCAAGCCTAGGAGTAAAGTGTTAGAATTTATGGAGGATTTGGAACTCTTTGATGGGGAAGATGATTTAACTTGTTTCGAAGTTGGGCGTGATGCCCAAGGAAATCCTATGTATGGGCCGCTTGCCCTACCATATTTTGATCTCGATGATGAAATGGAACGTGCACTTGCTATGGAAGCCTTCTACAACCCATTTAAAAACATCCCTGTGTACAAAAAGCTCACAGATTTCTTAGGATCTCTAACTGTACAATTGAAAATTTTGGAATGGGGACCCGAAGGGACGAGTGTATACAAAAGAGAAGAGGGAGATGGGGAATGGCATGTCAAATTTGATATATTATGCCCGAATGGAAGGAGATTTGTTAGAAAGTTCAAAACTCATGAGACATATCATGAGTTGACCGAAAAAATCCAAAGTGAGGATATTTTAAGGCATGAATATTTTGAGGAGTGATAAGGTGAAGAACATCGCAACAATAATAACAAGCATTTGTTTGCTTGATCTTCATTATTTTATGCACTTAGGGATTTTGATTTCATTTGGTTTTTATTTTTCTTATTATTATGGTTTGAAGTTATTTTAATCAATTCATTTTGAGTTTTAGTTTTAAGTTTATGATGATAAGTATGATGATTTAGCTTTTGTAGATGTTGTTGAAATTTGAAAATGGTTGGATGAATGTTGTGTGCATCTTTAATTGGATTTTTGAGTAAACAATTTTTGCTTGGAAGGTAAAATGCCCAAGTAAAGTTAAAAAGGTAAAATTCTGCAAAAATGTAAACTGAAATGGTTGTGTCCATGACTGAATCGGTTGGATGCAAGTATAAGTACCCAAAATTCATTTTTCCAGAAAAACACACACACACACACACACTAATCCTCCATCTAGGTTTCACAAAATTTGACCACTAAGAAGTTGTTTGAAGGTTGTAAGAGTTTTAGAAGATCATCATGGCACCTAAACAAGTAAGCATCTGCAATCAATTAACTTAATTAGGGTTTAATTTGAGTATTTGATTCGAATTACAAATTAGGTCACCAATTTGGGGGTTTTTGATGGGATTCGAATTAAGTTGTAATCTTTTAGAATTAAGTGGGTAATTGATATAGGAATGCATTGCAAAAAGAATTGTAGTGATTGATTCAACATTGAATGAGTATTAGATGATTGAATTTTCGGATTCAATTAGGTTGTGCCATTGAATCAAATTAAGTTGCAATTGATGATTCCTAGTTGTTAGATGATGCATTTTCAGTGAATTTTAGATGCCACATTGTTGATTAGAATAAGTAATTGATGAATTGAAGTTAAGCTTGTAAGTTCTAAGCATGATGAACAAGTGATATTTGGAAGTTTTGAATGCGAATTAAGAGCAAATTGAGGCCGTAGAAATCATTGGTGATGTTAAAATGCAGTTTAGAAGTGAATTGGAATTGGAAAAATCTTGTGGGAAATCATTTGGAAGGCCGTAGCCTTATGCAGATCAAGAAACCGATTCGGCTGCGCAACGCAACCGAACGGTTGGACCCAGGTTAGGGGAGGAGCCGGATCAGCTGCCCCTCGACCGATCCGGTTCCAGGTTCTGATGTGGAAAAATGCGAATTTTGAACTAGACCCTAGAGGCTTCTATAAACCTTATGGTTGGTTCTAACACTCTTATATTGACTTATATTTGTGATTTCTACAGAGAAATGTTGTAGGTTGTTTGAGTTCGACGCGGATTCCACCGAACCCGATCATGACCAAGTATTGCCAAAGGAATGCAAGGAAGAAGGTTACGTATAGCTTGAAAGCTGAAGGGAATGCAAACTTGAAGTTTAAAGATCTTACCAATGAGGAGAAACATGCTTTTAGGGAACGTTTGTCAAAGTTGCAAAACAGAACTGTTTCGGTTCCGAGGTTGGTAGATTGGGATTTGTTTAACGAATATGAGTGTGAGAATGAGTTGCGGGGTATGATGCGGGGTGTCTTATGTCTATCCGATTGATGGAGATTCGTTTGACAATTTATCGTGGGAGAGAGCTTTTAGCATTAATGAAGAAGTTTACCGTGAATGGTGTATGGAGTTCTTTTCGAAAATGTACTTTGAAAGGAAGTTCAATGTTCGGAACATCATGAATGAATTTTTTGTTTGGTTTAGGCTTTGTGGGCAGGATTATGCATACACTTTTCCGGGTTTTGCTGTTGCTCTTGGATTGTATGAACCAGATGAGGTTAATCATCGATTGTTTGAAGCTCATTTCTCAAGGCTTAGGAGATTTGAGAAAGATTACCCTTGTGTTCCCGCGTATTGGAATTGTATGGGAGATCCTTTTTGTACTCGTAGGAATTCTGCAACCCTTAGGAGTCCATTGATGAGAGTGCTACATAAGTTGTTAGTATGGGGGCCGTTTTTACAAAATTGGGAGCCGGGACAATGCCAAAAGCCGGACTTGTGGATAATGATGTTGTTGGAAGAGACCAAGGATGGAAATGCGGCTTGGCTCATAGCCGAGTATTTGTCTAGGAAAGCCCCGGGTATCAAAGGTAATAGCAGCATATGTGGAGGTCATTATGTGACGAGGTTGGCAAAGAATCTTGGGTATTACAATAGCAATGAGCTGGCTAAGTGTGGAGAGCCAAAGGTTACTGAGATATGGGATGCAATGAGTTTTGGAAAAGCTTTGAATAGGTGGACAAAGACTTTGGGAGCATGGATTGAACCACCACCACCACAGCAGTCGGGCAATGTGCCAATGGGCAATGTGCCGATGGGTAATGTGCAAACGGGTACGACTAGTAGTTTTGACTCAGGTTGGGGAGATTGGAACCAGCATTTGAATGAAATTGAGTGTAGGGATATTTGGAGAGATTCGATGATGTTGAGGAACAACTACATTAATGATTATTCGATTCCGTTCTTTCAACACATGGCTCAAGAAGCCAATTATGAGTTGCCTCCCTACAACCCAGCTAATGTTCCACCATATCCTTTCCCCTACACCTCGTATCTTGGACCGTATCCGTACCCATATCCTGGCTATACACCATTCCCCGACCCAGTTCCTAATTATGGTTGATTACCCAAGGTTGGAGGATCTACTATGATGTTGGAGGATCTTCATCGGGAGCTAGGGGAAAGAAGAAGAGGAGAGTTCGTTCGGAGTTTGTGGACGAGCACTATGAGTCCTAAAGTGATGACGAAGATGATGATGATGATGAAGGTGATTAGATGAGTGAGGATGACGAATGCTCGTGGATCATTCTTTGGATTGTGATTTCAAAAACAATGCTTATGTGTGTCGAACAATGATTTCTCTATCTCTATCTCTTAACTATTTCTTTAGGATTATTATCATACTTTGTTAATTTTTATTTTAAGTAGCGTTTGGATTGTTTGTAGTTTGTTTGTTTGTTTTGTGTGTTGTGTATATTTTGCACTTTTGTTTGCAGGATGGATGTGACGGAAGCTTATTGTTGGTCAATATTTGGAGTTGGATAACTCACATGCGTGCCTATGACCCAATATGCATATTGCATATTCTATCCCGTGGTATCTTTTGACTATTTCTTTTTCCCATTTTCTTTACTTTGAAGTTCATTTTATTACATTGAGGACAATGCAAAACTTAAGTATGGGGGAGGGAAGAAAATAGGAAAAATGATACAATTTTTAAATTTTTTAGTTTTTAGTCTTATTTTTTATTTTTAGGTAAAGTTTTTTGGATTCGAGTAGTTAGTAGAAAATCGCCCTTGATTGTCTAGTTGTTTTCGCACGTTATTAAGATACATTTAAAAACAACTTGGGTATTTCAATGGTAAAATGAGGTTTTTGAAATTTTTTGATTTAGACCAAATTACGAAAGTAATTCATTTTGGATTCGATAGCATTAACTAGCGGGCATTGTAGCCTTTTTCCACTAAATTGTGAGGATTCTTTTTGTATAAAACATATCTTTTTGTTTTATATTTTGCTATGAGTGTTCCGGTGATTATGTCGATTCCAGAACTTGTACTTGTTATGCATTACGGTTAAAATCACTCTCGAGTGATAAAAATATGTTCAAATGATAAGAGACAATCGTAGGATTTAACCCAAATGGCCTTCCATTTTACATCTAATGTTTTTTGCTAACCACATCGGTTAGTTAACCACTTTATATGGACCCATTTGTTAGTGCTCATTTTTAGCACTAGATACCCTTAGTTACACCCTTCGAGACAATCTTTTCATTTTTGTTAAATCCAGAAAAATACAAAAATATTTTACACCTTAAACCTTAGCCAACCCATGTCAATGTCTATTGGTTTGTTGCTAGTTGTTTGGAGTGTTGGATTGTTTTTGATGATTATGAAGAAGCTACACTTTGTCATTTGTGTGTACCATTCTCCAACAAATATGAAGGAGACGTCTTTCTCATTTGTATTTTTTGTGGTGTATGCTTATACTAAGTGTGGGGGAGTTGAAAAAAAAAGTTATGGTTATAGCCAATGTGCTAAATTGAGTAAATTGATTAGCCAATGAGCTAAATTGAGTTATATATGTTTGGAGATCGATATGTGAAGAAGAGGAAAATATAATCATTTTTGGGATTGTGGTTTGTGTGTGTTAGGAATTAGAAATTCCAGGTATTAAAGAGTCGGTCACCTCAAGTATATGTAATCGTTAGAAAGCTCGTAGTCGTAGTTATTTTATGTTAAGTAGTATTTAGTTTTGTAACACCGTGGAGGACGGACGGGTCTTTACCCACTGTATGCCTGATCCACAGCCCGTTGTGTGGCGTTTTATTGTAAGACTATAAATACTCTCTACCTTCCAAGGTAGAGAGTTGGAGCTCATTATAAGATTTATCTTTCTCTCACTAAGGTTCCCTAAACCTCTAACTTTCTCTCTCTAGAACTCTTTGTACGCCTACTTTGTGTTTGGTTTGATGTGTATGTGAAATCCAATATGTTACAATTGGTATCAAGATCAATGGTTTGATCATCTCTTACATATCTTTGGATTTCTAGTGACTTTTAGGTGGTTTTAGAGTTTGAAAAAGTTTAGTGGTTTTTGCATCATTTGGATCATTTCTAGTGTTAAAGTTTGAATCTTGGGTGTAGTTTTGTGTTTAGAATCATTGTATGTGCTTAGGTTTTGATTTGGTAAGCTTGAATCATCGTGGTTGGGTTGTTTTTGGATTGAAAATTGGTGTTTATGTGATTTTTCTACCTAGCGACTTAACCCACGGAAAAGTTATCTTGGTAGCGACTTGCTTTGAAAATTGGTAGCGAGTTGTAGTTGATGTTGTTAGCGATTTAGGCGTAGCGACTTGTCTATTGAAACAAGCCGAAAAACAGTACACTTAGTGGATTCTCCACTACGGGTAGCGACTTGGTGAAAGTTAGCGACTTGTAGTTAAGTTTGTTAGCGACTTGGTGTTAGCGATTTGGTGCTTAGCGAGTTGCTCTTTAGCGACTTGACAACTTAGCGACTTGGTGCTTAGTGACTTGCTATCAAAATTTTGCTAGCGACTTGGTGCTTAGCGAGTTGTTATTTAGCGACTTGACTGTGTCTTAGCGACTTGGTGCTTAGCGACTTGGTTCAGTTTTTCTTAGCGATTTGATTGACTCGTCTGTAATACGGTTTTCTCTTGATTTAGTAAAATCCCGTGAAAGAATCTATTTCCCGATTTAATCATAGAGTTATAAAATCCCGTTTAATCTGTCAACATGTCTACCAACGTTCTTACAATCATCTCCACTGTTGCCGAGGATGTTCAAGCAAATGGTTCAGATACTGGCCCACCCATGCTTGTCGAATCGACTATGACTTTGGGATCAACGAATCAGATTGTACTGTCTTGGAAAGGAAAATGGAGTCAACATTCTCAAATCCATTGATGAAGGACCGTATCGGGTTGAGACTACTAGAGGCATAATTGATACAGCTGAAGATGGTACATTGATTTACGGAATGGACAGACCAAAGATGTATGATGAGCTCGATGATAAGGATAAGAAGAGATTCGATGCGATATCGGGCTTCTAACATCATATCGCAAGGTCTTCCAAAAGACATATACAAGATTATCAACCACAACACTGAAGCAAAGGCTGTATGGGATAATGTCAAGATGCTTCTCTCGGTTCTATTAACTATGGAAGACAGAGAATCTCAATTATATGATGAATTTGAACACTTCAAGATGAAACCAGATGAGAGTGTCTATGAGTATTACGTGAGATTCCATAAGCTTGTTAATGACATGAGGAACATCAGAATGACTATGCCAAATATTCAGTGAACTCAAAGTTTGTGAACAACATGAATCCCGAATGGCACAAGTTTGTCACCTCTGTGAATCTAACCAAAGGATTGAAGAATACAAACTATGAGCAACTCTATGCCTTCTTTCTTTAGAATGAGAGACATGCCGTGTTTGAAAAGAGGATTCTTGAACAATTCAAAACAAATCCAGGAGAGACAAGCTCATCAAATGATTCAACTGCCTTCTACTCAAACATTGGGATTACTACTAAAGCTTCACAAGTTATACCCATGGGTGATGGAACTCACAAACTCATTCCCGATCCAATGTTCAAACAAGCTGATGCTGATACACACGTGGGTAACTTCATTAATCAACTGGCTCTCCTGATTAGTCAAAACATGAACTCTCTCCCACACACCAACAATAACCTCAGAACAATGTCTAATCCACACAATCAAGCAACTGTCAGAGATGGGAAGGTTATAGTACAACCAGTTCAAGAAAGGCAGTATGAACAAGGAAGAGGTGGAGGTGGTAGAGGCTTTGTGACAAATCAGAATAGGGGAAGAAATGGAAATCAAGGACAAGTTAAGACGATCAAGTGTTACAACTGTGGAGGTGAGGGACACATTGCAAGGAACCGCAGATCGCCAAACGCCTCAGTCGAATACTTCAGGGATAAGATGTTGCTTGTTCAAGCTCAGGATAATGGTGCAGCTTTGGATGAAGAGGAGTTGCTGTTCTTGGCTGCGGGAATTGCTAAGACATATGATGCAGATGTGGATGAGCAACCAATTCAGGAGATAGGCCATAATCATCAGAATGCCTTTCAAGTAGCTGATTGTGATGCATACGACTCTGATGTTGATGAAGAACCTACTGCACAAACCATTTTCATGGCTAGCATTTCTCCAATGGTCTCTCCTAAAGTCTCTTCATCACCACAAGCTGGTCCATCCAAAGACAAAATCATTTCTGAGGTATTAAAATTATACGATGAAGTTGATGAGCAAAAGATACATAACGAAGTACAATCAACTGTAATTATTGAGTCAGATATTGAAAGTATGGGTAATATCAATGTTGTCCCATATGATCAATATATGAAACAAAGCGAAAGTGAAACTGTACCAAGTGATGTATCTTATGCAGTCAATGATGACTATGTTTTTGATGAATACACTGCATGTGCCCTTGATGATTCTGTTATTTCTGAACTTAATGCTTATAAAGAACGTGTTGCTATTTATGAACAACGTGCTAAGTTTGAATTAACCACCCGTGAGCAGGAAATGGATGACCAAATGCGTACAACTATTAGAAAAAGTAGGTTTAGAGAAGAAGTATTAAAACAAGAGTTGAACTCCTTACAAGAAAAGCTTTCTAAAACTGCTAAGCAAAAACAAGAACTTCAAGAAAATGTTAAAATGCTTAAGCAAGAATTCAGGGTTAAGGAATCAAAACTTTTGAATGACTTTTCTAATCTAAAAATCTTGAAAAACAAGCTTGAAAATAAGTTGTACGTACAAGGGAATACCATCCAAACTGCTCACATGGTCACTAAGCATAGAGTTTTAAGCGACAAGCATAGTGTTCCCATTATAGATAAACCCAACCCAGAGTATGGGAAGATAGCAAAAGCAGCTCAAAATGTAATCTATGATAGCAATGAGATTCTTAAACCTAGACAAAAACCTAGTTTCTATGAGTGCACTGAGGAAGATAAGAAATCAGATGAAGTCACTAGGGAAAAGATGAACAAGAAATTAGATGATCCTAAATGTAAAGAGAAGAAAATAAATATCACACCCCATGATTACAAAAAGGAGAATTGGATTTCCTTGAACATGTTTAAGCCTCAGACGTTGTTAACACCCGAACAAGTGTTCTGGAAAATGGATTTAGATAAGCAAAAAGCAAAGAATCTTATTGTAACGAACCCTCCCTTTAGGAAAATGCCTTCAGCGACTGTGTATCCTCCCAATACACCAATGCATTTAGTTCCTAGGACTATTGCCACTAAAAGCAAGACCTTAATCAGTCAATATGTTATTTTTCAACTATTTGTTGATTTTGAGAAAACTTGTAAGAAAAAGATCACACCCACTGGTATAACTGAAGGGGAAAGTGGTTTTGAGCAAACGAAAGAATGTTATTTAAATGAAGTCATGCCTTTCTTTAAACAACTAAAAGATCATTTTGAAAGTCTTAAAAGGGAATGAATTTAGACATTAAAGAAATGGAAAAGGAATTTGATGCAATGATAGTTGAGGTTAGTGACTATGAGCGAGAGCTAAAATATAATGAGATTGAGAGGAAGAACTTGCATACATTGAATGAGACTCTTATTACTGAATGTGTTGCTCAAGATGTGTTTTTCACTGCTACAAATTGTTCCATTAATGCTTATCAATTTCATGTACTATCTGTTGCCCTGAAAGTCTCCCATGATCGTGTCATTGAGCTTGAAAAGACAAATTCTAATCTAAATGAGAAAATTGAACTGGATGATCACGACAATTTAGTTAAACATTTTTCTAAACTAGAGGTTGAGCATTTTAATCTACAACTAAAATATCAACATCTTAAAGAAAATATCAAAACTTCAAATATCAAGACATCCTCAGATGCTCCAGAGTTTGATGCAGTTTTTCAAATTGACAAACGTGATGAACAGATTCAAGCTCATTGTAACACGATCAGAAAGTTGAAAGCCCAAATCTCTCAATTAAAGGGTCAAAAGAACAATGTGACTGGCTCCCAAATGCCTCCTCCTTTAGATTCTCAGAATTCTCAAACGTTTCATCTTCAAAACTTAGTAAATGCATTACAAAAGGAAAACGAAAGTTTTCTAGAAGAAAATGAAAAGGTTAAACGCCATTTCAATGAGTTATTTGAATCAATAAAGGTCACTCGGAACAAAAATAACGAACAAATAGCTTCATTGCAAAAGGAAATTGAGAATCAAGAGCAGTGTAAAAGGGAAAATGCCAATGACCAATGGGGAGAATGGTGTATCAAAGGTTCACTCTTGTAATAAATATGCTTTGTCTGTGAAATATGTTCCTCCTCATCTTAGGAATAACAAACTTGCCATTCAAACATATTTCTCATACCTTAAGGATAGTCTAGAATGTCTCCATGAGATTGTAGAGGAGGATAAGTTAGAGAAACCACTTGATAATGCAATTGGCCATGCATGCGTATATGCCAAACGATCTCAAGAACTTCTAGAATGCTTAATTACAATATGCCCTAAGTCCTTAGGTGAGAGAGTTAATCCTTTGATTCCTTGTTCTATACCTAGTGCCAAGCATGAAATCCATTCAATGCCCAATGTTATGAAAGCGAACTCTAGTGTGCCTTCTAGGAGTACAAATCCCAGCACTTCTAGTGCTAAGAAAGTGAACCTTAGTGTGCCTGCATGTAGTTCAGATCCCAGCACATCTAAACAGGGCAAAGAGTAGCAAAACCAACTAATGTTCCCATTCCCTCACAGAGTAATCGTGACATTAAAGCAAGGTGTCAAAGTCTCAAGACAATAAAAGGAATGATAGGACCTCGCAAGCTAAGAATGTGCATTGGAAGAGAGTAGAAGACCAACCTAGGAAATTTAAGCTTGAGTCGAATAAAATGAATCGTGTTGATTCTAGTATTAGCCATATGCGCATCTGTAATTAATTCAATTCGATACTATTTGCAAACCTTGTAATGATGTCTGCTTGAAATCTGTTGCTAATCATGAATGTGGTGTGAATGCTTTGTCTAATACTGTCAAATGCCTAGTTAAAATTGTTAATGCTAATAATCGTGCAAAGAAGGCTAAAAGGCAAAGACGAAAGATTGTTAGAAAACAGTGGAAACCCACCAGAAGAACATTTATAAAGATAGGTTATTATTGGATACCTTTTGGCCATAAGAATAATCAGCTTTGCCCTCAAACTGCTAAGACTATGCCCACTAGAAAATGGATGCCTACTGGTAGAACTATTCCCTTAAGAAGTGAACATACTGTTAATAGGTCAAATACGACACCAAGATTGCATCTACTCCCAATGATTCCATTGCCTCTACTTCTGATATGGATGTTTCTATTTCGATGGGTGTTCCAATTATCGATACTAACCAAGTGGAACCCATTCTTGCATGGGGATCCCAATTATCCGTTATCCATTCTTGTTCTGTGTTCAACGCAGATCGTTCAAATCGCTTCTGGTACTTGGACTCAGTCGCTCCAAGCATATGACGAGACCGGTCGCATGCTCATGAACTTCGTGAGCAAATTCATCGGACAGTTAGATTCGGGAACGACCATTTTGGAGCTATTATGGGTTATGGAGATTATGTGGTTGGTAAAAGTGTGATTTCCAGGGTATATTATGTGGAAGGTCTTGGTCACAATCTGTTCTCTGTTGGTCAATTATGTGATTCTGATCTGGAAGTGTCTTTTAGAAAACATACTTTCTTTGTTAGAGAACTTGATGGTGTAGAATTATTAAGAGGTACTCGAGGTTCTAATCTATACACCATCTCTATCGATGACATAATGAAGTCCTCTCCAATCTGCTTGCTATCAAAGGCCTCTAAAACAAAGTCTTGGTTATGGCATCGTCGTCTCAATCACTTGAACTTCGGCACCATAAACAACCTTTCCAGAAAGGATCTTGTCAGAGGCTTACCCAGATTAAAATATGAAAAAGATCATCTTTGTTCAACCTGCCAACTAGGAAAGAGCACGAAATATGCCCACAAACCAAAACCCACAAAATCAGTAATGGAAGTTCTTCATACCCTTCATATGTATCTGTGCGGCCCAATGAGAGTGCAAACTATTAATGGGAAGAGATATGTGTTAGTAGTGGTTGATGACTACTTCCGATTCACTTGGGTTAAGTTTTTGAGGACGAAGGATGAAACTCCGTGAGGTCATCATTAAACTCATTAAACAACTTCAGATCCGACTCAACAAACAGTTCAATCGTCCTACGACAATGGAACTGAGTTTGTTAATAAAGAACTCAATGAATTTTATGGAAATGTGGGAATCAGTCCCCAAAGAAGTATCCTCGAACTCCTCAACAGAACGGTGTAGTTGAAAGACAAAATCGAACTCTTGTAGAAGCTGCAAGGACAATGCTGATTTACTTAAAGGTTCCAATGTTTCTATGGGCTGAAGCTATTGCCACTGCTTGTTACACTCAAAATCGATCTCTAATTAACACTTCACATGGAAAGACTCCTTATGAACTTGTCCACAATAGAAAACCTGATCTATCAGACCTTCGTGTGTTTGGTGCTTTATGTTATCCAACTAGAGATGGTCAAGATTTAGGAAAACTGAGAGCTAAAGTGGACATTGAGTTTTGTAGGCTATGCACCAAACAAAAGGTTACCGAATCTATAACAAGAGAACCCAAATATCATGGAAACAATTCACGCCACGCTTGATGAGCGACCGGTCAAATGGCTCGACAATCCAGCCTGGACCCGCGACTTTAAAACAGTCCCATTGGTTCATCCCTTGTACCAAACTCCTCACCAAAGAACTCCATATGTACCTCCCTCAGAAGATGATTTAAAGAAACTGTTTGATCCAATGTTTGATGAACACTTTGAACCGAATGCTGATGTAATGTCAACTCCATCAACAGTGGCTGCTCCTATCCTTGTGAATGAAGTGAACCCTTCAGTCTCAATATAATTAAGTCAAGAAGCGCCGATCACTGTCTCATCAACAAATCATCAATCATCAAATGTACATCATGAAATTGTGTCTAGCATCAATGATGAAGTTAATCCCTTTGGTACTCCCGAAGATGCTCCATTTGAAAATATCTTTGCTCCTGAATCATCATCAGAACCTTCTTTATCAGGAGATATCGACTCGCTACTTCGCCACAACAAAAACCACATGAACATCTTAGAAAATGGACACATGATCACCCATTGGACAACATCATTGGAAATCCCTCTCGTCCAGTATCCACATGGAAACAACTTGCAACCGATGCCTTATGGTGCTTCTTCAACTCCGTACTCTCTAAGATCGAACCAAAAGATTTTAAAATCGCCATGAATGAAGACAGCTGGTTCAATGCCATGCAAGAAGAAATTCATGAGTTTGATCGTCTTGATGTATGGGAATTAGTACCTGCTCCAGATTATGCTATGATCATTGCTCTGAAATGGATCTTCAAATTAAAACTTGATGAGCATGGTGACGTGTTAAAGAACAAGGCTCGATTGGTTGCTAAGGGATACCGTCAAGAAGAGGGTATTGACTTTGAAGAATCTTTTGCTCCTTTTGCTCGTATCGAGGAAATCAGAATCTTCTTGGCTAATGATGCTAGTAAGAACATGGTAGTCTATCAGATGGATGTAAAGACGGCATTTCTTAATGGAGATCTTAAAGAAGTCGCTACGCAGCCAACCCGAAGGCTTTGTGAATCCAGAGCATCCTCTCACGTTTATCATTTGAAGAAGGCTCTTTACGGTTTAAAGCAAGCCCCAAGGGCATGGTATGATACACTATCAAAGTTTCTTTTATCAACCGGATTCAAAGAAAGGAGCAGTTGATCCAACATTGTTCACCAGAAGTCGCAAACATTTAATTCACGTTTAAATTTATGTTGATGATATCATCTTTGCCTCGACTGACCCCAATGAGTGTGACCGTTTTTCGAATGAAATGGGTTCCAAATTCCAAATGTCTATGATGGGACAAATGTCAATTTTCTTGGGATTACAAATTTTACAAAGTCCCGGAGGCATTTTCATAAATCAATCTAAATATGCAAATGAGATTTTAAAGAAATTTGGATTTGTATCATGTGACACCGTTGACACTCCCATGATTGAACGAACCAAGCAGGATGAGGACCACTCAGGGATCATGGTAGATCAAACGAAATATCGTAGCATGATTGGATCCCTGATGTACCTCACCAGCGCACCATACATCTTGTTCGCTGTTTGCATGTGTGCTAGATACCATGCTAAGCCTACTAAAAAGCACCTTGAAGCGGTTAAACGGGTCTTTCGGTATCTCCAAGGAACCATCAACATGGGACTTTGGTACCCGAAGGACACCGGTATGTCACTAACAGCCTATGCAGATGCCGATCATGCAGGATGTCAAGATACTCGCTTCGAATTACGCCCGAGGTGCTCAGCTTTGGGTGATAAGCTTGTAAGCTGGTCTTCAAAGAAGCAAATGAGCACTTCTATTCCTCTACAGAGGCTGAATACATAGCCATGTCATCTTGTTGTGCTCAAATCCTTTGGATGAGATCCCAATTATCTGACTATGGCTTTTATTTCAACAAAATCCCTCTGATCGGATAATAAAAGTGCTATTGCTCTCTCATGCAACAACGTACTACACTCAAGAGCAAAGCACATTGACATCCGACATCATTTCATCAGGGAGCAAGTGGAAAACGGTGTGGTGGAACTCTATTTTGTTAAGTTAGAATACCAGTTAGCAGACATCTTCACCAAAGCTCTTCCGAGAGAACGCTTTGAGTTTATTCTTCCTCGACTTGGCTTGAAAAGCCTTCAACCGTAACACTCAAACGCCTTCGTGAGGAAGACGAGGAGTAAAGGTCTTTCCTTCATCTATATCTTGTAAATATCTATTCGAAAAACAAAATACAAAATTTCAAAACCTTCAAAAATCAAATAGAAAAATAGAAAAATTTCAAAATCCATAAAAATTTGAAAAATTCAAAAATCCTCAAAAAATATTATCACTTTGTGATGCTTTTCTCGATTAGATAATATCTACGGTCTTAATGCTGTCATTCAAAGAATGATACGGGACTTTAGATGTTGTTCGAATGTGTTTGAATTTAAAAAAAAAAAATCAAAAAATCAATAAATATTTTTGGGAGAAAGTGAAAAAATGGTTTATTGTCATTTCAGGCAGTAACCCGCTTTGCATAGAAAGAACAGAGCCATGCTTTATCTTGTTTTTCAAATCTCATGCTCTGATTCTATAAACATTTATCTACTGAAAACTAATTGCTTTGTACAATAACTCGGACTCAAGTTTTGAAAATCATCTGGACTTCTTTGTCAAAATATCTATCTCTCAGTTAACAACAACCTATGTCATTGATTGAGGGGGAGAATGATTTCAATTAATTCAAAAAGTTAGTTGTCATACAATTGTTTTCAAAAGATAATCATGCATGTTTAAAGTCTCAAAATCAGATCCTTATCAGTTAAAACGTTTTCACAAATCAAGTCACAATTCTCCTTAAAATCCTTCAAAATCAATTTAAATCTACAGAGATCACAAATCTCAAATGATTTGATAATTGTGATCGGGGGAGAATTTGTGATTTAAATTGGATTTAAACTGATAATTCGATAAATGGTTTCATAAGTGTTTAGCATGTTTTCCTCCCCGCAAGTGACAAACGATTTCAAATTTTCCACACATGTTGAGGGGGAGCAACTATTATAAACCTCAAATTCTTGAAACGTGACTGAATTATCTCTAAGTGCAGGTTCCCTCTAATATGTGCAAAATTCTTTCAAAATTCGAGGCACATATTGAGGGGGAGCAAACTTTTGAAAACCTCATCCTTCCTCAAAATGTTTTATTTACTCAAATTGATTGGGAAGTGATGATGATCATTTTAGAAAATGTTAATCAAAAGATTGGACCTTTCACTCTTAACCTAATGATTTCAAAGATCTCTTGCCTCCGTGTGCAAAACGATTTCATACACTTGATGCACATGTTGAGGGGGAGCTCGTGTTCTAAAAATATCAAAAACAATTCAGGTACAAAATGCTTTGATAATATATCACAAGTATCTGGATTGATTTTCAAATGGTTTTCAATTGGTTCCAATGGCAGATGAGCAATACCAAATAGGCCGACCAACTTTACTTTATGTATGGTGATATAAGGATGATAAGGTTAGGTATTTGTTCCCATGATCCGCCAGAACCGGAGGGATCTACCCAGGGACAATCCACTAGATAGTGTAGAAGTCCTTAGGTATATTGAAAAAAGGAGAAAATGAGATATGGGAAGAGTGCGGACTGAGACTGAGCTAGTAATGGAATAAACCCAACAAGGTTCTAGCTATGAAGTCTCGTAAGCATCAAGGGGTTGAAGAATGAAAAAGAATTGAATGAGAAAAGGGTGAAAACAAATAGCCCTCCAATTATTCAACCTTAGGGCAGATACCGGGTTCAATTCATATGCTACTGGTGGTTACAAAGGTAACATCGGTATTGAAGACAAGACGTCATGGACCCAGTGACGCACTGCACTTCAACTTCCCAAACCACTCAAGTTCCTCTTAAAAGGACTTGTTTCATTCTCACGGGGAACCGACATTATCTATCAACTTTCTCTTAGAGATTGTTGATATTGAAGAAGGAGACCCTATCCCTAGTCTCCGAAATAGGATCCAAATATGCACAAAATTGAGTCTAGAGCCACGAGATCATCAATAAATCTCATTAGGACACTTTCAATGAAGACTCTGTTTCACACAATGTGGAAAGAGAGATTATATCTTGAGTCCTACGCATTATCCTTGTGGTATTGCCATAACATCCGAGTGATATGCAAACATATTCACAATGAAGATGGAAAGCCTTCTGGAGCCATCATCAAACAAGCTCTAGGTGGGTGGCATGTGAGATCTATCCAATAGATCAACCATGTGATAACCTGAACGTAAAACAATGGGGCGATTCAATCTTTTGAATCAATCCCGGTTCAGTTATGGATTGACGGATACCTTTGAAAAACCGGTCATTGTGCTTAAAAACTCTTTTCATTAGCACATCGATCGTGTACAAATCTTTCAAATTAAAAGGTGCTTATGATTGATAATTGATTTTCATTAAAACCTTCGTTGTATTGCAAAAACAATTTCTATTGAGCGATACACGATTGTTTTCCAATTCTCTTTTCATCAATCTGAATCTCTATTTGTCGGATTCACTCACTCCGGTTGTCTTCTTTGAGACGCTCCGTTTGAGAGAACAGCCTAGAGCAAATGCGAAACCCTCGTCAAGGAAATTCTTCGAAATTTTACCGATCACAAGCAAGACTTGTACTGATCAACGGGGAACTATGGGCCGTGTACCTCAATTCATCGAAAGTGATCAAAGACACTTTTGTGCGCTTTATTGCTAACCGCAGGTACACCCCGACGTTTGCAAAGCTGATCGTAATGGAGCGGTCAATCCATAGCCGCATGCTCACACAACACATTCATATCTAAAGAAATCATGATTGGTGCATCAATGACTCTGATATTATTACTCCATGCTTCTGCACGATCGCCAATATCATGAATCAACGAAAGCTTCCGCTACTCTGATAAGAAGAAATCATGATCCAGAATGTGAGCATGTCGGTCCAAATGTCACAACATCACATGATATCAAAACCACAAAGTAAGAGTCAGAGATTTAATGTGGCTGATAATCTCAAAGCTGGCTCAAAACTCATTATCACCTGGATTAGAAAAAGACCTCCACTTGGATTATTCAAACATGCAATGTGAAGAACCAATGACTACGAGCTTCTGAGCAAAGTAATACATCAGGAATGCAAGAACAATTTATAATGAAATATCTGTTTGTATTCAATGTAAGTTTAATGTGTGTTTGGGGTGACCTCCCTTAGGGGGAGATTGTTAGGAATTAGAAATTCCAGGTATTAAAGAGTCGGTCACCTCAAGTATATGTAATCATTAGAAAGCTCGTAGTCGTAGTTATTTTATGTTAAGTAGTATTTAGTTTTGTAACACCGTGGAGGACGGACGGGTCTTTACCCACTGTTTGCCTGATCCACAGTACTGTTGTGTATGCTTTTATTGTAAGACTATAAATACTCTCTACCTTCCAAGGTAGAGAGTTGGAGCTCATTATAAGATTTATCTTTCTCTCACTAAGGTTCCCTAAACCTCTAACTTTCTCTCTCTAGAACTCTTCGTATGCCTACTTTGTGTTTGGTTTGATGTGTATGTGAAATCCAATATGTTACAAAGGTGATGGCTAGCAACATGGAGGTTTAGACTTGACTTTATTTTTCTTTTAAAACCAATTTCATAAACTATCACATGCCTTATCCATACCATTTATAAACCCAAAGCCTTAACATTATAACCCGAATAAAAGCTCTCTTTGATGAATTTATTTTATTTGTCTTGATAATTGTACAAGCTTATGGTAAAAAGCATTAATCATGACTAGGCATTGAGTTATTTACATATACCCACCAACATATGAGTGTTGAATGAATTCTTAAAATCATTCGTGAGGTGTTTAGTTATGTTATCTAAAGTCATTTGGTTCATTTTAAAATTTTCACATATTAAAAGTAAATTAACAACTATTTCTTTTGAGGTGATTGTTAGATTTTTGGAACCACGGTATCGAGACCATTGAAATCGATTTTCATAAATGCTAGATATACTCGAGGGCGAGTAGAACTTAAGTATGGGGGAATTTGATAATGCTCAAAATTAGTATGTTTTCAGTAGCGTTATTGTTGGTTTTGTGTATGATAATCGACTATATTTACTCATAACTATTCCAAAAGTGCAAAAGAAGTGTATTTGTTTGTGAATGTAGTCAGGTATCGTAAAAAGTGAAGAAATGAAGATTTCATGCACATATGGATAATTCCCGAGGAAGAAAGTCAAGTGAGGAAGCTCTTGGATTTAATGATTAGGAAGCGCATAGATTTCTAAGTGTCTACAACAAATAAAGATCAAGTTTCGTCTTGGAAATCGGCATCGAAAGCAAAGAAAAGGCACGAATCAAGAAAAGTCAACGAAAGTCAAGATTGGGTGTACGAAAGACTCCCAGCCGATCGGTCGGAGCCCGTAACCGGATCGGCTGGGGTGATGGACAAAACGCAACCGGATCGGCTGCATCGCAACCGATCCGGCTGAAAACTCTGGAGTTACACTTTTGGTCATTTATTTTTGCCTTAACTTCCATTAATCATTAGAGGCCGATCATTTCCAATTAATAACTTGTTTGGGACATTTTTAGCCTGGTAGTTAAGGGTTCTTAGCTATAAAATGAACCTAGACTTAGTAGTCTAGTGTGACACAACCAAAAGAGTAATATTTTACACCAAAGCTATTACCAACCCTTATTATTCATCCCGAAAGTCTTGTGTCTGCTGTAAAACATCCAGGAAAGTGGTGAGACAAATTCTCATCCATTGTGTAATCATTCGGAGTTGTACGGTTAGGCTAGACGATTGGAGGCGTATGGTTGCTATATTCCACAATTTCTAATTCTTGTAATCTAAAGCTTAGGTATTCTATTGAACTTGTCATGAATTTCTATTCTCTTGAATTATTTGAATTACCTTGTTACTACTTGTGTTATGTTATGATTGTCATGGAGTAATTCTTGAATACACTTGTGTGTAAGGATGTAGGAAATTGTAGGAGTGTTCTTATATGTGATGCATGTAAATGATCTTGTTTAAATGAGTTTGTTGGAAAAACTACTAGTCTTGTTTGATTTGTCGGTAAAACATGTTTAAGAAAAAGGACCGAAAGGATTTCTCTTATGTTTTATTCCAAAAAGTTGAGTGACAAACTAGTATAGGGATATGGTGATTGACACTCACCATATTTACTTATTGAAACAAGACTAGAAACGTTTTCATCATGAAAGGGTCGAAAGATTCGTAGGAACAAGTTTAATAAGAACCTTTTACAAACAAATGGATTTTCTAAAGAATAATCATTAGGATAAGGACCGAAAGGATTACCTATATGTTTTTGTTCTTAAAATGATTTTACAAAACATAAACCATGGGTTGGAAATCATTTGCTTTTGATTTGTGTATTGCATCAAGAGTTTGCACCAAGCCTTCATGAACACTCTCTATGATTGCCTATAGACTTCACATAAGTATATGTTCTTAAATTTGATTTT
This sequence comes from Chrysanthemum makinoi, assembly GCA_910596185.1. NCBI lineage: Eukaryota > Viridiplantae > Streptophyta > Magnoliopsida > Asterales > Asteraceae > Chrysanthemum > Chrysanthemum makinoi. The sequence continues at coordinate 60,765,305 of OU343223.1, read as the reverse complement.
TACTAAACCACAACTTTGAGGAAGCCTTGACAAGCTTTCTTGTCTCGAATATTTTAACAAATTAAAACGTAAATCTCTTGGGACGATCTCGACTTACCCACCTTTGCTATCGTGAACGAGTATACTTGCTCGTATGTGTTTATAGTAACTGCCGGATAAATCGTGTTTATAAATTTTAAAACTTGCAACACGTGAGACACATCAATGCAGTAGGTTATTTGTTTTTGTAAGTTTGGTTATTTTTGCGATGCACTTAATTTTAAACTATGATGCAGTAGGTGTTCAGTTTTCGTGTATAAGGATTATTAGGTTAAGCGTAGTTTCGTTATGTGCGTAAATGTGTTTGTATGTTTTGTTGTTTGTGTGATGCACTTGAATATGAACTGTGATGCAGTAGGTTTTAGGTTTCTGTGTATAAGGATGAATTAGGTTAAAGGTAGGTTGTGATAAGTGTGTAAAATATGTTTTTATGCTTGGTTGTTTGTCTGATGCACTTGATTTTGAACTATGAATTTGAATTGAGATGCAATAGATGTTCAATTTCAGTATATAAGGGTAAATTAGGCTAGGCATAGTTTTTGTTATGTTTAAAAATGTGTCTGTATGCTTGGTTGATTTTACGATGCACTTGAATTTGAACTAAGATGCAGTAGGTGTTTAGTTTCAGCATATAAGGGTTAATTAGGTTAGGCGTAGTTTTTGTTATGTGCAAAAATGGGTCTGCATGATTGGTTGATGTTGTGATGCACTTAAATTAAAATCGAGATGCAGTAGGTTTTAGTTTCGGCATATAAGGGTGAATTTGGTTAGGCGTTGTTTTCGTTATATGCAAAAATGTGTTTGTATACTTGATTGATGTTGCGATGCACTTGAATTTAAACTAAGATGCAGTAGGTGTTTTAGTTTAAGCATTTAAAGGTAAATCTATCGCATAATCAAATTTTTAAACCTTCAAAAATTTAAGACGAATATACCGCATCTTAAATGACCTCATAAGTTGATTTATGAGCCCTAATTTTGTTATTGTATCTTTTTTAGTATTGGTTTGCTAAAATATTGTTTTTTTTTTATCAATTTAAGTTCGTTTTTTAATATGATGATGTAGACCTTCAAATCTGTTGAAAAGTGTGTATATGTGTATGCTTATATATGTTTTCTTCCAAATATGGAACAAAATTAAAAGAAAAATAAATAAAAAACGTGTTTAAGAAAGTTGCATACAAGGTGTTTGATAAAATGTCTCAACTAGACTTTATAACTGTGATGCAGTAAATTTGCATTGTAATGTAGTTGTTTTGAATGTTGATGCTGCTGTATTTCATTTTATGATGCAATAGGTTTTTATTTTAACTGTGATGCAGTAGGTTATTTGTGTTTGTATATTTGGTTATTTGTGTGATGCATTTGATTTTGTACTATGATGTAGTAGGTGTTCAATTTCCGTGTATAAGGATGTATTAGGTTAAGTGTAGGTTGCATTATGTGCGTAAATTTGTTTATATGTTTGGTTGTTTGTGTGATGCACTTGAATATTAACTATGATGCAGTAGGTTATGTTTTACTGCATTACAATATTATTATACTACGTCATAATGTTATTTGTATGCATGATGTTGTTGGTGTGATGAAACCCCTAAATCCTCGAGTATTATTCTACTACATTACAATATTATTCTACTGCATCATAATGTTATTCTACTGCATCACTGTGTCACCACACAACTGCATCAAAATATTTATAGTACTACTGCATCACAATGTTCTTCTACTGAATCACTAAGTTATTCTGCTTTATCATTGTGTTATTCTACTGCATCAAAGTTGGAATGAAACTCATATTATTCTTTTAAACTCAATATACAGTGAGGCTGTTTTCATAAGTAAGGGCATAGTGATGTTTTTGAGGATGAATTAAAGAAGATAACGCATGCCATAAAGGACAAATCCAGCTGATACGAGCTTATTAAATGCCGAAAATAATTCTTACAAAGCATGAAAAAGAAAAAGGATGAAATGATGGCAGTCGCGGAGGCATACAACAAGCTGCAAAAAGAGAATTACAAATCTCTAATATCATTAGATTGAATCCAACTTAAACACGGATTTAATCAAATGATTATTGAATGCGTAACAAAGATTAATGGATGATACTTGTGGATCGTTAAAAAAACAATGTTTCATACTTGATAACATCAAATAGTACTGAATATTAAGTGTCAATTTTCACCAATAATGCTCATTATTTATATCATTTATATGGATTTACGCTTGTTTTCCATTGTTTTCCACTTTCAGGTAAATTACGAGCATTGGAGCTAAAGAGACGCGGAACTGGAGAAATATCTAAAGATTTATTACAGTATGCTATTTTGAAGAAGTTACTGCGAACTCATCTCTCACATTACCGCAACTATTGCGTGACTCGAATGTCAACTTATCGTAAAGTTACGGCGTAACTCTTTCCCAAAGGTTACGTCGTGAACTACATTAGGTCAAATGAGGTTCCACGCCGCCGATACTTACGTCGAATCCACTCGCATCACTTACGACGTAACCGAAGTTTATTGAAGACTACGGCGTAACCACTAATAAGGTTACTGCAACCGCCAGATCTAGTGCATTTTACGAAGAAATAGAATGTTACGCATAAATCCTATTTTGTTACGCCGTAACCCTGATCCGCCTATAAATACCCCACAATTCCAAAGATTTCTAATCATCCCATTCCATACACAACACTCGAGAACGTGGGAAAAGCTCAAGGCAGGTCTAGAGGAGCATACGGAGCTGTTTCCAAGGGAGAAGTCACTCCACTACGATAAGCATTAGCGTTTTATATTTCTTTTACTTTAAATTCATGTATTTCGTACCTTTGAATATTGAATTGATTTGCATGATTAATATGAGCGGCTAAGCACCTTTTGGTGCTAGCCTAGTTATGATTCCTTAATTGTTTTGTTTTCGTTTACCTTTACTTCCATACAATTATTTCTAAGTGTATGCATGCATAGTTCATTGGTAGCCACCCTTGGTTCGGTAGTTTTGAATAGCGGTAGAGGCCAATTGCCTAAGAGATATGACCAACTGACCCTAGGTAAGCGGACTGAGACGGGAAGGGTAAGATATGACCAAGTGACGACCCTTTCTACTTGTGTGATTTGACCAACTGATCACCTATCGTTTTGATGAACTTAAGAATTGGGGGGTGTAGTGTCTAAGTTCCTATCGGCCGGGCACTCACTATTATGAATCTAGCATGTAGCAGTACTTAATGACTTGGCTTAGGGGACCGTGAACAACAGGATTTATGACGGTGCCGATTTCTCCCTGTGGTGGCATCTTTGCTGATAGGTTAGGGGGAATTGACCAAATGTTGTCCTCTCGAATTTGACCCCACCTGAAGTAATTGGAAGTAAGTAGACGTAGACATAACTAGATAGGAGGATTAACTAGGTTAGCACCACTCTCCTCTATTGATTTCCCTTTATCCATTTATCTGCTTTTATTTATTTTATTCTGCATTAGTAGTATAATTAATTAAATCCCTATCGAAACTATTATTCTGTGACAATTAGACTTAGTAATAATCCAACACACATAGCTATTGGGACGACCTCGGCTTTACCGATTACTACACTACACACGAATCAAGTACACGCCCTGTTAGTGCACTAGGGTAGACCATAGGTATAGCGAGACACTATAAATATTAAGACCTGGTCAGTAAAACATGCATTAGTAATACTAAATTACTTTTCATTGTATGATGTAAATAAAAACTTATGCCTGTATCAGAATGACATGTTTAAAGGATTAGTTACATTTATAATTGAACTATTTAAATACATGGTCTTTCTCGAATTCTCCTTTTAAATATTTTTTAAATTCTACTGCATCACAATATTGTTCTACTGCATTAGAATGTTATGATATTACTGCATTATAGTTTTATCAAACTACTGGAATACAATATAATTTTACAGCATCACTTTGTTACTCTACTTCATCAGAATGTTACTTTACTAGATCACAATGTTATACATACTTCTGCTTCTCAATGTTATCATATTGTAAAATTAAAATAATACTTTACTACATCACTATTTTATTTAACTACATCACATTGTATATTTTACTGCATCACAATGTAAATTTTACTGCATCACGATGTAAACTTTACTGCATCACAATGTATGTTTACTGCATCAATTATATATTTTACTACATATTGTAAATTTACTGCGTCACAATGTAAATTTTATTGCATCATAATACACTAAACAAATAACATAATGCAGTAACTATTATGCATGAACATAAAGATACTGAATATATTTTCGAAAAACCGAGATACTATTGTATTGATGTTTACTGCATCACATTATCTATTTTATACATCATATTGTAAATTTACTGCATCACGATATAAATTTTATTGCATCATAATACACTAAACAAATAACATAATACAGTAACTATTATGCATGATCATAAAGATACTGAATATATTTTCGAAAAACTAAAATACTATTGCATTGATGTTTGGTAATAAATTCTATACAACTTAGAATTGAAAACATATCTTGTAAATAATGCTTTAATATATATATATATATACAATACTTATTGCAAATTAAAAAAAATGAATACTGAAATAATGCTTGTAAGGTTTACGAGTAGATCCTTTAAGACAAGCTCTTGTTGGCTCTACTAGTTGCTTGCTTTTCTTCGATGGTGACAACTTCAATGAAAAAGTCTTGTAATTACGGTCTTCTTCTTTTTCTTGACATACACTACGTCCTCCTCTCATTACTTTCTTCTTTTCATATTTCAGCTCTTTACCATGATCACTGAACGAGCGCCTTTCGTCTATCATCATCAAACATTTTGTCCAAACTGATGTCTTGTAAGGATGCACGAGTCATTTCTAACATGTTAATCCCTGCATCAAACTTATAACTAAATATACATGACTTTTTGTGATAAAAGAACAAAAATACTAGCTAATAAATCCACATTTGTCACAAACAAACACCTACTACATCAAAGTTTCAGAACAACTGTATCATAGATATAGTTACATAAGCCAACATTTTCTAATCATAACTTAAACAAACATAATAAGCTTTTAGATCAATATATGCCATAAACAAACACCTATTGCATCAACATTTCAAAAGACTTGCATCACACATATAACTACACCTAATTCAACCTTATTATGCGACAACTGGGCACCTACTGCATCACAGTTGAAATTCAAGTGCATCACACAAACATCGAAGCATACAAGCACATTTTCACACATAAAGCAATCTACGTTTAGCCTAATGAATCATTATACAGGAAAAATGAGAAACTACTACATCACAATTCAAAATCAAGGGCATCTTACAAACATCCAAGCATACAGATACAATTTCACAAATAATGCAATCAACATTTAGCCTAATGCATCCTTATAAAGGACAACTAAGAACCTACTGCATCACTGTTCAAAATCAAGTGCATCTCACAAACACCCAAGCATACATGCACATTTTAACAAATAACGCAATCTACGTTTAACCTAATGCATCATTATAAAGGACAACTGAGAAGTGAGAATGGCATCATAGTTCAAAATCAAGTGCATCTCACAAACATCTAAGCATAGTGACACATTTTTACACATAATGCAATCTATGTTTAACCAAATGCATCCTTATAATGGACAGCTGAGAACCTACTGCATTATAGTTCAAAATCAAGTGCATTAGCATACGGACACAATTTCACACATAAAGCAATCTATGTTTAACCTAATGTACCCTTATAAAGGACAGCTAAGAGCCTACTGCATCACAGTTCAAAATATAGTGCATCAATGACAAACAACTGCATCAAATTAGATCAACTAAAATTAGGTCACATCTTGAATATCACATATCTAAATCAGTGAATCACAGTTTATCAAAAGTTCATCACAAGATTTATGAACAACCGGTGGATCACAGTATGAAACTACTGCATCACAGTTATAGAATATCATGTAGACATTTTATCAAACACTTGGTGTGCAAGTTTCATATACACGTTTTTCATCTAGTTTTTCTTTATCAAACACATATTGAATGATCGTTTTAAATCAACTAAATAAACAAAGAATAAACAAAAACATATTAACTAATTACAATTAAATATTCGAATTAACAAAAAATTAAAAAGACAAAAGAGTAAGATCATACAATCATTATTCGTTGATGACTAACTAGTTGTTGATGATTAACACTCGTTATTAATTCATGATGAACACTCATAATTCGTTGACGATGAACACTCGATTGTCATCTCAAAATCATAGTGAAGAAGACGGTGGAGAAGATGGTGGATATCACGGTGGAGATAGGTGCTTAACCGATGGAGAAGCTGGTGGAGAAGGCAGTTACCTGGTGGAGCCTCTGTGTCTGTGTGTATAGAGAAGCCGATCTCCAGATTACAAATGAAGAAGAAAAGATAAAACAACACTTTATATACCCTATCTTTAAATGACGAGAATACCCCTTCTAGTAAAAAAAAGGAGGTGGTGGGAATTGGACACGTGTCGCGATCTGTTGGCTTCCTAGCCTTTTCATTTTAACAAACTTTTTATTTTATCCCATCTCTCTCTCTATATATATATATATATATATATATATATATATATATATATATATATATATATAACAATATATATATACAAATATATATCCAATGAGAATTAAACGATAAAAAAAGTACAAATGATGTTATGGTTGTCAAATGGGTGTTGATTAAAACTTGTTCTTATCTTGTTAACATATTCATGGTTTACTCAAATCTTTGGACCAACAAGTGGTATCAGAGCGGGTGGATTAATCTCATTTTCTAGATCCGTTTTGAATGACTACTAATAACATTCAAACATTTTAGCATGGTCCAAAACTAAAGTTTAAAATCTTCAGAAGTTGCTACTGATGTTGCAACTTCTGAAGGGGAGAAACATACTTATTTTTTACTACAATAAAAAATGATACAAATATTCATCCCCAAACACCCAAAACCTAACGCATACAAAAACAAAATTAAACAAAAAAGTACCTACATAACTCGATCTAACCAACACACATAAAAAACCTAATAAACACAAGTTCTTAACACAACCAGCACACAAAAATCAGTCAACCAAAACCTTCAAGTCACACAGCAAGAGTCATCACATACAGAACTTTCGATTTTAACATCACATAAATACCCACAAATTATCATTCTTAACAACGGTAGCAATTGTTGTTAGTGTAAGATTAGGGTTTTGTTCTTGAAAACCAGTGAGGAAGTAACAGGTGGGACGCGATGGTAATAGGTGTCTGGCGGTGATGGGTATCCAACGGCGGTGATGCCACCATGGCTTGTCAAAGAGTTCACTGGAAATGAGTTCGCCAAAGATGTTGCTACTGTTGATTTGTTGTGTCGCCTGATCTAGGGTTCTGGTGGTGATGCGAGTTTAGTGGTGGTGGTTTCATTATTTGGATAAGTCATGGGTTTGTAGTTTTTTTATGGATTCGTTTATTGAAAGTCACATATAATTGGCCTGAGATGGAAAATGGGTATGATCAAGAATTGTTTTTGGGATTACCTATTGTTAAGAAGAGTGGTGCAGGTATGAAAATTTTGGGAATACTTTTATTCGGTACTTCATTGTGTAAACATAGCCTGCCATTGAATGTGAGGACCCCCCCAAACAAGCGTGACTCTAAATACGAGGGTCTCTGAACAAATTGAGAACCTAAAACCGAGTCCCAGAACTCGTGGATACTCTGAAAACGAATTTTTCCCTGAATATAGAGTCTATGAACATTAGGAATAAAACTAGTTGTGACTCTAAATGTATTTTAAGTCCCTGAATCACAAGAAGTCTCTGAACTAGTAGTGACTCTGAACGCAAGTCCCTAAAAAACCAAACCTGATGGTTCCCTGAAACCCTTAACCTTGAACCTAAAATACTGTAAAAACTTCAAGGTCCTGAAAATATTTCAGGTTATGAAAAAGGTTCTGAAAATCCTCCAGGTTCCTCAAAACCAAAGTGAATGTTCAAGTCACTGAAACCAAAATTGACTCTGAGTGTTCAAGTCCCTGAATACCATAACCACAACCTGAACGTGATGGGTTTCCTGAACCTTAAACCCTGAAAACCGTAAACTTCAACCTAAACCTGAACCTAAAACCAAACCTGAAACCTTAAAAACCTGAAACCCTAAAAAACTGATAACCCGAAACCAAATCTGAAACCATGAAAAGCTGATAACATGATAACCTGAAAACCTAAACTTGAACCATAACATGATAACCTAATAACCTGAACCTGGAACCACAACCTAAAAGGTTTCCTGACCTTGAAAATTTCAAGGTCCCTAAGTCCAAAAATGAAATTTCGGCAAGCTCAACAACAAACAATCAGGCTTTACTTTTTTATTTTTTTATTTTTTTCTTTGTTCTAATTTAGAATGTAAGAAGTAATTGTTATGCTCACTTATTACTTATTAACTTTGGTTATTTTTCTAGTCAAATAAGGAATATTGTTGGGCCAATTCAGTGCCCAAATCTCTTGTACATGATTTGAATGAAAAATAACCTATGTATAAAACAAGTCCCTGAACATTTAGGGAGTTAACCTCTAGAAGTTCTTCAGAGTCTGCAAGAAAGACTCATCACAACCAGAGGCGGATATCAGAGAGTGAAGACAAGAATCAAGATCAGGATGATAGAGTCAGTGAGTGAAGTTTAAATGTATTTTCATTGGTATAATTTTCATTAAGTATTACATAATACAAATGAAATAATGTAAGGTCAAAGTTGAAAAGAAAAAACTTTAAAAGTTAATATTGAATGTTTATTTAGAAACGGTGGTAGTATTTAATTCACAGATACTAAAGTGACATGATCACATCAGAGCAAAACTGACAACAACTAAATTGACAGGAACTGAATTATATATCTATATTAAACCGCTACGTCGGTGGTACTATTTTAAATATTTTTTTCTTTTTTTAATGCTAGGCATACTATTTTATTTGTTGGGCTTCTGAGGTATATATTGGGTTCTCATTCTTGGTCCAGTATGCAAGCATCACTTTACTTATAGATAAGCTTCACCGACTCCTTTCTTCTACACTTTTCTACACATCGGTTTCTTCCCAACAATGATATAATTGGATCTTGAGCTATTAATTGTTTAGCTTATTGATTTGTTGGTTGTGATGAGTTTGAATTTGTAAATTTTTGTTGATCTGCGAGTTAGAGTTTGGATTTCATTTTTGGGGTTTTTATGAAATTAGTTGTTGTTATTGTGGTTGTTACTATTAATACAAATAAGCTGTGAAAACGTTTATATATATTTTACGATCTTCTAATGTTTTGTCGATAACAAACGTAAAATCATTTTAACGAAACAAATAAAATACGTAAAATTGTTTGAGCCAACAGTACTAACACACTTAAGTTTTCATATAAAACACTAAACAAGTAATAGTGTTTTCATGTTATAGTAATGCATATGTATAAATACTAGTGTTTACATAATGGGTATATATATACATACTTAGTATGTATTGTATTGGGTAATATAATGGGTAGAAGTCTAAGTATTTCACCCATTGACTAAATATATTGAATATAGTTGGGTAAAACCCAAAGTTCATAACCCATACCCATGGAGCATGATCCATAACCCATGACCCATTGCATGACATCATGCATGAAGTCATAATGGGTATAATCCATAACCCATGGAGCTAACCCATGACTCATTGACTAGACGCATTGCATCTTCTAGATACATTGTATCTATTTGGATACCCATGGTTCAAAGTATATAACTCATGATCCATGACCCACAACCCATTTAGGGGGAGTGTCCTACGGATCCCTAGGAATACACTAGACGGATCCCTCAAGCAAGGGATCCATGACATCCGTGGGATAGTAGTGAATTTTTGTCTATAAATAGTGAGCCATTTCTTCATTGTAAATTGCCACTTCCACACATACTTTCTCCTAGTATTGTAAACTCTCTAACCTCAGATCCAAAGGATCTTTCTATGTAGTTTGTGTTTGTTTTTGTGTGATTCTCTAGGTTCCTTTTAAAGGCGAGATCACCACCTCTTGAAGTCAAGCAAGCTCAAGTCCATGAGTTGCCAAGCTTTGTCATCATCAAGACTACCAAAGTTCTCTTGTTGGTAGTTCTTTCCTCCTCTCTAGAAGTGTTGTGTTGAAGGCATTAGTGAAAGATGCCAAAAGGGTCAAGTCTAAGGCATTAGTGAAAGGTGCTGAAGGTCCGTGTCTAAAGCATTAGTGAAGGGTGCCAAAGGTCCATGATGAAGGAATTAGTGAAAGGTGTCAAAAGATCATGTCTAGGGCATTAGTGAAAGATGCCAAGGATGTACAATCGACATGGTGCATCGATGTACAAATATAGATAGGTTGTGTCCAAGGATATTGATATCCTTGATGATGTAGTGATAAGGAGTGAGTCTCCTTTGGGATAGGTGTTGTATAGTGTTGGGTTGTAGTTCCTCCTTTGTAATGGAACTCGATATCTAGCCTTGTATCGGATAAAGTGTAGGCAATGTTGTGATAGGTTTGGTTCTACCTCGTGGAAGAACCTGGTGTCTAGCCTTGTACCGGAAAAAGAGTAGGCGACGTTGTGAAGGCTTCTCCGCCATAAGGAGTTTGTGTCGTGTAGTGCTTACGAACTCTTGAGTAGGTGACTCGGGGAGTGGAGTAGGGCAAGGAAGGTGTTCTTGTAGCCGAACCACTATAAACACTCGTGTCGTGGTTTTGTGTTTCTTACTTTTTACCTTTGCATTACATATTTACATACTTATCTATCAACATCCAACAAACACATTTAAATAGATTGACATAAGTCGATCTAAATAGATTAAAACAACATTTTAATTTGTAAAACTATTCAACCCCCCCTTCTAGTTTTCAACAATTGGTACCAGAGCTTCGTTACCAAGTTTCTTAAGAGTATATTATACTCTTAAAACTTGATATGATCCGTGTATGATTGAAAACTACAAGGAAGGAAATTTCTTAAAAACAAAAGGTCACGTTTTAAAATCATTATATTTTATAATGTTGGATAATGATAGATCTTTCTAATATTTTCCTTGTTGAGAATTCTCCATACTAGGATTTGGGCATCCTAAGAAGATCATGAAGAATTTCGCTTTAATATTTCTTTTCTTAAAAAGAATATATAGCAAAGGTATGCTCTTTAATAAATTACTTACAAATAAATTACTATTGTATATTTTCTAGATTAATTAATAATATCATTCCGTATAAACATGATTAAGATTAGTAGTCTCATTACGCTTTCTTAAAAATCACTAAAGTTGTTATCTATATAGAACTCATCATCAAGAATAGTATTGTTTGTTGATCCTATAGACAAAACTACAAACTAGTGATAATGATATCTCGGCTATTCGAGAGCCTTGGTCATCACTCCTCACATAAGGTTATTGACATTTCATCTATGTCAATAAGTATCCATATGAAACTCCTTATATTATGATAAAATAGGATTTTATCATAATCTTTAAAAACTTCCCAAAGAATTATGATTTATTCATAAAAAGGGAACCTCGTCAAATAGGACTAGTAAAACACGTCAAAACCCCAAACCATAAGTTATAGAGCATAAACATCAACCCTAGCCAAGAATTAGAACTCCCAAATCAAAATTATCAAAGATTACATAAACTATTAACTGCTGATATGCCGGATCCCTAAGTTTTCACTAGCCGGATCCCTCATTCAAGGGATCCGTGGGAACCGGCACATCAGAAGACAGTTTAAGTAAAAGATGATCACTGTGGACATCTATACTTCACTTTACTCTCTCAAACTCACGAACATAAAACCTAATTTACTGTTCATAGGAGTTAACTCATCATCTTCTCAAAGGAAACAATCACTTGTGTAAGTATAATCTTCACTACATTGTTATTTCCATTCTTCAATTCCTAGGAGTACAATTTTCATCTTTAGAAATTGAGCTCAAATGGATTTATCACAATTTGATATCATATTGTTTTCTAAGATAAACTAAATCAAAGAATCAACATTGTTAATACAAATTAAACTCATCTTTTGAATTCAATGAAGATGTATTGAGCAAAATTGTGATGAATCCCATTAGGTTGCTATTCATACAATAAACACCACATTGTGGTTTTGATGTTTAGAACCAATCATGCCTAGCAATAGTCAACAAGATTACCAAGACACCACACATTACATTCCCATGTATCATCGAAAGGATGGCTTGAGCCCAGATGACCAAAAAATCTTCAAAATGTTGGAAAAGAGATTTTTCCATGAAGGACGAGTAGTTGAACCCTCATTTACCAACAACACCGACATACCCCAAATCTTTGCGGGAATCAACTTTCATTGCCTCTTGAGCATCAATGAACAAATTTGTCCGGTGTTTATCCTAGAGTTTTATAAAAGCATAAGGATCATTCGAAATGATGATGGAACCATTTCGATAGCTTTTATCATCAATGAGCATGAGTTCACCTTCACTCTTGAAGAGTTTTCTAGGATACTTGGTATCCTTTGTCAAGGAGTATGCATGTACTCAAATGAATGGTCGTTGGCCGAGATTCATGACAAGGTGGAACATCACGAGGTATACTTCACACCCATCCTGGATGAAACTACGGTAAGAGACACCGTCTTCATGGAAAGAGCCTCTCCGTCAAGAGTCACTCGGAAGTCCAAGGTCATCTATAGAGATCCTTTTCAAATGGAGCTTTCGGAAATGTTCCCATTATACAAGAAATGGGAACTAGTGCTAAGGGAGAACGTCCTTTGTTTGGGAGGAAATAAGGATCATCCCAATGCTTGCCTAAGCTTCATGATTTATTGCCTTGTAATTGGGACTCATTTCAACCTCGCCTATTACATGGTGAAACGACGGGCAAGTGTGAAAAGGACGGACAAGATGGTACACCCCTATGCCATGCTCTTGATATGCCTAGCAAACTTCGTCTTTGCTCTAGATCCATCTCCTTACTCCAATGACCATACCTTTTGCAACAAGGTTATGGTGCCCTTATCCGATGGAAAGACCACAAGGATTATGGTTGATGGCAAGAGACCTCACCCACCAAAGGATTCATCGGATGAAAGATAAAGAGAATGAGAAGGTAGCAACCCCATTGGCAACATGCAACTCGACCCCTTAGCATACATTGACCAACTGCCAGAAGTCCTGAGCCCTTCACAAGAATTCCAACAAACAAAGGGCATGTTCAAGTGTTTTTCTAACTTCGTCATGAAGAAGAAGAAGTAGGGGTGGAGGAGTTAAGAGTGAAGATTAGAGGCTATGGCGATGGAGATGGATTAAGAGGTTGAATGTAAGGAAGGTAAGGTCGTAGACCATAATTTGTAAACAATTTGTGAACAATATAAACAATATTTCTATAGTTTAGGACGTAGCTCGTAGTAGATGGCATAACATAAACTAAAAAATTCTAACCTAGGAACCCGAAAAATGAGAATTTACAGACGGCTTGATCACAATCAAGATGTCGGTCCCACTCATTTTGCTTACATTCTAGTCGCCCTTACTTACTATGCGTAATATTTGTTGCTTGCATATTTGATTATTGAATGTAGAAATGATTAGGATGAGTATTTGCTAAAGAGTGCAAAAACTGCACATTTACTTAGAAGCTACTGGTCAGCAGTAGCCGGATCCCTAAGTTATAACTAGTCGGATCCCTCAGATGAGGGAACCGTGGGATCCAGGAAAATAGAAGTAGAGTTACAGACCTCCACACTTCAAACCACTTCTCTAGACCACATCATACTATTTAAACATAATTCTTTAGGATTACTCAAGTCTTCCTCAAACTCAGTAGGTCTCACACTCACTCATAGCTAGCTTAGGATCACATTCAAGGTGCTTTTGATTTATCAATTCACCTAAACTCATCATATTTCCATTCCAATGCTCACATACTATTCCTCACGTCTCAAAACATTTTGCTTGATATTTCTCTCAATTTTAGCAAATTGATTTTAGTCATCCTTACCTCAAAATAGGCATAAAACTAGTTTTTCATTTCTTTTTATTTTTTAGGAATTTTCCAAAATTTTCTTAAGCCACCATCTGATCACTAGGATCAATTGTCCTCATTTTTCATCCTCGAATCAATAGTATCATCCTTAAACACTTAGTTGCACTCTCAAAAAGTCTATTTTCCTACCAAAAACCATCATTAGGTATCCTCACTCCTTATGGTTGGACATTTAAGTCACATACCATTTAAGACATCTGAGGAAAGTCAAACCCTCAAGATTTATATGTACTAGACCTTAAAAGAGGATAATCACTTCACCACTTTGCTGTCTGACAGACGAATCCCTAGTTTATAACTAGACGGATCCCTAATGAGAGGGAACCGTGGGATCCGGGTCTACAAAACAGCTTATGATCAACTTTTCTTCCAAATTCAAACTCTCTTTGGTATTCTAAACACTTTTACTTATCATTTTTGACCTTAGTGCATGCCAAAAATTCTTAGTGGTCAAGAATTTCATTCATTAACTCGACTTCATCCTTTATAAACCAAGCATTCTTATGAGCTTAAGCCACTATTCATACCACAATCCAAAAATCAGTAGCTAAGACTTCTATTACACCCTCTCTTTCATCATGACTAAAGTATCTAGCAAGAACTCTTCAACTAAAGGTTCATCCAAAAATAATGCTCACATGGTTCATGAGATATCATCCACCGAGGCATCACCCGTAAGAAGTCCAAATGCTAGAATTCCCCTTCAACAAACTCAACCAACAATAGCTAAAAGAACTGCTAGAATTAGCATTCGACCTTTTGAGTTGGAAAAGAATTCATCAAATCAAAAGGCTTCATCAAGCACTAAACCAAACACACCTAGCTCTAGTAAAACACCCAAGCCTTCATTTATAGAACCTAGACTACATTCCTTTACTGAACCTCTTTCCCATCCAAATCTCTACTCGTTAGAACACTCACCACTAAGGACTTCCCACTCACCAACTTTCTCGTTAAATTGGGAACCACCTTCATCTCCAAATAATCCATCTTTGGAGATAAGGAATCACCAAAGATCTAATCATATAGAGGAATTTCCATCTCCACCACCAACTCGTGCATCATCACCCTCATTTTTAGTGGAACCACATCCTACGTTGCTCAACACACCTCCACCATCCTTTGTGGAGCCTCCTCAAAACATCCCACCTCCTCCAGTTCCTAGTCATGACAATAATTGCTCTAATTGTCAACTCACCGAAAGACTTATTCAAGAAGTACGAAATGAGTTGCATTTCATGTTTAATCATCTCCATGAACGATTGGACAAATCAATAAGTCTACTAATCGTTATATTTCAAGCACATTGATGCTTTTTAGGTTTCCGTCACTTCTTAGAATTAGTAGAAAATGTATTACATGTTTGAGTCATTCTCTTAGTTTTAGAGTTATGTAGATCATTTCTCGTATTTTTATTGAATGAAATTACATGTTATATGCCATATTGTCTTGAGAATATGTTTGGTGCCTTAATACATATCTCATTTTTTATGTTAACTTCACATTCTACATCACCATTGCTGTCTTAAGCTTACAGACAGACGGATCCCTCATTTTAGCCTAGACGGATCTTGTAATATATTGGATTTCATAAACACATACAAATCAAGTATATGGGGCGTATATGAATAAGTTCTAGAGAGAGAAAGTGGATGAGATTTGGGAACTTAGTGAGACAAAGAAAAATGATATTGAAAGATCCAACCCTTTTCCTTGCTAGGCAAAGGGTACTTATAGTTTCAAGCTTAGACGCCCTCCTTTGGGCTGTGGATCAGGCATACAGTGGGTAAAGACCCGTCCGTCCTCCACGGTGTCACTTAACAAACTACTTACTAACACTAAATGACTACGACTACGAGCTTTCTAACGATTACATATACTTGAGGTGACCGACTCTTTAACTACCGGATTTTCTAAATCCTAACAATCTCCCCTTAAGGGAGGTCACCTCAAATTACATTTATTACAAACAGATATTACTTTTTGGATGTTCTTGGATTCTTGTTTAAGTTCTTTGCTCTGTAGCCCGTAGTCATTGATTCTTTATGTTTTGCATATTTTGTTCATTCAAGTGGAGGTCTTTAACTAATCCACGTGATGATTAATTTTGAGCCAGCTTTGAGATAATCAGCTACCATAAATCTCTGACTCTTCATTTGTAGTGTTGCCATCATGTGACATTGTGACTTTTGGACCGACATGCTCACATTCTGGATCATGACATCTTCTTATCAGAGTTGCGGAAGCTTTTGTTGATTCATGACATTTACAGTAGCAGAAGCATGGAGTGAAAATATCAGAGTCACTTGATGAAGATATGCACTTATCATGATTTCTTTAGAAGTGAATGTGATGTGTGAGCATGCGGTAATGAATTGACTCCTCAATTCTGATCAGCTGCAACCGTCGGGGGTTCCTGCATACAACAGTTAGCAATAAAAGCGCACGAAAGTGTCTTTGATCACTTTCGTTGAATTGAGGTGCACGGCACACGGTTCCCCGTTGATCGCGACATACAAATACTGCTTGTGATCATGTATAATTCCGAAGAATTTCCTTGACAGGGTTTCGAAGCTGTTCTAGCCGTTCTCAAACATGAACATCTCAAAGAAGACAACACGGAGTGAGTGAACCAGCGAATTGAGATTCACTGATTGATGAAAAGTGATTTGAAAACAATCGTGTATTGCTTAATTTAAATGGTTTTGCAATACAACGAAGGTTTTATTGGAAAATCAATTATCAATCATAAATACCCTTTTAATTTTGAAACATTAGTGCTCAGTCGATGTGCTACAGAAAAGAATTTTAAGCATAACGACCGGTTTTTCAAAGGTATCCGTCAATCCATTTCCTAGACCAAGGTTGATTCAAGATTGAATCGCCCCATTGTTTCTATCCAGTTGTCACAAGCTTGATCTATTGGATAGATCTCACAAGCCACCCACCAAGAGCTTGTTTGATGTTGGCTCTAGAAGGATTTCCATCTTCATCGTGAATATTTCAACATATCACTCAGATGTTCTGGCAATACCACAAGGATAATGCGTAGGACTCTTAAAATATATTCTTACTTTCCACATTGTGTGAAACAGCAAGTCTTCAAGAATAATGTGTCCTAATGAGTATTATTGATGATCTCTTGGCTCTAGACTCAATTGTGCACTTTTGGTTTCCTATGTCGGATACTAGGGAGAGGGTCTCCTTCTTCAATATCAACAATCTTTAAGAGAAAGTCGATAGAATATGTGGGTTTGTTAAAACCAAGATCCGGACTCAACTAGGGTATAATACCAATGATTGAACAGATGCACAGCGGATAATAATTAACACAATCAAAGTTACCAATAAGTTTTTCTAATAAAATAATGATCCTCTATGGATCTTTTTCACTCTCTCTTATGATGTTTTTCCCTGGAATGTTTTCTCCAGTCTTTGAGTTTTTTTTTAAGTGTATCTTTAATACAAAAGCTATCAGTTCCTTTTATACCCAAGGAACCCTAAATAAACAATAATATAAAATAAATGCATATCACTACCTAAAATAGCTCATGCATATCCTAACAAACTATAGAAAATACGGAATAACTATATCCGCAGAAACAAACTAATAAATATATAACTTCAGCAGAAACTCTTCTTCGGCAGAATCCATGTACTTCAGTAGAATCCATGTACTTCAGCAGATTCCTTCAAAGATTATTTTCAGTAAAATTCCTACCTTGCAGAATTCCCAACAATCCTCCCCTAAACTGGAATTTGACTTGGTTAAGTTCCAGTTTCCTGATAGATCTCTAAAAGTGCAGAACAAGAGGATTGTACTGGAACATCAGCAGCAAAGAACCAAAATAGTAACATCTCTATGATGACAAAACTTTGAAACTTCAGATCTTTGCAGCAACAAATGACAACATGTACATCAAAACATATTAGTTTCATACTATTCTCATCACATCCAGGTGTGTTAACACCTGTGAGAGGTGAATCATTGAAAATAATGGATTTGATGTCTCTTTACCAATAACCATCACTACTGGAGTAGCCAAATGTTTAAGTTCGTAAACTATGGTACACTGATAACCATCTGATTTATTGGCAAATCAGCAACCATAAACGGATTTGAGATGTCTTTACCTGTAGCCGTTTGCGCAGGACTAGCCAATGTTTAGTGTGTGAGACCAGGGTACATTAATAACCCTCTGATTTTTAGTAAATCAGCAACTATCAACGGAATTAAGATGTCTTTACCAAAACCGTTATGCTTGGACTAGCCAACTCTTTGATGGAATGCCGGCATCATCATGGTGAGTTGATTACCATTTATGGATTTCCGCTGCCTTTACCACAAGCCATAATCCTGTGGGCTAGTCAACTCTTGTGTCAGAAAGACATGGTGAGATGAAAACCATTAGTTGTGTGGTTATTAACCAACACAAAAACCTGCAAGCAAAAAAGAGTAGAAACTAAACAATGCATGTGTTAAGATTTTTTTTTTTTTTTTTAACAAACCAAAAGAAATAAGACAATTTTTTTAATAAATATAAAATAAAGAAAGAATAAAAATAACCAAAACATGTAAAATATACCATCAAGCAGCAGCAGAAACCAAAGACAGTTGTAGTGTCAGCAGAAACACTAAGCCTCCCCTTAGGCTTATGAGGATTCAACAGCTGCAAAAATGGTTAGAATACAAAAATACAACAATAAGCCTCCCCTTAGGCTTATGCCTCCCCTCAATCAATGCACCTGACAAGGACTATTGTTCTTGGGTACCCAGAATGAACCTTTCCTTTGAGTTTTCCAAGAATAACCTTTTGAGGGCTTAACAGTAGTTGCCACTCTAACTCCACCATGTGCCATATTCAGATGAGATACATAAGGTGTATATGACTGAAAATAAGAACTAGTAGGTCTATATGGCATAAGTCTAGCATTACTGTTCCACCAACCAGTAGTAACTTGTGAAGAATATCCTCCACCAGAGGGAACTGGAAAAGGCCTATTAAGCCTATCAGCAGAAACAGATGCATACACCTTTGGCTTACCGGTAGGAACTGGTTTACCGCTCTTACATGTGCAGCTTTGGGAACAAATGGAGGAATACTAGCAACATTAGTCCATGTGGGTCTAAAGGTCTGTTGGCCATTGGAACCACCCATCATTTTCTCATGATAATCACAGTCTTTAATAAGATGGAGTTTACTACCACACACAAAACAAGATTTCTTCTTAAACGACTTATTCTTAACACAACTTTGTTTATTACATATAAACTTATCAGAAACAGAACTAGAAGCAAAATTGTGTTTAATGAATAAGTAATCGGCTTTGTTTTGGGCTCATCATCACTACTTTGGACTTGGGTGTGGTCTTGGGTGTGTGCCTAGTGAGTCGGACTTTTCACTAGAATCACATGAGGCATAGTCAGTGGACTTTAGATCTGATAACTTGTCACTTTTAGAACAAGAGACAGAGTCATTAGTTTTGCTACTAAGGTCTGGCAAGTCACTTGACTTTTTGCCATATAAATGGTGAGATCCATCAAAGTCAACAGGGAAAGGTCAGAGGCATAGGTATTCCTCTAATAGATCCACGTACAACATGTAGGTCACCTTCTTTGACATAATTATCTAAACCTGCTGGTGTAGTATTACGCCCATCATGCCTAGCTTCTAATCCTACATACTTTTTAAAACCTAAACCTATCCCAGAATTAGGAGCTTGACTACCATATAGATGACTAGCTAACTTGTCACCAGAAACTAGCCATTCTTTATGCCTAGCTACTTCAGTATCCAACTTATATTGCACTTCTTGTTTTTCTAGCTCTACTTTAGCTCTTTCTTTCTCAGAATATTTTAACTCATTTTTAGCACATTCGAGATCCCTTTCTAACACACTTATTTTCTCATCATAAGCTAACTAATTCTTTTGAAACCACACTTTTTGTCTTTCTAATGTTTTTAAAGACTGTTTATAAGCTTCAACATCAACATAGCATTCATTATATTTAGGTTTCAAAATATCATAGGCTTCCTTAAGTTCATTGTATTTTTCACGACAACCAAACACACAATTATGTACCTGAGAGATGCCCATGAATGCAAAGTGTAGACTGGCAAGTTCTTCAAAGATAACCTGCAGCATCAGCTTCCTTGCTCATCTTCTTGAATTCAGCCTTTCCACCATACCTTTCTTTGAGTGCATTCCATATACGACTTGCGTCATCCATATAACAAAAATCTGCTAGATAATCAGCAGGAATATATTTAAGCAAGGTAGTTCTGGCCTTTGACTCTCTTTGTACAACAATGTGTTCATCTGCAGTCGTTGGAGGATGAATAAAGATATTTCCTTCGCGATCACATCCAGTCCTTTTCAAGCTGTTGCCATTTTGGATCACCTTCCAGATATCCATATCATTATTCATGATCCAGTGTTCCATCTTCTTAGCCCAGACATCGTACTCATCATCTATCAAATAAGGAAACATAACATCATCCCTATTATTATCAAATTCTGCCATTTTAAAGTACCAAGATATAAACCAGATATTAACCTCAACCAGTACAAAAACGTATTCGTCCACTAATATTAGATTAGAAGGAATACTACTTGGAAATGATACTGCTGATGTGTGACCAATATAAATTAAATATGAAGACCATCCATGACAGCCAATCAGATACAAGTCCTCTGTGTCTCACAGTAAATCGATAGCCATCATACTCGTGGTTCCCAATATGTAACACACACTCAACAATTTGCTTGAACTCCCACGTGATAAACAAATGATCACAAAGAACAAGACAAATACAACTAACTTCGACCAATTAAATGGAATATTATACCTACACGTGAACTTCAGCAGCAACAAGTAATATATTAGCCAATCAAAGAATAGCTTTGACCCAACCTTGATGACTGCCCCACGTCAGCAATAAATTCAAAACCCAAATGATCACCCTTGTAACAAGCCAAAAAGTTGACCCCACATGAACATTCAAAAACGAGGACCAATGAAATATAAGCTCACGTGAAGCTTCAGCAGAAACACACTACTGGTGACCAATCAATCTCTATCCCCACTTTGAATATCAATAATTGAATAATGATGTGTGGGACAAGAGATCCACGTTAATAAACCACGGATTCAATCACTAATCAACAACCTCACGTGATCATGCGATCTAATTTAAATGAGCCCCAAAAAATTCGACCAATTACAAATAAGGACTAACGCAGCAATGATGTACCTCACCACATTGAATCAAATTAATATGAGACCAGATCAAATATAATAATTGACAAATGCCTAAAATGTCAACCCACGTGCAGATCTAGGAAATCAAAATGAGATCAACAATATGAAACAAGTATTTGATCATACCTCAAATCACGTGTCGGCCCCACCGTCTGAATATAGACAAGGATTAAAGCATGCGTGTACAGTACAAGACTAGTACGACGTATACCAACCAATTTAATTTGAATAGAAGCTCTATATTAAACCAAAATCCAAACCAGATCCACGTGCCTTCACATCACTTTGTAAAATGCCATACATACAGCAGCCATAATTGAACATACAAATCTGCTTCTCTTATCTGCTGCTGCAATAGAAGAATTAGGGCATAAACCCTAATTAGAGAAAACCTTATAAACCCTAGATCGAGAGCCACGAGGCTCTGATACCAATTGTTAAAACCAAGATCCGGACTCAACTAGGGTATAATAACAATGATTGAACAGATGCACAACGGATAATAATTAACACAATCAAAGTTACCAACAAGGTTTTTCTAATAAAACAATGATCCTCTATGGATCTTTTTCACTCTCTCTTATGATGTTTTTCCTGGAATGTTTTCTCCAGTTCTTGAGTTTTTTTTAAGTGTATCTTTAATACAAAAGCTATCAGTCCCTTTTATACCCAAGGAACCCTAAATAAACAATAATATAAAATAAATGCATATCACTACCTAAAATAGCTCATGCATATCCTAACAAACTATAGAAAATACGGAATAACTATATCCGCAGAAACAAACTAATATATATAACTTCAGCAGAAACTCTTCTTCAGCAGAATCCATGTACTTCAGCAGAATCCATGTACTTCAGCAGATTCCTTCAGCAGAATCCATGTACTTCAGCAGATTCCTTCAGCAGAATCCATGTACTTCAGCAGATTCCTTCAGCATTATTTTCAGCAGAATTCCTACTTTGCAGAATTCCCAACAGGGTTCCCCGTGAGAATGAAACAAGCCCTTTTAAGAGGAACTTGAGTAGCTTGGGAAGTTTAGTGCAGTGTGTCAGTGGGTCCATAACGCCTTGTCTTCAATACCGGCGTTACCTTAGTAACCACCAGTAGCATATGAATTGAACCCAATTTCTGCCCTAAGGTTGAATAAATGTAGGGCTATTTCTTTTCACCCTTTTCACATTCAATTCTTTTTCATTCTTCAACCCCTTCAGTGCTTACCAAGACTTCATTACTAGAATTTTGTTGGGTTTATTCCAATTTTAGCTCAATCTCAGTCGGCACTCTTCCCATATCCTCACTTTTTCCTTTTTCCATCATACATAAGGACTTCTACACTAACTAGTGGATTGTCCCTGGGTAGATCCATCCGGCTCTGGCAGGATCGTGGGAACGAATACCTAACCTAACCATCCTTATATCTCCATGCATAAAATAAATTGGTCGGTCTTTTGGTATTGTTCATTCCGCCTTGAAACCAATTGAAAACCATTTGAAAATCAATCAAGGTGCTTGTGATATAAAATCAAAGCATTTTGTACCTTAATTGTTTTTGATATTTTAGAAAAGCTCCCCCTCAACATGTGCTTCACGTATTAGAAGTTGTTTTAGCACATGAAGGCAAGAGGACTTTGAAATCTAAGATTAAGAATGAAAGATCCAATCTTTTGATTAACATTTTCTAAAATGATCATCATCACTTCCCGATCAAATCTAGTATTTTAAGTACTTTGAATGAAATATTTTGGGAATGATAAGGTTTTCTTTTGATTGCTCCCCCTCAATATGTGCATCGAGATTCAAAAGTGTTTTGCACATATTAGAGGGAACATGCACTTAGAGACAAATCAATCACGTTTCAATTCTTTTTGGTTTAAGATAAATGCTCCCCCTTAACATGTGCATGGAAAATTTGAAATCGTTTGGAACATGTAGGGAGGAGAGCTTGTTATTTTATTTCTTAACCGCTTATCAAATTATTAGCTTATATCCAATTTAAATCACAAATTCTCCCCCGACCACAATTTTCAAATCCTTTGAGATTTGTGATCTCTATTGATTTAAATTAATTTTGAAAAACTTTTGAGGAGAATTGTGACTTGCTTTTGAAAAACATTGTAACTGATAAGGATTAGATTCTGAAACTTTAAACTCCATTGTTCAAACATGCATAAATATCTATTGAAAACATAATATTAGCCAAGGTCTGGATCCAATTGTAGAAAACAAATTTCATTTTGATTACCCAAAAGTAGACCTTGCTCGTTTAAGTGCCAATTGTTTGAAAAATAACCTTGTTGATTTGATTGAAATCAATTCTCCCCCTCAATCATTGACTTAAGTTGTTGATTGAGAGTTAGAGATTTTGACAAATTATAAGTCCAGATGATTTTCAAAAATAAATTCCGAGTTATTTTCAAAACAATTTTGTTTTCATCAGATGACAAATATTTTTCAGAAGAATATTTAGAAGGAAAAATATTTGTGAAGGAGATATTTGTCTTTTTGGCGACAAACATTTGTTTTTAAAATCAGAGCATGAGGTTTTAAAATAAGATTAAGCAAGGCTCTGTTCTTTTCTTTTCAAACGGGCTACTGCCTGAAATGACAATAAACCATTATTTTTCTCCATCTCAATTTTTTTTACTAATTATTTAAAAAAAAACTTTATTACTACATTTCAAACTCCATCTAAAGACCCGTGTCATTTTTGAATGACAATTCAAAGTCCGTAGATGTTATCGAAACGGGAAAACATGACAAAGGAAATAATATTTTTGGAGTTTTTCAAGATTTTCTAATTTTTATGGGTTTTGAAAGTTTTATAGTTTTCTATTTTCTTTTTGATGGTTTTATAATTTGGTATTTTGCTTTTTGATAAAATATATACAAAAAAATAATAATAATAATAATTTAGTTTAAGAGGATGATGAAATGAGTACCGAGATAAGGATATCGTTCAGCATGTTGTAGAAGAAAGAAATCAACATCTCTTAAACTTTCACCACCAAAACATTCGAGGCGTTTAAGAAAATCGTCTGAAATGAGCCTTCTAAATGTGAATCTTTGGTAGCTTCCCCCTAAAACCGACAACTTTCGTAAGAAGACTTATTCCCCCAAGAAGAAGTAAAGCAAACAGTCTCATTGTATGAAGCTCAAGAGCCCGAAGAATACGAAAATAAGATTAAGCATGGCTCTGTTCTTTTCTTTTCAAACGGGTTACTGCTAGAAATGATATTGATCATCTCTGCGGTCAAAACATTGATCATCTCTGCGGTTATCAAACCCGGAATAATTGATTAAGCCCGATTACATGAACTTGTTGTGCGTCCCCGATGTACACATTACTCTTCGAGTTTGAGCAGTTGTCTATTCAGGGGAACAATATATCAACATCTTTATTTTACCAAATGCATTCCAGTTATCTTACATATAACCAATCAGCCCATAATGTACACATGTACCCACCAAGAGTAGAGACGATGACATCCATGTAACATGTTGAGTCACTAATCATCTATGCGGATGTCAACTCCGGAATAACTGAATTAGCTCGATCAAGTGAACATGTTGTGCATCCCTGATGTACACATATCTTTCCCCTGATGGTTGCGATCTCATAGGAATCATCATTGCATTGTGTACATGAAGCAATAACCAGAAGCACTACCATAAATCATATAGAAGATGTCGATAAGCAATATCATCTCACGCTCCAAATATTCTTCTCATATTTCTTCCTACTGATAGTTGAGCTAACGAATACCAAAAGTATCCAGTAACCACTTCCCTCCAAATAGTTGGAATAACACACCAAAGGCTACGAGTTAAACACTGAGTTTCTCTGCGGTTATGACATTTGTCTTTCCCGGGATTACTTCAATAGAAAAGAATTATTAAGTTCATCACATGTACTCGTTGTGTGTTTAGATGTATGTCTCCTTCCCCCTTGTTGGTTTTGATACCTCAAAATCAGCAAAACATAATACACTCATATACTTGAAATAGAGAAGAACACAATTAGCTCAAATGTATCTTGTGAGAATCAACTGCAACAGAAACTCTCTCCGACTATCTTAACTAACCCATATGTAGACAATTTGAAGTGACCACTGATGAAGAAAACCCAATATACCAAACTTGAAACAGAAGTAGAATTCCCCACATTTGTATCTTAAGCTTGCACTGATGTTGGAAGAACCGTGTCGAGAATTTTGCTCCAATAAAATCTCTAAGTACTCAATACTCAACCAAAGTATGAGACATTAACACCTCTTGCTATTATCCACAACGACATTTGTGTGTGTCACTAAGTAAAACAACGTAACAGTTTAAAGTGATAGTTAACCGTTACCAGGTCCTCAACCATCCATACCGACTGCTGGTAAATATATAAACCTAGACTTCAACTCAAAATCTTAAGCCCGAGCAAGTTATCAAATAAGAACACGCCTTTGTGAAAGTCAACTTCAATCTCAAATAAGTGATAAATGATTAACTCCGAAGTAATCAACTTGTGTCAAATGCCCAACACGTGAATAAACATACAATCAGATGTACATTGACCCACTGAATGAACCGGAACAAATGATTCCTCAACATCAATGCATTATTACTAAAGGTATACATGTAGAGAATGATCTGGAACATTCACCAATAATGTCTTCGAGCAGATGGGTAATCATTTTCCTTAATGTTCATGTGGTTGATTTATATTGTGCACATTGAGAGGAACAATAATCCGTGAAGATTTGGAAAAGGAATACCAAAGAGTGGATCATTATTCATGAACAATAATCCGTGAAGATTTGGCAAAGGAATACCAAAGAGCGGATCATTATTCAGTAGTGCGACTGCCATATTACGATAGTCATAATCAATGCCTTAAGGAATAACTAGAGATTGGGTTTCTCATGTAGTCTGAGTTGTACTTCTTAGATGGAGAACCAGTTGAGTCAGCAGGAAGCAGAGCAGGAGCTTCAGGAACTGGATTATCAACATTCGTTAAAGGTTGGAAGTATTCATCAAACATAGGTTGAAACACTAAATCCTAAACAATAACTCCCAGTTATCCTTAGTAAGTTGAACATTAGGCATATGACCATTATACAAACATCCATCAATATTTAGATCCACTTATCCCCCTCAAAAGTTGCATCCGCTGTTGCCAATGCCATTTTTGATTTGAGCAATTGAATAGGAATACAATCACCGGTAAGTAGATCCATTTGATAACTGTCATTTTATTCACACTTCTCCCCCTCAAAAATTGCATCCGAAGTTGCCATTTTTTATTTGAACAAGTGAATAAGAATATACTCCAATGAATGTAGATCCACTTGATGACTGAATGAGCATGGGAAAAACATGGAGCTCGTTGATGGAGAATGTAGATAAGAATGGTCATTCTTGAGAGAATTTTTCTTAAACTGAAGATAAAACACACTGAGTTATACGCCTTTCTTTTATTTGAGGAACGGGGCCTGAAGAGTTATCTATAGACGCCATAATGATGAAGTACGAGGCCTGAACTGATGTGAACAGACGTCATAGTCATTTCCCCACATTTGTTTAGAGCAGCCTTAATCCAAGTACCAACGGATGATTTGTACGACCTGCATTGGAACACAGACAAAGGTGGAAATTTGAAAACATTGGATCCCCATGTGAAAATGGGTTCCTTTTGATTAGCGCAAATAATCTTTGAATCAGCAGAAACCCTAGTTGCAATGGCATTATCACTAGAAGCTAAACAAGTAGAATCATCAGACTTAGTTAAAGAGCATTGTGTGCCTAATGGGATTATTCTACTAGTTGGCTTCCAAACCTTAACATGCACTACTCTAGGCAGAGTGGATCTAGTTAAGGAGCAAGGTTTTCTATGCGTGAATATTCGACCTGTGGGCATCCACTGAAATCCTATATTGGTAAATACCTTCCCTGTAGGTTTCCAGGATTGCTTAATTTGTTTCGCTTTCCAAACTTTCTTAACAGGGTTATGATTCTTAGACCTCAGAAATAAAACACCACATTTATCATGATTACCAGAAAATAGACATTCTTTACATGTTTTGCAGACAGCATAAGACTTCGAATTAATTTCAGTAAGCTTAGAGCTAATACTAGAACCAACACGATTCTTTTTGTTCAAGTAAAACTTATTGTCTCTATGGTGTTCTTTCACTTCCTTTTCATGATCAGTTTTAGTTTGCGAAATGCTATCCTTCTTTGCATTGCTTCTAGATTTTGACCCGCTAAATTTAGTGTCAATTTTAACATCTGTAGGAATGATGATGGGAGCCTTAGTTTGTTTTACTGCCATTTGATTTTCTGGTCTAGAAGTGCTAGGTTCTGAGGCTTTTAGAGGCACATCAAAGGTCACATGCTTGACTTTAGGCATAGAACAAGGCATACCTTCTCTATCTTTCCTAGTTCCAGATTTAGGACATGTTGCAGTCACACATTCTAAGAGTTCCTGAGATCGTTTGGCATATAAGCATGCATGCCCAACAGCATTATTAAGTGGTTTCTGTATCTTATCATCTTCAACAATCTCACGGATGCACTCTAGACTATCCTTGAGGTACGAAAGATATGTTTGATATTCAAATTCATTGTTTCGAAGATGAGGGGAATATATTTCACAGTTACAGCATATTTAGAACAAGCAGGCACCTTTGGTGTAACATTTTCACCACTAGTGATTGGTATTTTCTCTTTTACCACACGCTTCAGATTCTCAATTTTGTTAAGAAAAGAAGTTACCTTTTCACTGTTATTATGATGAACCTTGAGTGAATCACATAACTCTTTGTTCTGAGCATTAACTCTTGAAATTTCAGCTTGAAAACATTCATTTTCGTTTTGCTATCAATTTTGTTTTGAAGTTGGAAATTTTGAGAATCTGTTAGGTCATTAGATTTACAACACAAGCTTAATAGAAAGAGATAGAGGTGGTTGAACACGTTAAACACACACACACACATGAACATAATAATACGGTTAGGCGTAGAGTGTAAAGAGAGTGAATAAAATGAACAACCAACCTTCAAATGAAGGTTTACAAGGGGTATTTATAGGAGGGAAGCTAGGGCAACACTCCTAGTTCCCATCCTTATCCTTATTGGACATGGGCCTAAGCTTATGGGCCTTCTACATAAGCTAGACCTTAAACAAACATAAAGGCCATAATAAGCTACCTATTACAATTGAGAAACTAACATTTGAATAAAGGTTTAGGAGTGATTCCAACAATCTCCCCCTCAAGTGTTGGTGATGAAAAACGGTGAAGGCGTTGATGTAATAGTAGCTTTGACGTCTTCTGACATTCTTCTTTCTTGTGAGAAGAATTGTCTTGATTCGAACAATCTCCCCAGCGTAGAGATAGTTTTCGTTGAACAGTTATGCTTTGACGTCATCTTTAACTTTGTTCTTTGATCATTGTTCTTTGTGATGAAAGTGATAGTATGTTGTTATCTGCATCAAGTCTGTCTCAGGTCTGCTTCGCTGCTTCGGTATCTCCACGTCATTCTTCAACATGCTCACACGCTCTTTAGACGTTGGAAATCAATACTGATGAAGTTCTTTAAGTCTTTTAACTTTGTAGATTCTTTGATTTGACGAAGAATCATTATGACTGTTGTGTTGCTTTTGAGTAGAACTTTCATTAGTGATGGTGTTGGCGTGAGCATGAGAAGAATCTGCACGATCATTCCGCTCCAGAGCTTCCATAAGAAGAAAACATATAAACGGTTAGTAATAAGCGGATTCCGGCACTTACAAGTTTGAACTTCGAGAGTGTTAGTAGCATAGTGTGAAAATACAACTCTAATTCTCACAAAGGCCGTTCCTGAATCGGAGTCCACAAGTGAGATAACACGATGTACCGAAGTACACCTACGATTCAGATGAGTCGCTGAGGTACACCGAAGCATCACCTCACGACTGTATACCGTTTGAGACCACTAAGCGCAATCCACGGGGAGTTGCCGAAGTGACCTGCTGTCAGGGCTGTTTGATGTTGACCCTGGCAGGAGTTTCCATTCAATCACTGAGGATCACAAATGTGAACCTCTCATAAATGTTCTCGACAGATTGCTAAGATCTATGTAGGACTCGATAATGTACCACTGAAATTCTTATTATTGAATGTCAAGTGATGAAATGTCAAGTGTTCCTAAGAGATCTTTTGATGAATCTCGTGGCTCTAGACTCAATAGTGCGTTTTGGTTTTCCTGAGCGGAGACTAGGGAGAGGGTCTCCTTCTTCAATACCAGCAATCTCTAAGAGAAAGCCGATAGTTTACGTAGGGTTCCCTGTAAGAATGAAACAAGCTTCTGTTGAGAGAAACTTGAGTGGCTAAGAAGGTTTAGTGCATGCGTCACTAGGTCCATGACGACTTTTAATCTTCAATACCGGTGTCATCTAGTGACAACCAGTAGCATATGAATTGAACCCGGTGTCTGCCCTAAGTTGAATAATATGGAGGGCTATTTCTTTTCACCCTTTTCTTTGCATTTCCTTTTAATTCTTCAACTCCTTCTTTCTCCAATTCTCATTCTCTCCTTTTTACAATCATACCTAAGGACTTCTAAATTCTAACTATTGGTAGTGTCCTTGGGCAGATCCCTCCGGCTCTGGCGGATCATAGGACGGTTATTCCTAACCTTAATCACCTTATAACTCCATGACTAACCTATGTTGCCATAAAACCATTTTGAAGAAAATATCTCAAAGGGTTTGTTAATGAAAAACATGTTTGAACCACTGTGAGAG
Source organism: Chrysanthemum makinoi (assembly GCA_910596185.1). Classification (NCBI taxonomy): domain Eukaryota; kingdom Viridiplantae; phylum Streptophyta; class Magnoliopsida; order Asterales; family Asteraceae; genus Chrysanthemum; species Chrysanthemum makinoi. The sequence goes on along the minus strand of OU343223.1, from coordinate 60,735,107 downwards.
TTTTATCTTTTAGCAGAAATACTCCCCCTCCACATGTGCTTTAGAGTTTAGACAGAAATCTGCACAGTGAGCAAAGAGCGCGCACTTTTGAATTGATCGACTCAAGATAGACATTCCCCTGCGAGACACGGTTACGTGGCATAGTTAAAGAGTTGCATTGTCAGCTTTTAGGTGACAACTAACTCTAATAACTATCTTGAAGGTGTGGACAACCCCGAAAGGTTGTGAAACCCGTCAAGGTTCATGTCTACCAAGAGTTTCTCGAATGGTACATTCTACTCGGACAAGTCCTTTGCGAGACACGTTTACATCACTAGCGAACTAGCTTGAAATTATTACCCGTCCCGGACAAGTCTTTTCGAGTTACTGACAGTTAAGATCTCGTCAATTCTTGGGTTAAAGTCTTTTCACACGAGAGTTCATATAGCAAAACGCAACATATTTCTTATCACGTATTTTCCCCCCTCAAAAATGGCATATAAAATGTTATTTTTGAAAAGTTGTGAATAAATATGACCATTTCAAGTGTTGCGGGAAGAATGACCACTGTGAACAATTTGTGAACAAAGTTTTAAGTCAAGTACTCCCCCTCAACGAGTGATATAAACGGTTGAGGTTTTGAAAATCATAAGGGAAAGTACTTGTTCTTTTGAGCAAAACCTTGAAAAGTGAAAGGTTTGATAGGTTTTACTCAAAAGTAAGAAGCTTTCGCTCCTTTTATAAGGATTGTGGCACTGAAGCGTACCACAGGGTCCTTTATTTACAAGTACGGGTTGTACACTGTAATATGTGCACAAGCCACCGAAATAATAAATCATACATCCAAATTTATAATGAAAGAAGCAGTTCAAGGGGTACCAGGTAGTCCAGAGATGTCGCCAGGAGTATGAATTGGGCGTTGAAAGTCGATGATGTTTCTCCTGGGTCGACCACCAACATAGCTTTCCAATCTTCTTAACTGATCCCTTCTATACAACCGTTCATCAATCATCGTGATGATCCTCTTCACATCCCATCGATCCTGAGAATTCCATCGCTTAGGTGACCCAATCTTTTGGTGTATATCCTTCAACCGGTAAGCCAATCCATCCCTAACCATCTTCAAAGTGTGATCTCCAAACTTATGAAGATCTCTGCACGCCATCAAGCAATTTATTTGAAGTTCACTGCGGTAAACGACGCCGAATGGTTTGCTGATGAGTGTAAGTTGTGAGAGCTGGTTGATGTCGGGAAGATCAAGCTGCGGTGGAGTGAAGTTGACACGGGTCTGATAAGATTCAACTGCCAACTGGAGATCTTCTACACGTTCTTTGATAACTATGCGTCTGATGAAGATGAGCACTGACTTGATGAATTCACATTGTACTTCAGTGGAGAATTGTCTCATACGACCCTGTACTTTGGCAAGGTACATGTCTTCGATGTCGTTGATCGACAAATTCTCAAAGTCAGCTTCAGAGAATGCATAATCCCTTTCGTCTTGTCTCTTGACCACAATATTCTTGAGATACGTGTAGTCCCATTTGGACGAAAGATCAACGTGTTTGATGGCAACGATGTTTTTAGTACTGAACACTGCATGTTGAGACTTCTGGACCTGGCAGCTTCTATAGTAGATTCTTCGGCGTTCCGGCCAATGATGAATCCCGTACATTGCATCTCGGTCGTATGCTTCCACTTTGTTGGAGAACAAGTGATTAGCTCTTTCCTCGATAGCTATGCAGTTTGAGTATTCGGCTGCTGGGAATGGAAGTGTTAAGGATGTAGCGTATTTCCTTGAACCATCGCCACCGTAAAGAAGAAATTCCAAGTCTTTGTTGAAGAAATATCTGAATGGGATCCTAGGCTAATCTGGTTTGCCGATCGTTGGTAGTGGTTTAGACCAGTCGGTGTAATATGGAGGGTTGTCCCGCTTCGTAAAGTCGATGTTTGGTTCTGGGTTGAGCCAATCCATGTTATTAGACATATCTCGAGCAATGTTATCAAGGTGATATTCGACCTCGATGGCACTTTCTGAGCTATCTTTCCACAATTGAAAAGCTTCATTCTTGATTCGCCGCAACTCAGATTTCGTCATCTTCTTTACTTTGAACTTTTCTTGCAGAATTTTAGCATGCTCCAAAGTATTACTGTCTACCAGATCTTGACCTTCTTCAGGGTAGGGAGTGGAATTGACAAGTGTAGAAAACCATTCAAATTCGTCTGTTGTATCTTCATCTAGCCATGATACGACGTCAGCCTTGGGCGCCTTCTTCTTCTTTTTCTTAGGCCTAGATGAAGATTCTGGTTTCTGTACTTTGTCGGGTGAGGCGGGTTGTTGTTGGGGATCATGGTATTCTTCATCGTCACCACCCGTATACTCAAAGTGATCACCGGTTTTCTGAGTCTGGGGTGGTGTCTCGGAATCCTGAGGTTTATCTGCAGAAGAGCGGGGATGAGATCTTTGTTGAGCTGAAGTCCTTTGTGGTGGAGGCGACATTGAGTACTGAATCGAAGATGATTCACCAGACTTCTTTGTGCGTTTAGTTTCCTTATCCTTATCTTGATCTTTGTCTTCATCATCTCTTGAACGCTTAGGCCTTATAGCCTCTTCTCTGAATGATGACTTGAGTTGGTATTCCAGCAATGCTTCAAACAGTTTAGCTTCATGGGAGGCAAACGTTGCAGAGCGTTTTGACATTTGCGCTACCAGCCGGTTTACTAATTCATCATCTGAGAAGATTGTAGTTTCAACTGGATTGATGCTCAAATTCATCGGAGTTGATTTCATGGCTTGCTTGGCTAAGTGTAAGAGATGTGGATACAGTTGTCTGGTATACATCTCCTTTGTCAGTTTCGGAACGACCTCCATTAGGAACTTGTGAGAATATCCTTTTATCATCTCGTCCATGCTTCCTTGAAGATCATCCTTCATAAGCTTCTGTACATACTCCCTTTCAACTTTCATCTTGTCATTCTCATCGTGAAGATACGTTATCTGATCAGCAATGAAATTCAGCTTTCTATAGAGCATGTCTTTCTTTCTGACTCTTTTGACAGCTTTAACGATTCGATTCTTTGATTGAGAGATCCAAGATGGAGTTGGCTTCTTTACTGATCTGGATGATGATTTGGTTGATTTCTTTGATGGTGGTGGTGAAGAGTGAGACGAAGAATCTGATGATGATGAGATGTGAGGAGATTCTGGATCCTTTGGAGGTGCAGAGGTTTTATCCTCTGAGTGAGCAGGACTGTCTAGCAGAAACTTATCATAATCAGAATCATCTCCAGATTTTTTTTTCTCTTCTGTCTTATCTGTCTCAGTCTTTTCTTTGTCACCCTCATCTTTCTCGGACTTTTCTTTAACAGGTTCCTCAAATTCATGCTCAATAGTTTCTTCCACGGGCTTTTGTTGTTGCTTCAAAGTGGTGGCACCAGATCCTTTATCGGGTTGATTAACCGCATCAGGATCTGGTGAAGGTTGAGCTGCACCACTTGACCCTCCGGGGCCACCCATTTGATCTTTTACAAATTGTTGTGCCACGTGTTGAAGTCTAACGAATTTGAACTTCTTCCTGTATGATTTATCCAGTTGCTCTTCTTCTTCATCTGAGCTTTCTTCATAAGGCACAAGTACAGGAGTCTTCCCTTTTTCTTTGTCAGCTGGTGGACTTGGAGGTTTTGCTGCTGAAGGAGGTGTTTCTGTTGCAGATTCAGAGTAGAAAGTCTCTTCATCTGATTCAGTACCCTCAGAGTCCTCGTCTGTTAGCTTTCTTTGCGGTTCAGGCTTTGGATACGGAATAGGAGCAGCTTCCTGGGCGGGAACTGTCCTCTTACGTGGAGGATTCCTCCTGGGGAACATCCTCTGACTCTCAGTGCTTGCAGCACTTCCTGCACTTCCTCTTCTGGTTTTCCTTATAGGTGTACCAGATGACCAACTTTGCCTTCTTTTACTGCGACCAGATACCTTTTGTATGTCTCGAGCTTTTTGATTTCATTAGTCAGAAGGTGATCAGGTAACACAGCACCCTGTTTCTTTGTTGACGATTCCTTGATTCTGACTGATAGGATGGGTTCAGTCAACATGTCGTGATTGTCAGGGTCATTGAGCCTCTTGGGAATATCAGGATGAAGTCCAAGTGCTCTCTAGATCAACAGCTTTGTGTATCTGATATAGGGAATCTTTGAGCCAAGCTTTTTGAGAAATGACATCATGTCATCCCATATCAGAGCTTCAATTTCGATGTCCTTCTTGTTGATTAATGACCAAAATATTTGCAGCTCCATGAGCTTGGGATGCTCATAGCCACTGTCATGACCAGAGACTGACTTGGTGATGATGATGTAGAGGGTTCTCCACGGTTGAGGAATGTTCTTAAGCTCCACATGAGAATGCTTAGTGATAATTCCTGAAGCTTCATCATAGCCAATACCCATCAGGAATTGCAGAACTGTCTCTTCAGTAGGTGTGGCATAGAAGTCGGTTGGCTCGATATCAGGAATAAGAAGAACGGCCCGTAAATCTGCATGTGTGATGGTGATTTGTTTGTGATTTAACGTCACTGTCACCGCACTTTGACCTTTGACCCTTTGCATTGAATTCCAGAATTGTTGTATGTAGATCTCCGGTACTGTAGCAGAGTGTGAGAGCATGTTCTGGTACGGATGATTCCTAAGAATATCCACAGCAATCAAGGAAGAAGATTCTGAGCATGTGAGGGTTTCAAAGTCAACTCTGAGATTGTTCTTTACAATCTTTCTTGGATATCCATTAGGGAAGATGTCAGCAATTGTGAGAACTTCTTGTGCATCCACATTCATTTGAGCAACCATGTCGTGATCTGAAATAACATTAGCCAAAAGAACCAACATATCGAAAGACATAATGTTAGTCAACAGAAGGTTTTTATTGTCTAATTATTGAATATACAGTGTTAATGATTGTTACGAGTCCTAAGTCACTTGTTTGTCCAATAGTCCAATGACGTCGTGAAACGTTTCGTGAGTTAGTTAACTTTAAGTTTTAAAGTTTATGTTATCACTTGTAGATCACAACATATCAAACGATTAAGTTTATTAGTGACATTATTGGATTCGTGACGTTATGATTCATTTATTTACAAGTTTGCACGCATAACAATTCAAAAAGAAGGTCAATCAAGGCTTAGGCGTAGATAGTAGCTTATGCTTAAACAGGGGTTATATGCGTAGGCACAAGCTTACGCGTAGGAATCTGTCTTACGCGTAAGAAATGTTACGCGTAGGAACAGAGTAACCTTATGCGTAGAGCTTACGCGTAGGCGTATAAAAACTTTACGCGTAAGGCTTACTCGTAAGAGTAGACCTTATGCGTAGAGTCACTGTTTACGCATATCCTTCACAGGATACGCGTAGTCCCATTGTAGAACCTTACGCGTAACAGTTACGCGTAAAATTTCTCTTACGCATAACTTTCTACGCGTAAGGTGATCCTTATGCGTAGAGTAACAAGGACCTTGATTCTGAGTTTTATGCGTAGCAAGCCTGAAATAAAATCATCATATCATCAATCTTAACATGTATAGTCATTTAAAAACAGATCATAACATGAAACTCATTCAATCAGTTAGGCGTAGAAAACCTTACTCGTAGCCAAAAACCCTAAAGTTCAAAATTTATGCGTATGACATCTAGCCATAGGATATGCACCAAAGTGTTTCTGGTAAGTCTAAGATGTTGTGAGAGTGAAATGACCAAGTTTTAACACCTAATTCGCAGTGAATCATAAGTACCCAAATCTCAAGAACATTAAACCCTAATTTCTAATTAACCATCAATTGGTGTTTCTGGGTTGTTATAGAGCTTAGATAACATTAATTCATCATGATAATAACATCACACAACAATCTTTTTGACCAAAAACAATCACATTTGAAAATACCCAAAACCACGCATAAACCCTAATTTTGAAAACCAATCAATTCGTGTTTCTGGGTGGATTATGAGGATAAAGTTAGTATCATTGATGTTAAAAACACGTTTTGACACAATCTTTTTAACCATTAACATACACCAATGATTGTGTGTTCATAAGCTTATGCGTAGAACACATAATCACACATATCTAACGTTTTAGCCGATGGATTTGCATAAGATTCAAAACCTTTGCTTGTAATAACGTTAAGATTATGAAAACACTTACACTTTGATGATCAAAAACACAGATTTTTTGAATGATTTCTACGCGTAGGAATAGTTTGGTTAAGAGTAATAAATGTGAAGTGAATTGTTAGGTGGGGTGTTTTTAATAAAATGACTTTAACCTTTTGGCAGTTTTGGTCCCTCCACCTTTTCCATTTACATTTAAAGCCTTTTAACTTCCATTTTGGTTACCAAACAAAAGATTTTAGGAAATAACTTTGATGACACTCCCCCTCGACTTAAGAAAATAATGAAAGGTTATAAATTTTATTCCGAGGAGTGTCATTGATCCAGAAAAATTTACCACCATTGATAAAAGAAACAATCGGGATAAGATAACATGCAAGTACACAGATGTTTTGAAATAGTTAAGTGATTATTTTCTCCCCCTCAACACTTGATCGGAAAAATACTGAATTTTGAAATATTAAAGTGTTGACGAAAGAAATGTACTTGCCATGTTGAAAGAAAAATAGATTAGAAGAATATTTTTGTTGTTTTATCAGGTTTTATATTTTTGTATTTTGTTTTTGAAAAATAATATTTACAAAAGAGATGTTGGTGTTTGACAGGTTTTTAAGACTGTTTTAGGAGGTCATCCAATTCCTCTTGAGTCAAACACCTCATACCAATCCGGTGGACCAACTCATTGAACCTAGTGGGAGGCAAGGCTTTGGTGAGAAGATCTGCTAATTGGTATTCTGTACCCACAAAATATAATTCAACAGTACCCTGTTCTACGTGATCCTTGATGAAATGATATCGAAGATCGATGTGCTTTGATTTCGAGTGCTGAACTGAGTTGCACGAGATCGCAATGGCACTCCGATTGTCGCAGTACATCGGGATTCTGTCAAACACGTAACCATAGTCTTTGAGTTGTGTTCGCATCCAGATGACTTGAGCACAACACGCCGACATGGCTACATATTCTGCTTCGGTTGATGACAGCGATGTACAATCCTGCTTCTTCGATTGCCATGACACTAGTTTATCACCAAGAAATTGTAAAGCTCCGGAAGTGCTTTTCCGTGAATCTAAGCATCCTGCGTGGTCAGCGTCTGAAAAAGCGATTAGTTCAAAACCAGAATCCTTCGGATACCAGATTCCCAAATTAATGGTTCCCTTGATGTATCGGAGGATTCTTTTAGCCTCAGAGAGGTGACACTACAACAAAAGTGGCTTTTTAGGACCCTTTGTGTGGGACGGTATGATAATGGAGTCCTAAAAAACTGTTTAATAGGACATATGAGCGTTTAGGGTCCTTTTTAAATATTTGCTACTTAGGCGATGTCCTAAAAAGGTATATAATAGGATGGTCGATGATTTGGGGTCCTATTATCATATAACTTAAAATGACACTTAAAATATGGATCCTAATAAATTACCTTTATAAGACGTTTATTCATTATGGTTGTATTATAATAAACCATAATAGGACACTTGAGTTTTGAGTCATAAGACATCAGTTAGTTAAAACGCTTATTCACAAAAAGTTTTATTATAGCAAAATTTAATAGGACCTTTGACACGTGGGTATTATAACGTTAACCTTTATAGGACGCTTATGTACAATGGTTTTATAACATCATTTTTTTAAAACGATTATTTGCAAAAGTTTTATTATAACAAAACTTAATAGGACCCTTAAAGAATGCATATTAATTATGGTTTTATTACAATACACCATAATAGGAAACTTGATATATAAGTCATAAAACATTAATTATTTAAAACGCTTATTCGCAAACGTATTATTAAAACATAACTTAATATGACAGTTGACACTTGGGTCCTATAGATTGATACACCATCATAAGACACTTGATATTTGAGTCATAAAACATCGATTTTATGGAACACTTATTCGCAAACTTTTTTTTTATAAGAAAAGTGAATAGGACCCTTGACAATAGCGTCTTATAACGTTAACCTTTATAGAACGCTTATTCATAATGGTTTGTTTATGATACACCACAATATGGCACATCTTTTTAGAGTCGTAAAACATCCGCTTTTTATAACGCTTATTCAGTTTTATAGAACGCTTAATTGCAAAAGTTTTATTTGAGAAAAAATTAACAGGACCCTTGACAACTGTGTCTTTTAACATTAACCTTTATAGTACGCTTATTTGTTGTGGTTTTATTATCCTACGCCATAATAGAACACTCCTTTATTTGAGTCATAAAACATCAGTTTTTTAGAACGCTTATTTACAAAAGTTTTATTTAAACATTAGTTAGTATGACACTTGATACTTGGGTATCAAAACTTGATACACCATAATAGGACACTTGTTATCTGTCTTTGTATTGTTATATGTCTCAATATTTTGGAAGTTATGTATGGGTTATCTGTCTTTGTATTGTCCTTATCTTTTACACGTTTTCGTCCGTATTTACACGTTTTCGTCCGTTTTTACATGTTTTCGTCGGTTTTACACGTTTTGTCCGTATTTACAGTTTTCGTCCGTTTATACAAGTTTTCATCCGTATTTACACGTTTTCATCCGTATTTACACATTTTCGTTCGTATTTACATGTTTTCGTCCATTGTACACGTTTTCATCCGTATTTACACATTTTCGTCCGTCACGTTTTCATCCTTATTTACACGTCTTCGTCCGTTTTTACACGTTTTCGTCCGTTTTTATACGTTTCATCTGTTTTTACACGTTTTCATCCGTATTTACACGTTTTCATCCGTAACTACACGTTTTCGTCCGTATTTTCACATTTTCGTCCGCTTTTACACGTTTTTGTTGGTTTTTACACGTTTTCGTCCGTATTTACACGTTTTCGTCCATTTTTACATGTTTTCATCCGTATTTACACGTTTTCATCCATATTTACACGTTTTCGTCCATTTATACATGTTTTCATCCGTATTTACACGTTCTCGTCCATTTATACATGCTTTCATCCATTTGTTTACATCATCCGTATTTACACGTTTTCATCTCTTTTACGTTTTCATCCGTATTTACATCGTTTTCTACAACAACCAATTTACATGTTTTTGTCCGTTTTACACGTTTTCCGCAGTTTTTACACGGGTTTTCTTCGTGTTAACGTTTTGTCCGTTTTTACACGTTTTCATCCGTATTTACACGTTTTAATCAATTCATATATAATTTCGTCTGTTTTTACACGTTTTCGGTCATTTTCACATGTTTTTTCTGTTTTATACATTTTCATCCGTTTATACACGTGCTATACAGATGAAAACGTAAAAATGGATGAAAACGTTATAAAAATCGATGAAATGTGTAAAACAGATGAAAAGATGTAAATACGGATGAAAACGTGTAAAAACATATGAAAACATGTAAAACGGACGAAAATGTGTAAATACGGATGAAAATGTGTAAAAACGGATGAAAGCATGTAAAATCGGACGAAAACGTGTAAAACGGACAAACGTGTAAACATGTAAAAACAGACGAAAACGTGTAAATACGGATGAAAACGTGTAAAAACGGACGAAAACGTGTAAATACGGACGATAACGTGTAAATACAGATGAAAACATGTAAATATGGATGAAAACGTGTATAAACGGACGAAACAGGTAAAAAAGCGATGAAAACGTGTAAAAACGGACGAAAACGTGTAAATACGGATGAAAACGTGTAAAAATGGACGAAAACGTGTAGATACGGATGAAACCGTGTAAAAACAGACAAAAACGTATAAAAACGGACGAAAACGTGTAAAAACAGATGAAAACGTGTGAAACAGACGAAAACGTGTAAATGCGGATGAAAAATGTAAATACGGATGAAGACCGTGTAAAATGGACGAAAACGTGTAAAAACGGATAAAACGGTGAAAACGGATGAAAACGTGTGAAAACGGATGAAACGTGTAAAAACGGACGAAAACGTTCAAAAGCGAACGAAAACGTGTAAAAACGGATGAAAACGTGCAAAAAAACGAAAAACGTTAAAAACCGACTAAAACGTGTAAATACGGACGAAAACGTGTAAATACGGATGAAAATGTGTAAATACGGACAAAACTTGTACAAAACGGACGAAAACGTGTAAATACGGACGAAAACGTGTTAATACGAATGAAAACGTTATAAAGGACTAACGGTCGTTACTTAGTTGTCAAAAGATTTGAAAAAGAAGATGACAAGGACATTTTGGTCATTTCATTCGGATATGGACTGGATCCGTAACATATGCAAACCACAGTAACTGAACCAGTCAAAAAAAAACTTTAGTGACTGAAAGTGAAAGAATGACCAAACCACCACTGTGACCATTTATGTAATTAACTCTAATTAGAAATAGTGATTCTGATTCAAATTAAGTAAAAGCGCATGCTAGATAGCAATTTGTGACATTGATATCATCGATAAGTTTGAGCTTGTGGATTTCAAACTTTACAAAGTTATCCGTCGCACAGGTTATAAAATATACTTATCGAGTTGTTGCATGGCGGTACATAAAAGTTTGACATTATAAACTTACATGATGCATGACGCTTCTTCTTAGGAGTGTGCATTGTTTGGGTAATAATTGAATAAATCAAACCGAACTGAACCGATCAAAACATAACCAAAGTTATAACCGAATCGAACAAAAAATTCAGTTTTTTGTTTGGACATGATTTTGGCTATTTCAATCAAACACCGAATTTATATAAATATATAGTTTTTATATATTTCTATATAAGAAAATACCATTAAAATTTTATTCTAATATAAAAAACACTTTTCATATTTGAAATATTCTTTTCCCTAAAAATCTATATAATAATATTTAAAAAAATATAAATGGTGTAATTCGGGTCAACCCGAAAACCGAAGCTAATTCAAATTTAGATTTGGTTAGGTTCGGTTGAATTCTAGTTCAGTTTGGTTTTCGGTTTTACTAAAAAAAATTTAACCAAAATAACTAAACCGAATAAATTGAACAACTCGATAACCGAACCGATGAACACCCCCTCCCTACTTCTTATTTCAATTTCTTTTTGAACACGTTCTTCTTTCAATTTATGTAAGCTATTATATCTATCATACAAAACCCGAAAGCATCTTCTATATTCGAAGGAATATTCCCTTTTTTGGTCTGTAGCGTTTTGCCCCAATTTTTCCAAAAAGCCCAAAAAATGGTCCATTTAGTGTCTTGCAGCAGATATGTTTCATACTTTTGGATAAACAATGATCTATGTATCCACACTTCCACAAACACACACACACACATCCAGAAGTATCCACAGACATATACACCGATTAAAATAACACATAACAATACTGATTATATAATCAAACCTAATTTGAGATAACAAATCTCTTTCAAGATTCTACCATAAACCTATTCTGAGATCCGTTCATGAGCGGCGGTGATGTAAGGAATTTTCACTTGCAGGTTTTTGTTGTTGGTTTATGGGTTGATGATGTTTTGTTGTTTTTGTTGTGGTTCTCAATTTTTTTTATTGCTTATTTCTTATATTTCTGCTGTGTTATAATTTTGTTGTTAGAAATTGTAGTTAAAAAAATGGATGTTAGGTTAGATATTAGGATAAATGTTGATTTGACTATTCATTTTTTTGATTGCTTATTTCTTATAATTTGGCGGTGTGATAGGAGCTAATAGTGAAGTATCAGTAATGGTAAAGGTTGTCGATCTTGGTGGTGAAGCCGGATTGTAACGAGGTTGGTAAGTGACCGTTAATTTATCTGGAGGTTTGAGTTTTATATTTTAAATTGTGGGTTTAAATAGTCTATCATCATTTTGTTATGTTCTTTTGTAACAGGAACTGTGACGAGTTCGGAGGCATTTGTCTGTGACTTTGGAGTGAAAGTTGACAAGCGGTTGGGCTCGAAAGGTAATCTTTGTTTGTATATTGATATTATTGTGTAGTGCTTGGGCATACGTAAAGGAAGTGATTATATAATATGAGGAATCATATTTAAATAACCGCTGCAATTATGATGCAATTGTAGATACAGTTTATTGGGGGCAGAAGCAGAGCGTGCAGGGGTAAACAAGATTGACAAAAGGTTTGAGTTTAGTGTTATATCAGATTCTTTTACATAGCAGATAATCACCATGTTGTTGGTAAGCTTCTGTTATGAACTACATTATTTACTATTCTTAGTAGCTTAAAAAGAATAGAAGAATTTAAAAGGTGTTCCGCAATAATGAATCAATGTATATAGTGGATGGGATGTTTTTATTTTTATGATTACATTATTACAAGCCAGTTGGAGTTACATGATGTTCATGTATGTGTTATTGTGGTTCGGCAGGCAAAAGAAGCAATTCAGAGTGATTCTTTCTACTCTGATATTATTGCAGCCGGCTGTGATGGAGCTTTTTGTTGACAAATGGTATTTACAGAACACGAGGTAAGCAATTCACACTTTATTATTTAGTTTTGTTAACCATGAATAATTAGCAGGCACCAACTTAAATGATCGGCTGATGTTTATTTGTTTGTCAATGTTTGTAGGCACATCCAAAGGCTGGTACTATAAAAGATGTCGAGCATGCAGCCGCAAAGTAATCGATGGCTTCCTGCATTGGCACAAGCCTAAAAAGGTTGTCAGGCTACACGAGGTGCGATCAACCCCGCCATTTTTTTTGGTTTATACACCTCACCGACTCTTCTTATATTTTCAGAACTTTCACATGCGCAGTGAATATTCATGACGATGAAGCGGAGGATAATGGTTCCGCTGGAAATAGGGAGATCAAGTGGGATCAGACAACCTGAAGATAACCAGATTGTTTGGATGCGTCATGGAGATCAGGCCGTTCAGATGCCGAACGGGTTTCAAGCGTTGGCGAGAAGTCAGTAGGGTGACATTGCAATTGTGACGTGTGTCGGGAGGCGGTTTTATGTGTTGTAATACCATCCGGAGGTATAATTTTTCTGTGCGGAAATGTTAATTTCTGTGATTAAGGGATTCTAGATTATTTGTTAAATTCTAAGCCGTTGTTTGTTTAACCTTATTTTTTCACTTATCCGATAATTTTAATGCGGCTACAGAAACAAGTTCTGGGAATCAAGTAACTGGGTTACCCTAACGTTTTATTTTTCGTCATATACGGCTTTAGTCGCGTGAAAATTGTAACCATAATTGTGTATGACTTCAAATCTTGAATCTGCAGTTTTCATGGTATTAAGGCAGATACAATTTCAAACTGAATGAACCAACGTAGCGGAACGAATGAGGCGTTCGGGACTGAAACACGTCATGTTGCAGGTTCAATAAATCCTGATCTGATGTACCATGAATCTATAATTCTATTATTCTTGTTAAACATCTTTAAACTTGCGGATCACTGTTAACTAATTTTATGATTGCTGTTATCATTTTAGGCGACGCGATGCAAACTGGAACAGGTTTTAGCACGACACATACAAATAATAGGCGTCAATGGTCTGTCACTTGAGGTAGCGTAATGACTTATCTGGAATCACAGCTACTAAATTTCAGATTACCATATACTAATTTCGTAATTGTTGTCATTCTAGGTACGTCTATGCAACCAGCGGCAAGTGCCGACTCTTACCATGAAAATAACGGGCCCGCACTTTCAGTCATGCGAGGTGATTCGCTAATTTTTTCTGAGTCGCGTTTATTTGTAATAACCAGTAAAATAATTCTTCAAATACGTGTTTAATTACTTAAGATTTGCCTAAACATATCATAATTAACTTCAAAGACCGTTATTATGTTATTTTTAATAGTTATTTTTTAGATTCATTGAGACTTCAACCAAAACTTCAGTAGTTTAATATGCACAAGAAAATATAAAAGTGGCGGATAAAATATTGATGAAACCTGATTATTAGTTAGAAAAATTAGCATTTGAGAAAAATATACGAAAGTAATAAGACATCTTTTATGACGAGTACAAAAAAAGTATAAAGTTTTAGAACGAAATTGTCTGCAAGAAGGTAACATGCTTTAGATATTTTTAATCGGATTATGGCAGTGCACGCTTTATGTGAGCAGGTCTCCAAGTTTGTTTATTGTTTGCTTGGTACTTGCACTCATAGGCTTGGGAGATACCACTCACACCTCCTGCAACAACATACGAACCACCGCCAGTTTACTCTCATGTAAGACATCCTCCGTCGCTTGTAGTTTTCATCATTTCTAATATATTCGATGACCGTACCTCTTAAATTGCATCCTGTCACCAGAATGCATATGCTGCATGCAAAAGGAGTTTCTACGAGATGCGTAATGCAGGTTGGTTCAAATGTTAACACATGAGGATTCTAAAATCTTATCACAAACTGGAATGTCAGTTTCTTAACCATTTTATGCTCTCATCATTGCAGGTCCACATGCTTCACAAGGCTGTCCTTCAACAACAAACGGCAATTGAATGGCATTAACTTAGCAATTGGGGTTATGAAGTTTCAGTTTATAAACGGAATATTGGATACACTACCGCCTAAACTTAAATTCGGAAAAGAAATATAATACCCGCTGCAACGCAGCGGGCTATCATCCTTGTTTTATGAAAATTTGCAAATAGTTACACATGACCTTTTAACAACGCTGGCCCGGCCCATCATACACCGGGATCAACCCTCGTCATCAACATTTCATTTCGTAGGTCAAAAAAATCCTCAAAACAAGATCAAAATAATCAATGGCGTCTGGATGGGGGATAACAGGGAACAAAGGAATATGTTACGAGTTTTTGAATGTCTTCATCACTCCAAAGAGGTACACAAGTCAATTGCTTTTATAACTAACTTAGATCCAACAATATAAAAGTTGTTATGTCAATGATTTTTGTATTTTTGCCTTTTTGATATATCGAAACCAATAAAATGTCCCGAGGGTTTTATAAGAAACCGGATCGCTGTTATTGTGTACTTTTAGTTATTGAAATGTTACTACTTATTAAAAGTTGTTATTGTTACTACTTTTAGTTATTGAAATCTTACTACTTATTAAATGTTATTGAAATAATACTTTTAGTATCATGATTTCAGTTGAGAATTGAGATGATGTTCAGTTGGAAGTTGAAACGAAATCCTTCAGATAAATCAATGTTGTATGGTTATGTTTCTTGTTGAAAAGGTCATTGGTGTACATCTTTCTTGGTTGCGGGTCTACTATAAAGGTTCCTTGGCTTGCGAGGCCTTGAGTACTAGTTCGTTTCATTCTACGTATCTTTTACTTGAACCTCATCATGTTAAATTAGTGGTACGTATTAACGACACATCTAATCCTCATAGAATCTATGCATTCGTTTGTTCACCAATTTTGTTTATTACAACTGCAGCTAATCATCATATTTATAATATAGTTGGTTTCTCGAATCTGAAATAACGGTAGGCCGTTTTTAGCACCAATATTGTCAATGGTAAAGATGAATATATTTATTGTGTCATGAATTTGATGCAATCGGTTGTTGTATATATATAATATAATTCCAAATTATTGGCTCTCTTAAATTTAATTTGTGTTGGTGTCGATGTAATGTAGCTTAACAATGTTTAATAAATTATAGTAACATCTGCAACTTCCTAGGTCTAATGGATGAACTCAAGATCAGCACAAGGAGTAAGTAACTAATATGAATGTCGTCATGTCGAAGAAAAGACCAGCCGCAAATCCACTATGAAAGTTACCAATAGAGAGGTATGGTGCATTTATCTTCTAGAGAAGTATATTGATTATGTGTACATGATTGAAACATGTTCAATGATATGTTGTAATGACTCAAACAACCTTCAGAATGTTGTAATGACTCAAAGTTGTTGAATGATAACAAGCTTATGTGTACATGTTAATACTTGTGCTTGTTTTAATAATCTGTTATAACAATTGTTTTAACAACTGTTACTTGGATGATCAGGTACTTTGGAAATATTTTCATAGCAGTTCAATTCGGTTGCAACCAAATGATATATTAAGAGGAAGGGAGATCGAGCGTGTGGTGCCACCTTCAGCTCTCAATCTTCTGACGTGATCTACCTTTTATGCTCCTATAGCGTGTGCAAGTCCACTCTTGATTTCCCTTCAGTGTTAGTGGCTATCCGTGATTGTATTGCAGACCACTTAATTTTCAAAGAGATTACAAATTTGAAATGGATACTTATCAATGATATATTTTGCTTGGGTTACATCATTACATGATTCACAGGACTGTCTACAATTGCTTATTGACTTAATTTTTTATAGGGGTTGTTTGGGATTGATCTTTGATTAACTGATTACAAGGGCCGTTTGGGATTGCTTAATGAAGTAACTGTTTATATGGCTTTTTGGGATTGCTTTTCAAATTAACTGCTTATAGGGGTTGTTTGGGGTTTCTTATCGAAATTGCTTTTGTTATATTCGGGTTGTTTGTGATTGTTATTGAGACTACATATAAACAACTGTTTGTGATGCTTAAAGCTATTTATAGGAGTTGTTTATAAGCAGTCTGAATAAGCAATACCAAATGACCCAAATATAATATAAGCGGTTTTGATAAGCTATCCCAAACAACCTACCAATTTATATGATAAGCGTCCTAACAATTATCTTTTAAGTACGCTTGTATGTGTATCAAAAGATTAAAATTAGGTAACAACGTTTTACAACATTGTAAAAGTGTCCTAATATGTTGTTATTAGGACGTTATTTGGTTGTTCATAGACATATTATGCGACCATAAATTTGGTTTCATAATCGTATTTGGGATATTAGGACCCTTTTCTTGGTGTTAAAGTAACTATAATGGTATATGATAACCGTCCTAAGAATTAACATTAAAGGACGCTTGTATGTGTATCAAAAGATTAAAAGTAGGTTACCACATGTTAGAACATTGGAAAAAGTGTCCTAATATGTTTTTATTAGGACGTTATTTGTGTTGTTTATAGACCTAAAATGCGACCATAAAATTGGTATCATAATCTTATTTGAGTTATTAGTACCCTTTTCTTGGTTGCTAAAATAGCTATGATGTTACATCATAAGCGTCCTAACAATACTTTTAAGGACGTTTTTATGTGTCTCAAAAGATTAAAAGTAGGTAATCACATGTTAAAACATTGTAAAAGTGTCCTAATATGGTTTTATTTGGACGCTATTTGTGTTGTTCATAGACATATAATACGACCATAAAATTGGTTTCATAAGGGTTAGGACGCTTTGGACCTATTACAACCGCCTTACATGAAACGCTTTCATCCTTGGTCCTATTAAATGAAAGGTCCTAAAAAGTACCATTTTATGACGCTTATGGGGGTCCTAAAAAGCCACTTTTATTGTAGTGTGGGTTTCAGTTGGTCGCGACTGATAATGAGAGCAAAGATATACGGCAAAGACAATATCAGGCCTGCTAGCTGTTAGATACATGAGAGACCCAATAATACTACGGTATTTTGTAGGGTCCACCAATTTCCCATGTAAATCAGCGTCTAGCTTCTTGGTATGAGCCATTGGTGTGGCATAAGTGTCACAAGTATTCATTCCAAACTTGTTTAACAATTCAAGGGCATATTTGGACTGACTCAAGAAAATACCACGGGGTGATTAATGAACTTGTAGTCCTAGAAAGAACGTAAGTTTACCCATCATTGACATTTCAAAAAATTTCTTCATTAGTTTTGCAAAAGCGATTGAGTACTTTTTATGTGTAGACCCAAAAATGATGTCATCCACGTAAATTTGAACAATTAAGATATGTACCCCGTGATATTGTATGAAAAGAGTAGGGTCAACCGAACCTTTGGTGAAATTATTGGCAATTGGGAAAGATGATAGCTTATCGTACCATGCCCGAGGAGCTTGTTTGAGACCATACAGAGCTTTGTTCAGTTTGTAGACATGGTTCGGGAACTCTGGATCAATGAATCCTTACGGTTGGTGACATAAACCGTTTCTTTTAGTTGTCCATTTAGAAACGCAGTTTTGACATCCATCTGAAAGACCGTCATGTTCATATGAGCCGCATGACGCGAGAAATATCCGAACAACCTCAAGACGAGCAACCGAAGCAAAAGATTCTTCAAAGTCAATACCCTCTTCCTGTCTATAACCCTTAGCCACCAGGCGTGACTTGTTTCTGATAACGTTTCCTTCAGCATCCAATTTGTTTTTCCAAATCCATTTAAGACCAATGACGAAGACCCCTGTCGGTCTTTCAACCAGTTCCCATACTTCAAGACGTTTAAATTGGTTTAGTTCTTCCTGCATGGATTCAATCCAATTGTCCTTTGTCATTGCGTCTTTGATGTTTTAATTGGCGGACAAAGTGAGTGCATAAATGCAATGTTCACCATCTGAGTGAAGACGTTGTCTCGTAACGACTGGTTGATTCGGGTTGCCAATAATATTTTCCAGAGGATGGTCTTTGTCCATCTATGTGTGGAGGGTTGATGTTGATATACATTGTGCAGATTTTGAGGATTCAAATGGCTTGTTGAAGATTCTGCGACATCAGGTGCATCAGTCTCATTAGCAAACAGGTTAAAGAACGCATTTGGATCAAAATCTGCCGGTGGGGGTACTTCATTCAGAACATCATCAGTCGATTCATCATTGTTGGAAGCAGTTTGTTCAACTGTTGTGTTGGAGTCAACTGGTGGTGCTTCTTCAACAGTAGTTGTTGTAGTAGGTGTATCAGGTATAGGAGTATTATCAGGTTGAGCAGCGGAAACAGCGGATACACCTGGAGCACGTTCATCAATATCGTCACTGAACAGAGGAGCAAATAGTCATTCCAATTGTTGACGAGTGAGCTGGGGTTTTTTTCAGCAGATGATGGGGTTTGGAGGAAGTTTAAGCGGTTGTGACCGGGTTCTAAGCTGTTATGCTCAGAAGCCATTTCCGTAAGTTCATCAAAATGAGCATGAATCGTTTCCATAACCTCCTTTGTTCGACGATTCCAGATTCGGAAACCTTTAGAATTATCACAATATCCTATAAAGAATCCAATGTTAGCTTTGGCTTTGAGCTTTCCAAAGTCATCACGATCATTATTCGGATAGCAAAGAGATCCAAATACATGAAAGTGTTTGAGATTCGGTTTTCTGTTGTGGACAAGCTCGAAAGGTGTTTTGTTGTGGCGTTTTGTAATCATAGATCGTTTTGAGTATAGCATGCAGTAGATACAGCTTCCGCCCATAAGTAATCTGGAAGTTTAGCATTGATTAACATTGTTCTTGCAGCTTCCACTAACGTTCGGTTTCGTCTTTCAACAACACCGTTTTGTTCTAGTAATGCGTAATAGATGTCTGATGCTTTGAATTCCCATTTTCTCATAAAATTCACGAAGAGTTTGGTTAACAAATTCAGGCCTCATGCGTTCGATTTGTCGAATGGTGTTTCGTAGCTGAACTTGTATTTTCATGAGAAAGGTGATGATCATCTGTGGAGCTTGATCTTTGCTTCGAAGAAAGTAGACCCAAGTCCAGCATAAATAGTCATCAACAATTACTAAGATGTAGCGTTTGCCATTGATCGTTTGCACGCGCATCGGGCCACACAAATCCATGTGAAGAAGATGAAGCACATGTTTCAGTTGTTCTATTTCAGACAACAAAGCCTTCTTTGAAGTGGCTAGCTCACGCATCTGTCTTTCTAAATATTTTTCGTTTTGATGAGATTTGGCAAAGGCTACTTCAAAACCTTTTTCACGTTGTTTTTGAGTTTTGAAAAAGTTGAGTTGGTTTTGTAAACATTCAAAATCCTTGGTTAACAGTGCATTTTTACTTTTCAAGTCCTAATTAATTGCACGACATTCTTCCATTATGGTTTGTTGGTCTTGTATTAAACGAGCAAAATCTAGATGAGGCAAAAGTTCGACGTGTTCAACGTGAGTCACAACATGATCATTACTGAGATCCTCAAGTATAACCACGGAGTCAATTTGATTATCAAGGGAAACCGTTTGGTCATCTTGATCGTCAAATATAACTACGGGGTCTAGTGGAAAATCGTCGGAATGAGATGTGGACGACTCATTTTGAACATTCTGAGCCTTGGCGGATTCAGATGTTGGCGGAGATATTAGATCAGAGATAAATATGGTTTGTTCGGGTACCTGAGACAAGCCATCAGTGTCATACACTGGGCCTGTGTCACTCATGTGTAACTCATGCATATTAGCCATCAACATAACAGCTTCATTGGCCTGCAATTCCTCCATATCATCATCGATTCGCATTTGCCATAAAGCTCGTTCTTTGTGCGTGAGAGTTCCACCAGCTTCATCCTTAAGAGCCAAAAGAAGAGCCTCTTTGTGATAAGCACTGCCCCTTGTCCTCGGCTTTGGGCATGCATTAGCCAAGTGTCCCTTCTCATTGCAGTTGTAGCATCGAAGACCATTCAACCCATTTTGAGCATTTCCCTGTTCCACCACTTGATCTCTGTTGTTATTCCTACCCACAGCATTAAACCCTTGACCACCGCCCATCTGACGACCATAACCACGATTCTGAACTTCAACTCGTCCATTGTTCACAACAGCTTGATTCCTTGTGTTAGATGAGGAACGAATACGGTTGTTGGATTTGTTGGTATAACGGCTAAAGGCATTAGAAATCATAGCAAATCCTTGTTGCAGTGCTTCGAACGGATCAGATTCCTCATTAGCTTCACTGACAAGTGCTTGAGCATTGTTGTTGTTGTATGGAACCAATTGAGTTTGTTGAGATTGAGGCTGTGAAGGATCATATGGTGTGATTGTAGCAGTTGGTTGAGTTGTTGGTTGAGGAGAATAACTATTTTGAGCATATAAGGCAAGTTGTTGATTTTCCGGATGTGTCGGTGGAGCAATTTGAGCACGGAGAATCCTTTCCCTATCAACTTCCTTTTCATGAGGCTTCAAGTAATCGTACAACAATCCATATGTAGAATGATGCATATTCTTCGCTTGACGGAGAAAAAAGACATACTTCTCCCTTTCAGGACCAAGACTACTCAGGAACTTAGTATTCACTGCAATTCTTGGCATGATGATGTTGTGTTTATCCAAATCATTGATGATGTCTGAAAAAAAGATGATGATAAGACTCTAGTGTCTCTCCAGGTTCAATCATGAAGTGTTCATAAGCCAAGTAAATTTTGGATTCCAAATCCTCTTGATTGAGTACAGATCCTTCCATAAGAAGATGAACATGATCCCACATTTCCTTTGCAGTCTTTTGAGCATCAACACTTCGAAGAATTGGGTTAGGTAATCTTAAGAGGATATATTGCATTGCAAGTTCATCAGCTTCATAGTGTAGAAGTTCCTCTGCATTCAGGTCGGCAATAGTAGCAATGTTGGATTGTTCATCTCTTGGTGGATTAGCATTTGGATCGGCGGGTACGATAACAGTAGGCATCTGAAATGGACCTTCCAAGATAACCTTCTTTAAGAACTTTCCAAGTGGCTTCTTCAGATCACAAAACCTAAAGAACCTTATCACCCATTGATCGTAGTTTCCTGGAGTGAGCATTGGAGGTCTATCAAGTGATCCAGCCTCATGAATTGATTGTTGGTTGCTTAAAGCTTCACACATCTTTGCAAACCAAGTGGGTTCCTTCATAGTGTTCCTTGATGGATGTTGATTGAATTCATTTGTGTAGGGTTGAACTTGAAGACTTGGTGGTGGTTGAACCATTTGAGGTTGTGGAATTGCGGCAAGTTGTGGAGTATGTTGTTGATTAAATTGTTGTTGATAAATTGCTTGTTGTTGATTCCATTGTTGATGTTGTGGAGTTAGTTGTTGTTGTTGACGTTGAGAATAAGTGTAAGGGAAATAGTTAGAGTATGGTGGTTGTGACATGTTGAAAACTTGTGTTGGTAAAAAAATGGATCTTTGTAGTCGAATGAACCTTTGTTGATGAAGTATCCTTAGGTGTAGAAATCACAATAAACCAAGTAGGACTTATGCGTAAAAACACCAAAGTTACGCGTAACAATCAAGAGTTACGCGTAGATTTAGCTTACGCGTAAGTAGGGTAAAGGCACTAAAGTTATGCGTAGACACAAAGTTAGGCGTAGAAACTTATGCGTAGGATTACCTTATGCGTAAGACAAGGCTTAGGCGTAAGATTAATCTTATGCGTAGGATTTCTACGCGTAAGCTTTCTGCTTATGCGTAATTTTAGGGTTTTATCCCAAGTGATCTTTTACACTATCACAGTGCAAAAGATATCCAAAGTCGACGTATTTTCAGGCTTATCCAAGCAAGAAAACACGGAGTAAACCACGAAACTGAAGATCAAACCAAGGATAAAGTTACGCGTAGAACTAGGATTTTCATACGCGTAGCTTTACTCGTAAAAGTGATTTTGCCCAAAAATGTTTCTAAACCAGATTTTTGTTATGGAATAGCTTCAATATCACCAAAATAACACAAAAGTGTGAAACTTGATGAATCAAAACGGCTAAACAGGTTACGCGTAGAACGACACCCACGAACAAAAACAAGCTTAAAAATTATGATCCACGCATAAAGTTTGAAACTTTTTGCCAAAAACAGTTATTTTTACACCTTAAAACATTGAAAGTACAAGAATCTTGGATTAAAAAGTGTAAAAAACGAGTTTTTAAGCGAACCAAAGATGTCGTTACCTTTAAACGTAAGACCAAAAACTTACTTCAAAAGCAATAACGATTCACCCAACTAGTTGGCGATTGATACCACTGTTAGGTCACTAGATTTACAACACAAGCTTAATAGAAAGAGATAGAGGCGGTTGAACACGTTAAACACACACACACACGAACATAATTATACGGTTAGGCGTAGAGTGTAAAGAGAGTGAATAAAATGAACAACCAACCTTCAAATGAAGGTTTACAAGGGGTATTTATAGGAGGGAAGCTAGGGCAACACTCCTAGTTCCCATCCTTATCCTTATTGGACATGGGCCTAAGCTTATGGGCATTCTACATAAGCTAGACCTTAAACAAACATAAAGGCCATAATAAGCTACCTATTACATATGAGAAACTAACATTTGAATAAAGGTTTAGGAGTGATTCCAACAGAATCTAAAGGCGGAGGCATACGGGAGCCAGTCACTTCATTCTTATCACCCTTCAATTGGGAAATTTGGGCTTTCAAACTTTTGATCGTGTTACAATGAGCTCGGATCTGTTCATCACGTTTGTTGATTTCAAAAACTCAATCAAACTCAGGAGCATCCGAAGATGTCTTGGCATTTGAGGTTTTAACATTTTCTTTCAGATGTTGATATTTTAATTGTAAACCAAGATATTCAACTTCCAATTTAGAAAAATGCTTGACCATGTTATCATGATCGTCTTTTTCGATTTTATCATGCAATTTTGAATTTTTGGTCTCAAGCTCAATGACACGATCCTGGGAGGCCTTCAATGCAATTGACAATTCATGAAATTGAGAAGCAGTAATGGAATAATTCGTAACAGTATAGAACACATCTTGAGCAATACATCTAGAAATCAAATTATCGTTAAAGATGTGAAGGTTCTTCCTCTCAATCTCAATACTCTTAAGCTCACATTCATTTATTCTTACCTCGTTTTCCATTTCATTAAACACCTTTTTTATTTCTTAAATCTCTGTGTCTATGCCCTTTTGAAGACTCTCAAATTGTTCTTTTATTTTATTTAAAGAAAGGCATGACCTCAGTGTTAATACAAATAAGACGTAAAAACTTTTATTTATATTTTACGATCTTCTAATGTTTTGTCGATAACAAACGTAAAATCATTTTAACGAAACAAATAAAATACGTAAATAGTTTGATTCAATAGTTTCCTAACACACTTACGTTTTCACATAAAACACTAAAATAAGTATAAGTGATTTTATGTCTTAGAGATACATATGTACAACAACTAGTGTTTACATATTGGGCTAACATATACTTAACCAAGTATATACTAAAATGGGTAAAAACAAGTTTATACTAAAATGGGTAAAAACAAGTATATACTAAATGGGTAAAAACTAGCATATGGTATTGACCCATAACCCATGGTTTTATATATACCACTTAACCAAGTTCATTGTATCCTTGAGATACATTGTATCTAAAAAGAAACCCATGGATCAACCCATAACCCATGACCCATGACCCATAACCAAAAATACCCATGGGCAAAGAGGAGCGTCCCACGAATCCCTAGCTTTGTGCTAGACGGATCCCTTTTGGGAGGGATCCGCGGGATCCGGGGAACAGTATAAAATTTCTTCTATAAATGGAGAGCCATTTCTTCCTTTCTACTCACTACTTTACACACATACTTCCCCCAAGTATTATACCTATCTAACCTCAGATCCAAGAGATCTATGTAGTTTGTCTTTTGTTTTTGTGTGATTCTCTAGGTTCCTCTTAAAGGTGAGATCACCACTCTTGAAGTCGAGCAAGCTGAAGTCCATGAGTTGCCATGCTTCGTCATCATCAAGACAACTAAGGTTCTCTTGTTGATAGTTCTTTCTTCCTCCGTAGATGTTGGGTTGAATGCATTAGTGAAGGATACCGAAAGTGTCAAGACGAAAGCATTAGTGAAAGATGCTTATCGTCCGTGTTAAAAGCATTAGTGAAGAATGCTAAAGGTGTCAAGACGAAGGCATTAGTGAAGGTTTCCAAGCGTTGTGTCAAAGGAATTAGTGAAGGATGCCTAAGAATCAAATCAAGTGGCATTTGGGAAGAATGCCTAGGTCGTATAATCGATGAGGTGCATCGTTATACATATAAGTATTTGTTTATTTCCAAGGATGGTGATATCCTTGATGGTGTTGTAACAAGGAGTAGATCTCCTTGTGATTAGGTGTTGTGTTGTGAAAGGTAGTAGTTCCTCCATAGTAATGGAACTAGGTGCTTAGCCTAGTACCTAATAAAGGGTAGGCGATGTTGTGATAGGATTAGTTCTCCTTGGTGTGAAAGAACTCGGTGGTTAGCCTAGCACCATATAAAGGGTAGACGATGTTGTGTTAGGTGTGGTTCGCCTTGGTGTGAAAGAACTCGGTATTTAGCTTTGTACCGGAAAAAGGTATAAGCGACGTTGTAAAGGCTTCTCCGCCATAAGGAGTTGGTGTAGTATTTACGAACTCTCGAGTAGGTAACTCGGGGAGTGGAGTAGGGCAAGGAAGGTGTCCTTGTAGCCGAACCACTATAAATACTTGTGTCGTGGTGATGTGCTTCTTACTCTTTATCTTTCATTATACGTTTATATATCTATCTATCAACGTCCAACATAAAAAATTAAATAGATTGACATAAGTCGATCTAAATATTTAAAAGGAAGTTTTAAATTGGTAAAACTATTCAACCCCCCCCCCTTCTAGTTTTCCACACTCAGTTAAATAACATTCTTTAGTTTGCTCAAAACCCTTTCCCCTTCAGATATCCCCGTAGGTGTGATTATCTTCTTACACGTTTTCTCAAAATCAACGAATAGTTGGTAAACTACATATAGGCTGATTAACGTCTTGCTTTGAGTGGGAAGAGTTCTAGGCACTAAATGCATTGGTGTTTTGGGAGGATACACAGTAGCTGGAGGCAATTTACTAAGGGGAGGATTCTTTTTAACAAGTTCATCAGCTTTATTTTTATCAATATCTTTCTTCCAAAACACTTGTTCAGGGGTTAATTGAGTTTTAGGTCTAAACTTGTTCAAGGCAATTGAATTTTCCTTAGTGTAATCATGGGATTTAAGCGTTATATTATACTCTATATACCAAGGATCTTTTAATTTCTTTTCCATTTTCTCCCTAGAGGCATCTTCTAATTCTCTATCCTCTTCAGTGCACTCTATACATGATGGCGTTTGTCTAGGCTTAAGAATCTCATTTCCATCATAGACCACTTTTTGAGCAGCCTTTGCTATTTTACCATACTCAGGATTGGGTTCCTCTACAAGGGCAATACTACGCTTATCGCTTAAAACTCTATGCTTAGTGACCATGTGAGTAGTCTAAAGGGTGTTCCCTTGTACGTACAACTTGATTCAAGTTTGTTCTTCAAAGTTTTCAGGTTGGAAAATTCATTTAAAAGTTTTGATTCCTTAGCATTGAATTCCTGCTTAAGCACTTTTACATTTTCTTGAAGTTCTTGTTTTTGCTTAGCAGTTTTATTAAGTTTTTCTTATAAGGGATTTAACTCTTGTTTTAATATTTCTTCCCTAAAATTACTTTTTCTGATAAGTGTACGCATTTGGGTACCAATCTCTTGCTCACGTGAGGTCAGCTCAAATTTAGCTCGCTGTTCATAGATAGCAACTTGATCCTTATATATGTTAAGCTTAGTGGTAAGGGAATCATCAGGGATAAATGGAGAGTAATCATGCAGCTCATAATCATCATTTTGAGTAGAAGATGCACAACTAGGTACAGCAGAAACTTCCATGCAGCTTTCCTCTGCATTAACGTGCACAGGTTGTCGCTGGTGCATCTCTATCTTGGGTACATCCGAAGCTTCCATGGAGCGTTCCTTTGCATTAGCTTTCACATGTTGTGACTGGTGCACCTCACTCTCTTGTGAACATGAGCACCAAGAATCCATTTTAGCATTATCCGACTTAAACACGATAGTCTGTTGTACATTGTTGGGTATCTTATGTTCATTGATCACGTCGTATAATCTGAGTATCTTAGATACAACTGAATCTGAATCGTTAGGCATGATTTTGACGTGCATGGTATTTTACAAATCTATGATTTAAACCGAGAACTAGAATCTTTCGCGGGGTTTTACAAAATCAAGAAGAAACCGTTAAGAAATGACCAATAGAACGTATTAAGATGACTGATGGATCGACACAATGATAGACAATTGTGTGTTAGGACTTATGATTATTTGTATGATTATCTGAGATATTGTTTAGTTGAGATTTGGATTGGTTGTTGCACGATTTTACGGAGAAATTTAGGTCTAAAAACTTAAAAACCTCAATAACTTCTATTCGGAGCGGATTTAGGCCTCTAAGGTTGACCTGAAAATTTCTCGTGCCATTCTCCTCGTTCTCACGGTCGTTTTGATGGATAGAACGCTAAAAACGGAGTTACGGTTCAAAAGTTATACCGTTTGAAATTTTGTCGGGAAAAGTCAACAAAACGCACTGATGAAATGGTCAAACCGCACTTTTGTCAAACAGCAGAGTTCTCAAAACGCATACCACAAATCGCACACTTGACAAATCGCACCCTAGACAAATCGCATCCTAGACAAATCGCACCCCAAATAAATCGCACCCCAAACAAATCGCACCCTAGACAAATCGCATAAGTGTCAAAACGCTTAGGTATCAAATCGCTTAAGAGACAAATCGCTTAATGGAAAAATCGCATAGTACACAAGTACACCCACTAATTTCACTACTTTGTCCTTTCTTGTCGTTTTGTCTCAATAGACAAATCGCATACTAGACAAATCGATTTACAAAAAGTGACAAATCGCATCCAAGATATGACAAATCGCTTCAAAAAGCATTCGTTAAAGAGACAAGTCACATAAAATTTAGGACAAATCGCATAGTATAACACCAATTCGAGACACAAATTGCATAGAAGAAACTTTCAAAAACACCACTTTTCAATCCAAAAACAACCCATCCACGATGATTCAAGCCTTCCAAACCAAAACGTAAACACTTATAATGATTCTAAATACAAAAGTACTATCAAAATTCAAACTTTAATACAAGAAATGATCCAAATGATGCAAACTACTCTAAACTCATTCGAACCCAAAAACCTTATGAAAACCACTAGAAATCCAAGAACATGAAAGATGAGTGATCAAACCATGGCTCTTGATACCAATTGTAATATATTGGATTTCATAAACACATACAAATCAAGTATATGGGGCGTATATGAATAAGTTCTAGAGAGAGAAAGTGGAAGAGATTTGGGAACTTAGTGAGACAAAGAAAAATGATATTGAAAGATCCAACCCTTTGCCTTGCTAGGCAAAGGGTATTTATGGTTACAAGCTTAGACGCCCTCCTTCGGGCTGTGGATCAGGCATACAGTTGGTAAAGACCTGTCCGTCCTCCACTGTGTCACTTAACAAACTACTTACTAACACTAAATGACTACGACTACGAGCTTTCTAACGATTACATATACTTGAGGTGACCGACTCTTTAACTACTAGATTTTCTAAATCCTAACAGATCCCTCCAAGGGAGGAACCGTGGGATCCGTGCAACATAAGACATTTTTATTACTAACTTGAGTCTTATTTGCAGGAAATTATGCATCATATACTTGTTTTCTAACCTTTGTTTTGTAGATTTTCAATAAACACATGAAGACTTTGACACCCTTAGCTAGGGGGAGTTTCTTGTCAAATCAAAACAATTGCAAAATCATTTGTAATACTTTCACATAGGATTACAATAACTACATGATGTCCTCCTTGCAAAGGAGCACTCGTCAAGAGGGAGCATGTTCGTAAAAAAAGGACGAAACCATTTGCAAACATAATTGCAATGCACTCGCTTAGTGTTCCTACTTACTTGACGCCCTCACAAAGTGATGGACCCGTCAAGGGGGAGCTAAGACGAGAATACTTCTCTTCCCTTACTCTCTATTTTTCATATTTTTTCTTTTTTTTTCATCAAACAATGTGTTAGTTTCTTTTTGACGCTCTTTTTGTTTCTACAAAAAGGGGGAGAAGAGAGTAAAAATTCCAATTCAAACTTTTACGAATTTTAGTTTTTTCCTTAAAATAATCTTATGTTTTTTCATCAACAAAAAGGGGGAGATTGTTAATACAAATAATCCGTAAAAACGTTTATTTATATTTTACGATCTTCTAATGTTTTGTCGATAACAAACGTAAAATCATTTTAACAAAACAAATAAAATACGTAAATGGTTTAAGCCAATAGTTTACTAACACATTTACGTTTTCATATAAAACACTAAACAAGTAATAGTGTTTTCATGTTATAGTAATGCATATGTATAACAACTAGTGTTTACATAATGGTTATATATATATATATATATATATATATATATATATATATATATATATATATATATATATATATATATATATATATATATATATATATATATATATATATATATATATATATATATATATATATATATATATATATATATATATATATATATACATACATACTTAGTATGTATTGTATTGGGTAATATAATTGGTGGAAGTCTAAGTATTTGACCCATTGACTAAATATATTGAATGTAGTTGGGTAAAACCTAAAGTTCATGACCCATACCCATGGAGCATGATCCATAACCCATGACCCATTGCATGACATCATGCATGGAGTCATAATGGGTATTATCCATAACCCATGGAGCTAACCCATGACTCATTGACTAAATGCATTGCATCTTCTAGATACATTGTATCTATTTGGATACCCATGGTTCAAAGTCTATAACCCATGATCCATGATCCATGACCCACAACCCATTTAGGAGGAGCGTCCTACGGATCCCTAGGAATACACTAGACGGATCCCTCAAGCAAGGGATCCGTGGGACAGTAGTGAATATTTGTCTATAAATAGTGAGTCATTTCTTCATTGTAAGTTGCCACTTCCACACATACTTTCTCCTAGGATTGTAAACTCTCTAACCTCAGATCCAAAGGATCTTTCTATGTAATTTGTTGTTTTTTTTTGTGATTCTCTAGGTTCCTCTTAAAGGCGAGATCACCACCTCTTGAAGTCAAGCAAGCTCAAGTCCATGAGTTTCCAAGCTTCATCATCATCAAGACTACTGAAGTTCTCTTGTTGATAGTTCTTTCCTCTTCTCTAGAAGTGTTGTGTTGAAAGCATTAGTGAAAGATGCCAAAAGGGTCAAGTCAAAAGCATTAGTGAAAGGTGCTGAAGGTCCGTGTCTAAGGCATTAGTGAATGGTGCCAAAGGTCCATGATGAAGGCATTAGTGAAAGGTGTCAAAAGATCATGTCTAGGGCATTAGTGAAAGATGCCAAGGGTGTACAATCGATATGGTGCATCGATGTACAAATATAGGTAGGTTGTGTCTAAGGATATTGATATCCATGATGATGTTGTGATAAGGTGTGAGTCTCCTTTAGGATAGGTGTTGTGTAGTGTTGGGTTGTAGTTCCTCCTTTGTAATGGAACTCGGTATATAGCCTTGTACCGGATAAAGTGTAGGAAACGTTGTGATAGGTTTGGTTCTACCTCGTGGAAGAACCCGGTGTCTAGCCTTGTACCAAAAAAAGAGTAGGCGACGTTGTGAAGGCTTCTCCACCATAAGGATTTTGTGTCGTGTAGTGCTTACAAACTCTCGAGTAGATGACTCGAGGAGTGGAGTAGGGCAAGGAAGGTGTCCTTGTAGCCGAACCACTATAAACACTCATGTCGTGGTTTTGTATGTCTTACTCTTTACCTTTGCATTACATATTTACATACTTATCTATCAACATCCAACATACACATTTAAATAGATTGACATAAGTCGATCTAAATAGATTAAAACAACATTTTATTTGGTAAAACTATTCAACCCCCCCTTCTAGTTTTCAACAGTTACCATCAGTTTATTTATCACGATTATTTGATATAGTGATCTCATAGAATTGCATTTTCAATTTATGTTTGAAACCATGGTGGGTGCGCTTCTTAAAAAAGTTGCAATTGAGGTAAGCCGCATCTTGGCGGCGCAAGTTCTTGAATTTGCAGCCATGGCGGCTTCGCCCATTTGTTTACTTTGGTTGCTTAGAAAGCATGCTTCTGTTGGTGCCTGTAGTCTAATTGATATTTACACCGATGTTGTTGTGCAAAACAGTATTTGTATTCTGATTTTTGTTTCAAAAATATGGTGGGTAACAAAGTATGCATTACATTATGAGTTTATGTTTGCAACGATGGTGAATACGCTTCTAAACAAAGTAACAATTGAGGTTAGCCGCTGATGCAGGTTTTACTGACCAGGTTTTAATATCTATAAGTTCTTGTTATACTTATGGTCTACCCTAATGCACTAACGGGCAGTGTACCCGGTCGTGTGTAGTGTAGTATTCGGTAAAACCGAGGTCGTCCCAAGAGCTATGTGTGCGGATTTTAACTAAGTCTAGGTGTCACAGTTTTTAATAGAATTTAATGATGAAATGTTTAATTAACTACTAAGACAAGAAAATAAGAAAGAAAATAGAGGCGAGGGTTGTGATCAATAAGGGAGAAGTGTGCTAACCTAGTTATTCATCCTATCAAGCTAAGTTCATGTTTAATTACTTCCAATTACTTCAAGTGGGGTCAAAGTCGCTAGGATAGCATTTGGTCAGTTCGTCCTAACCTATCAACAAAGGGTTCCACTGGAGATGTCAGGTGACCCGTCGAAAGTCCAGTTGTTCTTAGTCCCCTAAGCCAAGTCATTAAGTACCACTACAAGCAAGATTTGTAACAATTAGTGCCCAGGCGCTAGCATCTAAAACACTCATCTCCGACTTCTTAAGTTCATCCAAACGGTAGGTGATCAGTTGGTCAAATCGTTCAAGCAAAAAGGGTCGTCAGTTGGTCATATCTTACCTTTCCTACTCAGTCTACCTACTTAGGGTCAGTTGGTCATATCTCCTAAGCAACTAGCCACTACCGCCATTCAAAACTACCTAAACAAGGGTAGCTACCAACAAACTATGCAAGCATACACTAGAAATAATTATACGAAAGCAATGTAAACACAAACAAAGCAATTAAGGAATCATAACTAGGCTATCACCAGAGGTGCGTAGCCGCTCATATTAACTAAAACAATTGATTCAATGTTTAACATTACAAAATACATGAGTTGAAAGTAAAGAAAAGATAAAATGCTAATGCTTATCGTAGGGGAGTGACTTCTACCTTGGAGATGGCTCCGTATGCTCCCTAAGATCTGCCTTCAACCTTCTACTCACGTTCACAGATGTTGTGTGTGAAATGGGATGCCTTGAAATGCTGGAATTCGAGGGGTATTTATAGGCTAGATCTGGTTACGGCGTAACTTAAGTTGAGAGTTACGCCGTAACATCCAATTCTTCGTATTTTGCACTGAAAATGCTGGTTACGGCATAACATCTGAAAGGAGTTACTCCGTATCTTCAATAAATCCTGGTTACGCCGTAACTTGTAGCGGCGCGGAACCTCATTTGACCTATTTGGTTACGTCGTAATCTTTGGAAAGAGTTACGCCGTAATCTTCAGTTGAGTTGGTTTTCTGATCCACGCTTCTGTTACGGCGTAATGTGAGAGGGGAGTTACACCGTAACATCTTCAAAATGAGCATACTATGATATATCTTCAATAAACTCTCCAAATCCGCGTTTATTTAGCTCCAATGCTCATAATTTACATGATAGTGAAATATAAAGGAAAATAAGCGTAAATCCATATAAATGATATAAAATACGAGCATTATCGGGGGAAATTGACATTAAATATTCAGGACTATTTGATGTTATCAAATATCCCCCCACTTGAACTCTACTTACCCTCAAGTATACCTTATTAGATAGATTCTTAAAAAGATATCTCCCATTACCTAGAAAATATGAGTTTACAAATCCCTTATGCTAGAATAAAACAAAGCCGAACGCCTCGCGAAATGGGAACAAAACACTCAAATCTCTCAACCATTCAAAGTGTCAATTTCGGGGTGATCTCTCATTGCACAGTCATAGCATGTATTCTATCATAAGCTTAGCCGTTACACAAATCTCCACCACTAAAGTTAAGGGCAAAACAATTCTCGAAGGCAATATGGGTAGACACGACAAAGGTTAAAGGTGATTTGTCATTACTAACATGTCACGGCGAAGTGGACAAAATCAATGATACATGACCAAATCCATGGCCAAGACACCAAAGATTGATCGCTGCATCACCTAGACACGCTTCATGACTAAAGATAGGATAAGACATGGGATAAAATGGGTGTAAAATAAAATAAAGCATATAGTCTAAATCTGTAACCAAGTCATCACAACTTACCGTTCGCCCAAAGTTCAAGTTTCGAAGTTAAGAAACCGGATCATGATATTATCAGGT
This sequence comes from Chrysanthemum makinoi, assembly GCA_910596185.1. Taxonomy (NCBI): domain Eukaryota; kingdom Viridiplantae; phylum Streptophyta; class Magnoliopsida; order Asterales; family Asteraceae; genus Chrysanthemum; species Chrysanthemum makinoi. The sequence goes on along the minus strand of OU343223.1, from coordinate 60,701,987 downwards.
AGATGTGCCATTAAAGGATGTCATGATGGGCACAATTCCAACTTCATTCTTCAAATGTGACCGAGGTGGCCTCCTCGATACTAAATCTATAGTAAGCTCATAACAATAGTGCTTATAACATCGCACTTTACAATCAACTAAATAACAATAACTAATTTTTTTTCTTCAACATAACATAATAACTAAACATAACATCTCCCCACTTGAGACGAACAATATGAGAATTTGGGGGGGTCTTCAATGCTCTTTAAGGATATGTCATCGACGAAAGCGTGATTCCCGAACCTTTCCACTTGAACCTTGAACTTAGGCAAATAATGACTTCCCAATTACAAATAGAGACTACGAGGTAGGCTAAGGTGTAATGGTGTATTGAAACAATATGTTGGGTGAACAGAATAAAAGAATGGCTCAGGAGGGTGTATCTAGGGGTATCTTGCACTAAAGGTAAGTGCAACAAAGGGTTTAACATGGGGTCGAGAAGTCGAGGTGACTAATCGATAGACACACAATGATAGGCTATTTGGGTGATAATCCTATAATACTGCCTTCTTAAACTGAAAAGTCCAAATATATCGAGCTAACTCAACATACCTCGTCTATGGTCTCGAAATGATGTAAAGGCCAAGTTTTAAAGTTTACAAACTACCGGCACACTCATAATTTGGTGGATTTGGGGTAAAAATTTGGAAACAGATAAGGCTAATCTCATCATATAATATCAAGGGTTATAATGTGCTCGGCTAAGGTCTTAATCTAGTTAGGTTAAGAAAAACATGTCAAAATTTAAAAAATGACATAATTTTTCAAAATAAACTAGAAAAACGAGGGCAAAAAATAAAGTTCAAGAGACAATTCTACTCCCGTCCCCCACTTGAAATGTACAAAGTCCCTTTTGTACTAAGCGTTAAATAAAGGTGAAGAGAAAAGTAGAATTAGAGTGAGAACTTCCCTGAAATTTGCTCCAAAAAGAAAGAAGGCCCACGAAAAGAGTCGTTCCTTCGCATAAGCATCCACGAGCAAACTTCAATCCCTGAAATCACACTACCGACAAGCATAATTCTAAAAAGAAAAAGAAAAATGAAAAAGAAACCTAACTCACTTTCGTAGGAATCACGATTGCATTTAGCGTATGTAACAAGCCTGTGGAGTTTGATAGACTTCTTGAGATCGTTTTGAGCCTTAGGGTTTAACAATAACAATGATTATAAACATGATATGCAGCGGAATTAAACAAAACTTCATTATTATTGACACAAGGTTTTCATCATCATCTCTAATGACTACGATTATAAACACCAGCTATAATTCAACTTGATCAAGGTAGGACGTGTTACCTCCTGTAACAGGGATCTATGATCTAGAGCTGAACCAACTACATCACTTAGTCTAGGCATTTACAAGACCTACGCCCTAGACACACACACACCCCTTTAGACGTCTACATATTGGAAGACTTAATTATAAAAACCTACACCCATGTCCTCTTTATATACTAGAGGATTAGGGTTTACAAATCTCTACGAAAGACTAAATAATAAATCTTCTTTTGCAAGCAAGTCCTTCCATCTTTTTGTAGATTTCCATCTTATCACTTTAAGTCCTTGATGTTTCATTCTTTATTGTTTTGTATCATCGAATCAATAAACCCAACAATCTTCCCCTATTTGATGATGACAAAACAAACACGGTTCTTGTACAAACTTCCCTACACGAAGTAGAGAAATAAATCTCACCATGAATGAAACAATCTTGTCTTCCTTGTCTTCCCCTTAATCCATGTCATGCCACTCAAACATCTCTTCCCCTTTTTGTTATCAACAAATAGGGAACATATGCAAACTTGATCTTGACCACCACGAACCAATACCACACATCCAATTCATCATTCCAATGTCTCAAATTTCCCTCCATGAAGTTTTCCGCAACTAAAAATGAACTTGAAACAGTAGAAATCTAAACCATCAGTAGTAATACTAATCAATAGTAGTAAGAATCAAACACTTCCCCTTGAGTGGTGCATGAACATCAAATCTGTAGGCTCCTTGTAATGATCACTTGTGAAGAAAACCAAATATAACGAATTTGATGAAGAAGTAAAATAACCTAAACTTGTGTCTTATAACTTGCACTACAGATGACATTGAACGTATACCCATGTACAGGGAGACCGCAATCTCTTGACAATAATCACTGAGCACAATAACGTCACTCCTTTAAGTGTTATGTCAATTCTTCGTCACAATCATTGAAGCATGAACAAGTTACCTTAAAAGTAGTGAGAATCCTTTTAAGATATGATAAAACACGTATCCAAGTAATTCCACTTCACCTTCAAATAAGCGATAAATAATTGTCTTCGTAATCAATTAATTAATAAAAACCAAAAACGAGCTTATTAAAACATTTAAGAACAAATTCGAATCTCTTTTGTGTGTGTACCAAATTTTCTGTGTGTGTAAACCATCCAAACTCCAAACATTATCCGAGAACAAAAATATGTATCATCCGATATCGACTAAAGCTTCGATACACCAAAAAGCTTCATTAACCAAGCATGTAAATAATATAATTATGCATGTGATCATACAATCAATGCGAATCAAGCTAGCCCAAATTCTTCTGAATTCCAACAATACAGAACGAATAATAATATAATGTTGTCTATAGGGGATACCACACACATGATCTTTGTCATCGTCAATCCACTTTCACTTGAGTTTAATATCACCGACCAATTTATTCATAAGATAAACAAATCGATACTAGGTTTATTAGTGAATCAACCAATCATAATCTTGAAAGATCATGTACTAAGCGACAATCAATCTTTAACTCATAAAACTTTAGTAGTGACAGCAGTATAAACTTGTGAGCTCATCAATGATTAAAACTTGTTATCGAGAGCAGTGGATGTAGTGGCGGAGCCAGGAAATCAGCGCATGGGGGGCAAAAAATTTATACTTTTACGTAAGTCGTTAAAATAGCAAAAAAAAATAAAACCAAAAGAACAAAGAAAAAAACTCGTATTGCACAAAATAACTTAAGTTGCGTAATATTTGCACCAAAATAAAAAGTATATATTATTTAAAAGAGCCACTAATCTGGTAAAAATGGGGTTAAAAAGTAGTTTACATTTATCAAAAAGAAAGAAAAAAAAATTAAACATCTAGAGCAAAAACATAAGAATATCAAACAATATTAACGAATGTTGATGAGGTTGACATTTCTTTTTCTTTTTTTTGAAATCATTGCATATTTTGGGACCAAATAATATAACAAGTAACAAAGTTCATAATAAATGTTTTGCACATTTATATCATAACAAATTAACAAAACATTTAAAAATGCACAACATTATTAACAAAAAAAATGAAATATTAAAAGTCACATATTTTACACGAGTATCTACGTAGTTTTCTAACTTTAGACAAATGAGAACCACAAAATCATATAGTAAGAGAAGTGGAAAAAGTAATAAATTACTTGACTTCCTAGTTCCCACATATGTCACTTTACACCAATTTTTTATTACGGAGTAATTATTTTCTCTCTCTCCTAGCACAATTTCCTATGCATCATTTTCTTCATATTTTTTTCAACTCATTTTTTAAAGGGGTAATTATGAGAATGCATCTTTTGCTCAAGGTGTCATCACTTTTTAGGAAAAAAGTTTGGGTATTTCCAAAATAAACCTTGAGACTTGCGACTTTTTTCTTCCAATCTAAGAGTGCCAAGTGTCCTGACACTTTTCGGAACCCAATCATTGAAATTACCTTTTCATCCCTACGATTTATAATCGACTTATATCCATGACTTTTTAATATTCGGCGATTTTATTTTTTATATTTTCGAGGAAAAAGTCAAACTTTGGAAAGTATTATTTTATTCCTTTTGCTCCTTTCCAATGCTGAGCGACTTAAGTGAATTACTTTGAGCTCCTTTTTTAACTTTGTATTTTTGTATTTTTATATTTTTTTTACATAACTTTTAAATACTTTTTAAATTAAAATGACTATTGTACCCTTAAATATTACATGTTGAGCATCTTCTTTCCTTTAACAAAACCAAAATTAGCCTACTACTACTACCAATTCACTTTTTAAACTAAAAACTATGAAACTAAAACTCTAAAACTGTTATTGGCAACTGCTAGCAATTCACACTACAAGAAAAATTCCACTTAATGACTGAAACTTTAACTGAAGAATAAAAAAGTAAATAAAAAGTCTAACAAAAACATTTGTTGTGATTAAGAATGCATAACTGATTGTAGGACGTAAACAGTGCCGCCATCAACTCCATTTGCTCTCAGAGTCCATACATTTGCTCTCTTGCTCTATATCTAAGGGAAACAATAACTCCTCACATTATTTGTCATTTCAATTAAAAAATCAGAAGTTTTATCTCTCTCTCAAGCCGCCGTCAACTCCGGCTATCAACACCCTCACCTCCGGCTATCAACACCTTCATCTCTGGTTATCTCACCATCTCCGGTCAATTCACCGTCGCCGAAGGTATTATTTCTCTAATTTTAATATACATATAATAATTAGTGTTTCATTTACACCGATTGTTGTGTAAATGAGCTTCGATTATCACCAATTGTTGTGTGGACTTAGTATGCAATAGTGCGAGTCCCATATTGATTAGAATCAAAACAAGCTAGCAGTGGTTTCGAGAAACGTAGCAGTGGTTACCTAAATATACTAGCAGTGGTTTAGTAACACTAGCAGTGGAATAAAATAAAGTAGCAGTGGTTACCTAAATATACTAGCAGTGGTTTAGTAACACTAGCAGTGGAATAAAATAAAGTAGCAGTGGTTACCTAAATATACTAGCAGTGGTTTGGTACTAAGAAAGAGATGTTTTTGAGGTTGTGTGATCGTCCACTTATCATTGATGGCGGCAACAAGGTTCGTATTTCTTGCTTTTTTTGTTTGTTTAAGGATAAGTACCGGCTGCAGTGAGAAGTTGGGATTCACTCCCATATCTCTGTTATAGCAAATGAAAGCAGTCTCCCATATCTCACTGGCGCGCTTTTTAAAGTGTGAATTCATGATGTTTGGGATCGAACTAGAGCATTTGTTAAATAGTTTAAACGTGTTATAGTCTGTGCAGCTTAGGTGTTTGTTATAATGCGTTAATTAAAATTTCTTAGTAAATAGCCAAATAGGAGTGTTTGTAAGAAAAGTTCAATTTCGTGAATTATCAGTATGAAGTTGGGATTACTGTTGTGTTAGAATGAAAAACTTGATCGGTGTTTGTTTCATGTTAGTGATTTAGTTTAGTTATTGTGTTTCTGATAAGATTAGGTTACCTCCTAATAATTTCATGATTAGTGTGATGACTCAGAATTTGTAATAAAAACAATGTTTGGGACAAGGACTTACGTTAAACTACTTTAAATGTATAAATATATGTGCATTATAAGTGTTCGATATAATGCATCAATGAATTTGTCCGTTATATCGTGATATGCAACAGCGATCTGTATGAACTTTTCTGTTTTAGTAAATATGCGCTTTGATGAAGTATCATGATGAGAATGCTCGATGTTCTTTGTAGCATGGCTTAAAGTCACCGTTGGTATCTCGTATGTGAGTTAAATAGGTGTTTGATGTGTCATGGATGCTTTGGACTGATGATGTCAATACTGTCCATTTTAACTGTCCGATAAAATGTATATGAAATTTGCTTCTTAATTTAGACAATAATTTTAATTTCACAAAGTAGGTGAGCTTATACTCTGTGTATTTGTGTAAGTTCTGTTATATTAGTCTAGCTGGATGATATTCCATAAGCATAAATCGCTGAAATGCTCGATGTTCATAGTAGGATGTTGCTTGAAGTCATTGTTGTTATGTTGTATTTGATCTACAAAGATATAATCTGTTATCAGGTCAGCATGCAGTTGGTCCAAGTTCTGTGGAAGGAGTGACAAGGGAATTATCAAGGATTCGTAGCAAAGATGTACGTTATCACCCAACACTAGAATTTTGTACAAAAACATTTCCATCTTTCCCTATTTCATGTCACCAGAATATTGATTATTTTTTGTTATTTTTCAATCCATAGGTTCTTAACATTCTAGGAAACCAAGATGGAAGGCTAATGAGCATATATAGTGCCTCAGGGGCTACAATAGGGATATTTACTGATACACCAGCCAGGTTTCATCGTCATGCTTATCTCATACTGTTGGGTACTGTTGATCAGGTTAAAATCGCTGAATTGCTCGTGACGGATGCAATCACAGAGGTCAGCTTACTACCATGTCCACTTTGTTTTTCACAAAATAATAACATTTTGACTTTGTATGCCAAACTATTACTTTTAACATCCGAAATTAGTATGAATTTTTGTTTAAAAGTAGCCATTTCGACCCATTTAGATATATATGGGTCAATTTGGCTTGTCTTATAGCTCAAACATTTCAAATCAATTAAAGTAGTTAGAAGGGGAACGGGTTGAAACTTAAAAGGCACCCGATTCCCGAAGTCTGATTTTGATGCATTCAACCTCCTAAAATATTTCTAGACAATTTAGATCATTATTGTATCATAACCAACTCTTAAGTATTTATAAAATAGGATTAAAAATTAACAAAATTGTATTTTGTTCAACCCAACTGCTACCCATTTTCACCTCTACTACAAGTAATATGCTTCCACTTGACCTGTTTTGACCCACAATCCAACCCACTTATCTATGCACCTCTAGGTTTGTACCAATAGAATATCATCATTCTTTTTTTTGTTATTTTAGAAAATAGCTTGGGTACTCAATCTGTAGGTTTAGCTAACATTGGGAAGTCTGATGTGCTTTATGTTTTGCTGAGAAATATGATGCGTCCTCTGTCCCAACAGCTATAATACCATTTGATATTTGTCACAAACCAATGAGCATACCTTTTCTTAAGGTGGTAAACCACCCTATTTGGACTAAAAACCATCAGTTCTGTAATTTTATTTTGGCATACTAAAATTTTGCTGTTTGTGATTGTGTATGTGTATAAAGGTTGTCCCTCTACTGGGAATCGATGGTACCAATCTCAAGAGAATTGAAGCGGAGTCTGGTACATGGTTAGAGGTTTGTTCTTAAACTTCATCATAATCAGCAACACACAAGTCATTATCTTGTTTTTTTAAATTTGTTAAAATTCATGTATTACCAATTGTTATTATCTAGCTGGATACATCTTTTCCTCCAGTGGATGGGCAAGCATGGGAGAGAACCGTCAACATTTATGGTAGTGAGCAGAAGGTTAAGAATGCAATGGAGATGATCAATGCAATTGTCTCTGAGGTTAGTTGTTTTCCGATTGTTTTATAGTACAACCAACGTGATGTTCATTTGGCTCGTTTTAGTCATTTTACTTTTGTTAGTACATTTTGGTCATCAAAAGATATTTATATATATGAAAATGTTACATACATTTTGGTCACCATAAGCTCTTCAAATAAGCCAATACAAACACCCCTTTAGCCAGCCGTTGTTATTGCCAGAAGTTAATTGCCTGAATTTGTTGATTTTACTGGACATTTAGCATTTTGCTTATTGTGATGACATAGTAATTAGTTTGATTTACGTTGCACTTCCGAGTAACCGTGATGATGAATGGCTTATTGGCTCACAATACAAACCGACGGAGCTGGCAAAAGCAGACTGGGTAACAATCAGGAAGTCTCCACCATGGACAATTGATTCTTGGGGTTTAGGTAAGCTTTTGTTTACCACATATGTTTGTAAACTGACTCGTTATGTTGCTTACCTTATTGCCACTGTTGGTAGGATACCCGATCAGTTCATTCTATAATTGGTACAATACAATATTTCTAGCATCTTTTAGGCATTAACTGCATTCAGGAAACTTCAATAGTATAAGTCAAAAGTTGTCCTGATCACTAATCAATAGTCTGCTAGGAGAATTAGCTTGACACAATGAAAATAGGCTCATCTCAATGTCGATCAGTAATCACCAACAACCTTTTTGAGGTACCCCTGAATCTGATTTTTATTTTCTAAAGATTGGTCGGTTTATGTAAGGAGAAATAAAATTTTTACCTGAATAAGTTACGCCAGCTTGATATTATTAGAAGCTGATATAGATGTAGTACATATACCTTCTTATAACATGGATTTCTGTTACCAGGCTGTCTTATCTATGAGATATTTGCAGGTTTGAAACTGAGTAAGACTGAGGAGCTGCGGAACACATCTTCAATACCAAAGGTCAGCATATGCCATTATGATGGGAACGTCTTATGCTTTATTTTTCATGTGAAATGTCGTTTGCATCTCCAGCTATGTTGATTGTAAATGGAATCTCTCTGTGTGTGTGTGTGTGTGTTACTGTGTGACTTGGCAGTTTTAAGAATTTGGCTATATGAATATTCATTTTCATCTGCGTGTCTCACAGTCTCTACTTCCAGATTATCAGCGACTCTTGAGTTCTATGCCATCTCGCAGGTTGAATTCATCAAAGCTTGCTGAGAATTGTGGTTTGTCCTAAATCCAGCCTTAGTTGTATTTTACAATAATAATCACATTTTGTTTATTATGGGATTTACATTGCTTTATGTAGAAGCACTCTGGGTGACTTTTGACCCATTTGACCCGCTAGAGATATTCCTTAAACTCTAGTGATCCGTACATAAGTAGATGAGTACAAATTGCCACCTTTATCTACATCTAAACTATATCCTATGTAAAGATTACAATGTTCATGACATGAAGTACTAAACTGTCATCTGATCTTGGTGCAGTATTTATCCGGTTAATTACTCTGTCCCTAATCTGCTGGTCACACATTGATGAAACATAATCTAACCTCTTAATAAGAAGGTGCTTTCGCATTTTCGTTTATCCTAGCACTTGACGTTAACTTATATAATTGATAGAAAATAGACAATAGAGTACCTATCGGGTTCTTCTGCTCCTTCAATTATTCCAATGACATTCTGAATTGTACTTATTACATTTTTTGGCGTTAGGGTGTGTGAATAGTGTAACGATTGAAGATATAGCTAAGCATGCACGAAGTGAATCAGATTTAGGTATATATCCTTTATTCCTTTTGTTTTGATCATACAAATACCATGTGCTACTTTATTTCATTCCACTGCTAGTGTTACTAAACCACTGCTAGTATATTTTGGTAACCACTGCTAGTGTTACTAAACCACTGCTAGTATATTTCATTCCACTGCTTGTGTTACTAAACTACTGCTAGTATGCCAATTCATAAAGCTGTTTAGTATGCCAATTCATGATCTTTTTTATAAAGCTGTTAGTATGCCAATTCATGATCTTTTTTATTTCACAGGTGTTGCAAAATCATCAAGACTCTAGGGAGGGACGTCCGCCACCACCTCCAGTGACTCCAACCTCTTTTTTTCGATCAGAGCCAGCTGAAGACAGGTGGGCACCCTCTGCTCCACCGCTGCCAAACAACAACAGCCGCCATCAGGCTATATACGTAGAGGAACTCCACCTTCCACCAACACCAACTAGATCCCCTTCTAGAGAACCTTATTGGTTAAGATTTAGACGTTCCAGATGATGAATTTGATTCTTTCAAATTCGAGACTTCAATGTACAAATTGTAAAGAAGCATAGAACAAACAACAAACAAAAAAGGAAAGAAACTAGTAGTTTTGATTTTCATTTATTCAATTCATTAGTTTTTTCATGGCTGGTAGAATGATGGCATCATTGACGAGTAATCCATTAATAGAGCCATTTGATTATAAAGTTTTCTTGCGGCAGAATTATGTATGAGGTTCAATTATGTGACAAAACAACAGTTTATTTTTACGCGCTACTTTTGCCTTGTAACTTTGTCAAAGTATTTGATGTATGAAATGAGACATGATTGCATTACATGTCAAGTCCATCTGAAAATGGAATTTTACAACACTTTAAAGTTTTTGATTTCTTTAAATTGAAGAGCATAAGCTGAACCGATTACAATTACAATAACAATAACAATAAAGCTTTATCAAATCCATAAACTCAAATTCATGAAATGGGTGATGGTGGATTAACTATACATCCCTGCTGAGATTCAGTGTCATTGCTGAACGCATCATTTGCAGAAGAACAATCGCCTCCATCGCCATTGTACTCTCATCAAATGAACTTATATTGTCATTCCGAGAAGTCTTGTATCTTGAAAACATGTCAAGAACCGATAATATGAACAGTTATTTCACGAGCAGGTTTTTGACCCAATATGTACGTTAGTAAAGCATAAGCATATAAATAATAGCAGTGGCAAACAGGTTCAGCGGAAAACTCAACTATGGACTGATAACTTGCCAGCTGCCAAAAGAAAGTGATGTCGCATTAGGATGTGGTTTAATGATTCAAATACACACAGCATGAAGTCGAGTATTAAAAAAAATTAGACCAACCTCCCCAAATTAGCGACACTGCGGAGAATAGGGTCAAGTCGATTAACCAGTGATCATAAAGAAGTAGCTGATCCAGAACGAATCATTTCCTCAGTGAAAATGCTTACCTGCAAGAATTTATAGCTTCATTGATATAACAAGAACTATATAAAATCCACAAGAAAATAAAAAAATGATAATGTGATAGTTAAGTTAACACGGAGTAGCATAATATCATACCGCCCATTGGTCCAATCAAAGCAGTGTTCCAAGGTATTCAGCAGAAGGTTGCAACAGTTGATGGTATGACTCTCCCTTGCTAGCAAGTGCAAGTCGAGTTCTATCAAGGACCGACTTTGCAAATAATGCCCAATCGTTGTCTCCATTCTTCACCATAGTTAGTGCTCGATTCCATCCCTTCCAACAATATATCATATCTTCGTTGTTGTTTGATGAAAGTATGAGGTTCTCGAGAAGAAGAGTGATGAAATACATAATTTTCTGTGGAGTAATGAAATTTGTCAAAGCTTGATATATATAAATCAAACTTAAAAAATAGTAATCATACCTCCCTCTGGTTTAGCATTCTTTAACTGCTCGTAGCCCCTTTCAATGGCTGTCCTAACAGTAGAATCCAAAGCAATGTCCACAAAGAGAAGATCTTTAAGACGGTCATTTGATTTAGAAATTACTGGTTGAAGTTCGGCACGTGCCTCTAACAGTCCCTAGATGAAAAAAAAAGTACCTATTGTGTTAAGAAATACCAAAGAGGGTGTTTATGTGTCGATAGTTTAGTACTGGCATCTGCACAAAAAAATAAAAGTACCTCGAGAAGGGGTTCCACATTCTTATCTTCCACGTGCTCCAGAACAAATTGAAGCAATTCCTGTTTGACCCATTGTGAGTTAACGAATACACCCTCCCACAGTACTCGACATATAAGAAATGAGAGTCCGTCCATCATAAGAGAACTTACCGGAAAACCAGATGGTAAGCCAGAGATAGGATTTATATTTACCCCCACCATGAAGTTGTTTCCAAAATAGATCGAGACATGCTTACGTTGTTTCACAGACGCATAATCTGTTTTGTGAATGCAATCCGAAACAATAATTGGTGGAAATGTATAGGGAATGAATGAGAAAAATGATTGGTAGAAATGGAAGAGACAAGGGTATAATAGACAATTTAGTTAAAATTATAATTTTGAAAAGTGTAAAAATGTACTAAAAGGTACAAAAGTATAAAGTAAAAAAAGTCACTAATATTATTTCGCTTAAGTCGCTCAGCATTCGGAAGGAGCGAAAAGTATAAAAAAATATTTTAGTAACTTTGACTTTTTTTACTAAAAGACAAAAAAAAATTCGTAAGATTCTTAAAAAAGTCGCTGAGATTCGGTCGCTGTACTAAAAGACAAGGGTATAATAGACAATTTAGTTAAAAAAAATGATTGGGTACACAAACTTCGAAGGACACTTGTCATGCTTATATGAAAAGTAGAAAAGTCGCAAGTCTCAAGGTTTATTTTGGAAATACCCAAACTTTTTTCCTAAAAAGTGATGACACCTTGAGCAAAAGATGCATTCTCATAATTACCCCTTTTTTAAAAACCATGGAACTTGCAGAGGGCTCAATCAATTTTACAATGAGGGCAACACCATTAAAATCTCAAAAAAACATAAATATTACTCATGAAAAATAGGACTATTAAAGAAAGTGTTGGGGGCAAGTGCCCTCCCTACTTTGCAAGTGGCTCCGCCCATGTGTGGATACATGTAACAAGCAGTGGTATCTTACCGTACAGCAGTGAAAACCAAACACGAGTATTAGCAACGTAACCCTTGTATTAAACTTCAACAATACCATACTCGTAGCAGCACAAAGTTTTTGAATCGAGTAGTACGTACTAAGAATCCATGAACGAGCAGCAAAGTATAGCAAACACGCGAGCAGTAGTAACCATGATAGCACAAGCAGTGGAAACAATAAGCTTAGCAGTGGAAACCGAACAAAGCAGCAGTGGTAATAGACTCAATAGCAGTGGAAACGTTTCAGCTAGCAGTGGTAACGAGAAAGAGCTAGCAGTGGATTCTTATTCTGAGCAGCACACTAAACCCTAAATACATACTCCATCATGGATTTAAAACTCATAGTCAACTAGGTTATGTTCTTACCATCCAATTAGGAATAACCACGGTCCTTTGTAATCTTTAAATAATTTACTCATGCATGTATTATCAATCACAAAAACGAATTCCTCATACTGATCCAACCACGTGCTTGATCTTGAACAATAATTTGGTAACTATCATGCAAACAGACTAATTGATAAAAGTATAATAACAATGATAGAAAATAGTACCACGTGAAGAAAAGCTATCCATTCCCATGCATGTGAAACCAATTAATGATATATGTAACAAAAATCGATTTTGCATGCACTAAAATTCGTAACTTTACTCTGTTTCTGCAGCGGACTTTGACAATGAATAACTTGTTATTGGAAGATCAGATCGCAGATCCCTTTGGTGAAAAGTTAGATGGATATATAGAGAAGCTCCAGTAAAAATTGTAGCCCGATCCAACGATTCACGAAAAAGTTATCGACGTTAGAAAACAGTGCTGCAGAAGCTTTTGTGAAAATTTTCAGATTCGAATTTTTTTTCATCTTTCGCCATTCTTCGACCAATAAAACCTTGCGAATCCCTAGGTAACGACCTACCCAAGCTCTGAAACCAATTGTGGAGTTTGTTAGGACTCCATGGATCATTTAGAGCGATAGGGATTAACAGTAACAAAGATAATTAACGTTGCACAGCGGAATAATCAAAAGAGTACTTTGTTATTGAACAAGATTTTTCATTGATAAGACTCCAAGCCTCAAATATTATTTGATCAGAATAATACGGTTACAACTAATCTGTAACAGGGATCAAAGATCCTTGAGGCTACAACTAAACACACTAGTCGACTACATTTTGGAAGACATAACTATAAAAACCTACACCCATGTCCTCTTTATATACTAGAGGATTAGGGTTTACAAATCTCTACGAAGGACTAAATAATAAATCTTCTTTTGCAAGCAAGTCCTTCCATCTTTTTGTAGATTTCCATCTTGTCACTTTAAGTCCTTGATGTTTCATTCTTTATTGTTTTGTATCATCGAATCAATAAACCCAACAAAGCCTTTTAAACCACTTGGTGTCCCAAGTGGACGAGTGTAGTCTCGTGAGGGCTTACAGGGAACATACCCACAAAGTTCATTTGAAAACTAATACAAGGTTATTGTGTTTAAAAAGAAAGAAGTGTTACAGAGGATAGTTACGTCGTAACCCTTATAAGGAGTTATGCCATAATTAAGCAAAACCTGGCAGACGCTACAGAAGTGTAGCTACGGCGTAACCGTTGAATGGGATTACGCCGTAATTGGTATTGCTCTGAAGTACTCCTGCAAAAAGTATGTTACAGCGTAACCATAAGAATTAGTTACGCCGTAACTATGGACAGATCAGGTCCCCAATTACCATGGTGCAGCAATTTTTTCCCCGTTTTCCGGCAAAAATGGTTAAAAATACAAAACCCAACAGAAAAAGAAATAAAATAAATGAAAGGGATAATTCGGGTTGTCTCCCGAAAGAGCAATTTTCTTTATTTACGAGTCTTTAAGTTAGACTCAAGGTCTTGGGGCTATATGGTGGCCTTTGGACTTGGCCAGCTTCCTCCATTACTTGGCAGCAATCATTCATCCATTCGATAAAAACTTTTTTCCTGGCTTTGTTGCCAATGCTACATGTACCAAATTTTTGCGAGAGCCACTCATTGAATGATAAACATGACTTTTCGTAGTCGTCATCTTCTGCTATAGGATCAATCGTTGCATTTATGTTTGATCTTTCATCATTGGTCATTTTATCAATAAGGTGATAGTTATCGTAATTGCGTTTTAGTTGTTTCATTAATCTCGTATTGATCTTCGAGTCTCCAAATATCACCTTGTACCAATCTTCGAAGGATAAATTTCCAAATTTTATATCGTGTCTCTCAATCTCGTGAGGGCACGTCCATTCATCCACCCTTATATTTCCATCACAAAATTCACGAAAACGGTTACACGAGGGCCATGCTTTCATTGATTCTTCGTGCTCCATCATTATAGGGATGCAGTAGTGCTTGTTAGGATCCGGAGCTTCTTTAATACCCTCAATCGGGATAATCTTTCCCTGTTCCTGTTCACAACTATCAAAATTCTCCCCACAATTGTTAGTTCTAAGATTATAACACAGAGGTGGGTCGAGTAACGGAATATTGACAACATCAACTTTATTTGAAATTTCTAATCTTGGATTCAATTGTTCCTTCATGCTAAAAGTGATTCGTTCCTTTTCAATTCCCAAAGAAATTTGTTTTTCAAAGACTTTTATATGTGCTCGACAAGTGGCCAGAAAAGGCCTTCCAACAATTAAGTTGTAAGTCTCCCGTTTCCCCATGTCAATAACCACAAAATCAGTAGGAAAAAGGAATTTCCAAATTTTAAGGAGAACATTGTTAACCACTCCCCTAGGTACAGCTTTAGAGGAATCAGCCATTTCAATCATCATTGTTGTTTCTTTTAAATTGGTAAGTTTAATTTTATCAAACAATGAGGTAGAAATAAGGTTTACCTCAGGCCCCAAATCAGCTAAAGCGGTAATTTTAAGATTACTGATAGTACATGATAGAAGAAAACTTTCCTGATAGTGTTCTTTCTCAGGAAGTTGGCTTGGCAGGTCCTCGTTGTCTTCAGATTTGTCATCTTCTTTTAAGTAGTTAATCCCGGAAAGATCATTAGTGACAGAAGAGTTGCACTGTTCTTCCTTCGGTTTATCTTGTGCAAATATGGCTTTGCAAGCAATGGCTTTGTCATTACTGGTTTCAAGATTTTTAGCTAATTGCCCAATTTGGGTTTCAAGGTTTTTAATCGCGGCATCTTGGTTTCGCAAGTTCATATTGGTGTCTTCTTTTACCTTGACCATCCATTCTTTGAGTCTACCACTTTTCTTTGTAGATTCTTCGATATGTTTATGCATTACTTCTTCGAGGCTCGGTCTAGGAGGATTGTTGTTGATTCTAGTATAGAACCCTAGGGATTTTTCCCGGTACCTGGCCCTGTTACCATTGTATCCGTTGAAGGGACTTCCACTTCCATATTTTACTTCTTCAATCCTTTTAACTTCCTCGTTAGATGAGCACTCTTTGGTGGGAAGAGTGTCATTGTGTTCATTTCGTCCAACTTGTATGGAATGCACATTCTCCTTGAGCTTTTTCATGTCTCTTCCAAAACTCTTTAATTTGTTGTTTATTGCTGTAAGGCCTTCCACATTTCCATTCTTACTTCGATTGCTCCTTCCATTGTGCCATTTGTTAGAGTGGTCAGCCATCTTCTGAATAGTTTCAAGAGCCATAGTTGGAGTCATTCCAGGTATTGGTCCTTGAGAATTGATCATTTGCCTTGAGGAGATATTCAGACCCTTGTAAAAGACGTTCACTTTTTGTTGGCTGTTGAGGTCGTGAGTAGGCCACTTGTATAATAATTCGTTGTACCTTTCCCATGCTTGGTACAACGTTTCATCACCCTCTTGCTTGAAATTATGGATTTCTTCTAATTGCTTTGGAGTCCTAGATGGAGGACAGTACCTCTGAATGAAATATTTTTTTAGGAATGACCAGGTGTTAACTGTCCCGGCAGGTAATCGATCAACCCAACTTTTAGCAGCTCCAGTAAGAGAAATAGGGAACACACATAACATGACAGCATCGTTTGAGACTCTTGGAATTTTGAATAGGCTGACAATGTACTCTACGTTGTCCACATGCTCGTGAGCATCATCGATAATGCTTCCCGAGAAAGGGTTTGCACGCAACTCCCTCATAAATTGAGGTTTGATTTCGAATTGGGCATCTTTGGCGATGGCCGGCCTAACGATCCTCCAGCCTTGTTCTTCTCTTGTCAACGCCAGATATTCCTCAAGGGTGAGGTCATCAATGTTAACAACTTCCATGGTAACTGAAACTTGAAAAGAGATCGTGAGAATTTGAGAAAATTTAAAAAAAAAATGAAAGACTTAATAAAAATCCAAATATAACTCCCCAGGAGCGGCGCCAAATACTTGATGCAGGTTTTACTGAACAGGTTTTAATATTTATAAGTTCTCGTTATACCTATGGTCTACCCTAATGCACTAACGGGCAATGTACCCGGTCGTGTGTAGTGTTGTATTCGGTAAAACCGAGGTCGTCCCAAGAGCTATGTGTGCGGATTTTAACTAAGTCTAGGTGTCACAGTTTTTAATAGAATTTAATGATGAAATGATTAATTAACTACTAAGACAAGAAAATAAGAAAGAAAATAGAGGCGAGGGTTGTGATCAATAAGGGAGAAGCGTGCTAACCTAGTTATTCATCCTATCAAGCTAAGTTCATGTTTAATTACTTCCAATTACTTCAAGTGGGTTCAAAGTCGCTAGGACAACATTTAGTCAGTTCGTCCTAACCTATCAACAAAGGGTTCCACTGGAGATGTCAGCTGACCCGTCGAAAGTCCAGTTGTTCTTAGTCCCCTAAGCCAAGTCATTAAGTACCGCTACAAGCAAGATTTGTAACAATGAGTGCCCGGGCGCTAGCATCTTAAACACTCATCCCCGACTTCTTAAGTTCATCCAAACGGTAGGTGATCAGTTGGTCAAATCGCACAAGCAAAAAGGGTCGTCAGTTGGTCATATCTTATCATTCCCACTCAGTCTACCTACTTAGGGTCAGTTGGTCATATCTCCTAAGTAACTAGCCACTACCACCATTCAAAACTACCAAAACAAGGGTTGCTACCAACAAACTATGCAAGCATACACTAGAAATAATTATATGTAAGCAATGTAAACACAAACAAAGCAATTAAGAAATCATAACTAGGCTAGCACCAGAGGTGCTTAGCCGCTCATATTAACTAAAACAATCGATTCAATGTTTAACATTGTGAAATACATGAATTAAAAGTAAAGAAAAGATAAAATACTAATGCTTATCTTAGGGGAGTGATTTTTCCCTTGGAGATGGCTCCATATGCTCCCTAAGATCTACCTTCAACCTTCTACTCACGTTCACAAATGTTGTGTGTGAAATGGGATGCCTTGAAATGCTGGAATTCGAGGAGTATTTGTTGGAATCACTCCTAAACTAGATTACAAGTGTTAGTAATTAATATGTAATAGTTAGCTTAATTAGGATTTTATGTTAGTAATTATGGCAAGGCTTATGTAGAAAGCCCATAAGCCTTGGCCCAAGCCCAATAAGGAAAGGAAGGAAACTTGGTGTGTTGCCCTAGTTCCTTCCTATAAATAATCTTGTAAACCTTCACTTGAAGGTTAGTTGTTCATTTTCTCTCAATACTCACGCATAACATTTCTTATATTCCTACGCGTATAGTTTGATCTTGTTCAACCGATCACTTTCTTATCTCATTTCTTATATTGATGCTTGTGTTACAAATATGGGAACCTGACAGTGGTATCATTCGCCAAATAGTTGGGTAAAATGTTTGCTAGTTTTTGAAGTTTTTTTGGTTTACGTGTAACTCTCGGTTTTCAAACATTCATACGCATCAAAACTCAAATTTTTTCACTTTAAAACTCAAGATTCTTGTACTTTAAAGGTTATTTGGTGATAAAGTTGAAGTTTTTGGCAAAAAGTTTGAAACTTTATGTATTTTTCATTGTTTTTGAGCTTGGTTTCATACGAATAGTTCTGTCTACGCGTAAGGTGCATAAGGGTTTTAGATCATCAAGTTTCACACTTTTGTGTTAGTTTGGTGATATTGAAGCTTTTTCATCACAAAAATCTGGTTTCGAAACATTGGTATGCTTAAAAATCGGTTTTTTGCAAAAGTTGGCTATTCCTACGCGTAACTAAACCCTAGTCTTACGCGTACGTGTTCAAAGTCTACGCATAAGGTTCTTCTTGGTTTGATCTTCAGAGATACTGGTTTACTCAGTGTTTTCTTGCTTGGATAAGCCTGAAAATACGTCGACTTTGGATATCCTCTACACTGGATAAGTTTAAAGGATTTTTGGGATAAAACCCTAGTTTTACGCCTAAGCATAAAAGCTTACGAGTAAAAAATCTTACGCCTAAGCATTTCCTACGCATAAGCACGTCTTACGCCTAATGAAATATTACGCATAAGTTTCTTACTACTAAGTCTTTAGTTTATGCATTACCTAAGGTTTAACCAACCCTACGCGTAAGCTAATCCTACGCGTAAGCTCTCTTCTTACGCGTAAGTTGGTGTTTTTTACGCATAAGGTTTTTTTTTATGCTTAAGTTGATTTCTACGCCTAAGGATTTTTCTTCAACAAAGTTTCATTCGACTACAAAGATCCATTTTTTCAACACAAGTTTCAAGATGTCTCAACCACCATACTCTAGCTACTTCCCTCATGTGTATCCTCAACAACAACAACAACTCCATCAACAACAACAATTTTATCAACAACTACAACAACAACAACAACAACAATAACTTCAACAACAATTTCCTCAAGGAGAAATTCAACCACAAATGATTCAACTACCACCTAGTCTTCAAGTACAACCTTACACAAACTTTTACAATCAACATCCATCCAGGAATACTATGAAGGAACCGTCTTGGTTTGCAAAGATGTGTGAAGCTTTAAGTAGCCAACAATCTATACATGAAGATAGATCACTTGATAGACCTCCAATGCTCACTCCTGGAAACTATGATCAATGGGTGATAAGGTTCTTTAGGTTTTGCGATCTAAAGAAGCCACATGAAAAGTTCTTGAAGAAGATCGTCATGGAAGGTCCATTTCATATGCCTACTGTCACTGTACCCGGAGATCCAAATGCTAATCTACCAAGAGGTGATGTCACCAACGCTGTCAGTCTTACTGAACTTACTACTGATCAACTTCTACACTTTGAAGCCGATGAACTGGCAATGCAATACATCCTTTTGAGATTACCTAATCCGATACTTCGAAGTGTTGATGCTCAAAAGACTGCTAAAGCAATGTGGGAGCATATTCATCTTCTCATGGAAGGCACAGAACTCAATCAAGAAGACATGGAATCCAAAATCTACTTGGCTTATGAACACTTCATGATTGAACTAGGGGAGACATTAGATTCATATCATCATCGATTCTCAGATATCATCAATGACTTGGACAAACATAACATCATTACGCCAAGAATTGCTGTCAAGACTAAGTTCCTGAGTAGTCTTGGTCCTGATTGGGAAAAGTATGTCATTTTCATCCGTCAAGCTAAGAATCTTCATCATGCTACATATGGATTGTTCTACGACTATTTGAAGCCCCAACAAAAAGAAGTTGACAAAGAAAGGGTTATCCGTGGACTTCCTGTTTCACCTTCACTTCCGGATAATCAACAATTGGCTTTGTGGGCTCAAGTTTGCTATCCTCAATTCTCGAATTTGCCAACAACCTTCACAAATCCTCCACAACCAACTGCAACAATTACACCATATGATCCGTCACAACACCAATCTCAAGAAACTCAATTGGTTCCATACAACAACAACAACAATGATCAAGCACTTTACAGTGAATCTAATGAGGATACAAAAGCTTTCTATGCATTGCAACAAGGGTTTGTCAAGATTTCTAGAGCCTTCGGCCGATATTCAAACAAATCTAAAAATCGCATTCGTACCTCATCAAACACAAGGAACCAGGCTATTGTTAACAATGGACGTGTTGAAGTTCAGAATCGTGGTAATGTTCGTCAGATGGGCGGTGGTCAAGGGTTCAATCCAATGGGAAGGAATAACATGGGTGCTCCACAACAACAAAGAGATCAAGTGGTTGAACAGGGTAATGCTCAGAATGGGGTTAATGGTCTTCGTTGTTATAAGTGTAATGAGAAGGGGCTAATGCATGCCCTAAGCAAAGGACAAGAGGCAGCGCTTATCACAAAGAGGCTTTACTCTTGGCTCTTAAGGATGAAGTTGGTGGAACTCTTACCAACAAGGAACAGAGCTTCATGGCAAATGCAGATTCTGATGATGATATGGAGGACTTGAAGGCTAATGCAGCAGTGATGCTAATGGCTAACATGCATGAACTCCACATGAGTGACACAAGCCTAGTGTTTGACACTGATGGCTTGTCTCAGGTACCGGATCAAACTATATTCATCACTGATCTTATATCTCCGCCAACATTTGCATCCGACAAGGATCAGAGTGTTCAACATGAGCCATCTACATCGCATTCCGATGATAATCAAATAGATCCCGTAGTTATATTTGACGATCAAGATGACCTTCTGGTTACCATTGATAATCAAGTTGACTCCGTGGTTATACTTGAGGATCTGACTAATGATCATGTTGAGACTCACGTTGAACAAGCTGAACTTTCGTCTAATCTAGATATTGAGCTCATGACCTTACTTAAAGACCAAGAATCTCGACTGGAAATATGCAAAGACATCAATAAGTAATTAAAGGACAAAAATGCACTGTTAACTAAGGATAATGAATGCTTAAAATTTCAACTCAACATTTTTCAAACACAAGAAACACGTGAAAAAGGATTTGAAGTCGCTTTTGCTAAATTTTACCAAAACAAAAAATCATTAGAACAACAGATACGTGATCTAGTTGCTTCCAAAAATGCTTTGTTGTCTCAAATAGAACAACTGAAATATGATCATAAACAACAACTTAACGCTCTCACGTCGGAAACTCAAAAAGCCAAGTCTAAGTTGTTAAATTGTCAAAAACAGTTCTCTGAGTACAAAAAGCATTCAACGAAAAGAATAGATGACTATCTTGAAGAAATTGTCAACTTACAAAAACAAAATCAAAGAGTTTCGAAATGTTGTTTATAAACAAGGTGAGTCAATCACAACTATTCAAAAGTTTACTTTTAAACCAAATCCAAATGGATATGGACCGAATCTTGCTGATTACAAACCTAAATTTTCAAATAGAGCATTCAAACCAAATCCTCAAGTTTACAGTGCAGAACATAGAATTGATGATTCCATTATGAGTGTTGTTGAATATAATTGCATGGAAGAATTAGATGCAGATGACGAGAGTCGGTCAAAAATAGAAAATGTCATTTATAACAAACCATTTAACTACTCAAAAGCCGTAACTTTTGTCACTCAACAGGATACTTCTAACACACCTTGGGTTATCACACCTACTTCTGAGTCTTCTAATGTTGGTCCCCAACCCAATACTGCAAAAGTTAATGGTCCTTTACCTTCACTCAGTGAAGTAAAAACATTACCCGAACGTTGTCAAATTCTTAAATATTTTGAAACATTCATTTCGGACATAAAACTTTTGGAACGTGAGATTGAATTTCATTCTGAAATAAAAGTTGAACATTTTCAATCGCCTCAGGCGCGAGCACAAAGAGATATTTTTCAGAAAAGAATTTTACCTCATGTCCGAAATTTGAAAATGTGTGCAATCTATTGGGAAAGGGATTTTCACAAGGAACTTGGACTTATGAAAACAGTTTTCGAGAAAACAGAAACATCAATTTCCAATACTAAACGTAAAAAGAAAATGTTAAGAAAAGATGTTGATCGAGTCTTGGAAGATGTTATCTGTGCTGATATCAATAATGTTGGGTTATTACATTCTGTTGCATATGCATTTGATTATATCTCTGCTGATTCTGTTGATTCTGTTGGAAATGTTAAGAATACTAATACTGTGTCACATATCAAATCTTTAAAAGTTGAAAATGAACGTTTGTTAAACGAGCTTTCAAATCCAAAACGTCGTCTTCAATGGTGTCAAAAAGATTGTCAAAATCGTGAACTCGCTTTGCAAAACAAAATCAACCAGTTGCATACCAAAACCCTTAATCCTAAACTTGAGCAACTGGATGATGAAAATGTGTCTTTGAAGTGTCAAATCTCAAAATATGAAAAAGAAATTTCAAAAGTTAAAAAGGAATATGGTGTCATATTTGATTTACTCAAAAAGACTCGTGCTCAAGCCTCAAAAGATGTTGATGATCATCTTGCATATACCAAAGATGTTTTACGACGAGATGGAAAAACACGTTCTGAAAATCTAGATTTGTTACACACTATCCATGATCTAAAAGCAGAGTTGGTAAAACTTAAGCAAGATAGGGATAGTAACACGGCAGTAAATGCACCTAGACAGCCTCAAATTGACTCTAGAACATCTAAAGACAATCCACATGAAACTAATGTGCTTCCCTCTACTGAAACAGGAATAGTTGCCTCTTTTCCCAACGCCTGCACTTCACAGCCTAGGAGCAATACAAGGAAGAATAGGAAGTTGCGATGTAAGAAAAGAACAATAAAGAATGCTGAAGTAGAAGAACACATTAGGACTTTGAATAAAACTCAAGTTGCACCCACTTTAGATATTGCGTCTGACAAATTTAATGAACAAAGTGATGTAACGAATGTTGAAACTTTAAGTACTCTTAATGTTTTGTTTGAAGTCTCTTGTGTCGGTTGTCGTAAAAGCATGTTTTCTGGTTGTCATGATAAATGTGTTGCTAAGGCTATCTTGAATCTTAAGCGGAATAATAGAAAACGGAATACCTCTAGGCCCACTAATGCTTCTAAGTCTGTGCTAGGTAAACCACCCTCTAATGTTCCAACTACGATCATTGATGTACCCATAGAATCCCCTTCACCTCCTAGGAAGAACTTATCACCTAGTGCATTCACTAAGATCAAAGCTAAAACTAGTTGGAGATGGCAGAAATGGTTACAAAATACACTTGGATTTAAATGGATACCTAAAATCATTAATATGTGTGTTTCTACTATAACTGCTTCGGAACCCTCTAACTCTTCGGGTTTCACATCTACTTCTATTCCATCTGTGTCGTCTGTGTGTAATGCAGGTGATACAGATCATCCTTTGGATTTTTGATAGCGGATGTTCCCGACACATGACAGGCAATATCAAACTGTTATCAAACTTTGTTGCAAAGTTCATTGGCACTGTCAGATTCGGGAATGATCACTTCGCAGCTATCATGGGCTACGGAGATTACATCAATGGCAACATCGAAATTAGCAGGGTTTATTATGTGGAAGGCCTCGGTAACAATCTCTTTTCAGTTGGTCAGTTCTGTGATGGAGATTTGGAAGTTGCTTTTCGGGAGAAAACTTGTTTCATTCATGATCTACCATTTATCTACTTTTAAAGGCAACATCTACAAAATCTTGGCTATGGCACCGTCATCTCTCACATTTAAACTTTTAAACCATAACAAATCTTGCACGATACAAACTTGTTGAAGACCTCCCAAGATTTCGGTATTCTAAAGATCACCTTTGCTCAGCCTGTGAATAAGGGAAAAGCACTCGTGCTCACTTTTCTTCAAAGGTGGAACATAACTCACAGCATGTGCTTCATCTTCTTCACATGGATTTGTGTGGCCCGATGCGCGTGCAGTCGATTAATGGCAAACACTACATCTTGGTAATTGTAGATGACTACTCAAGATGGACTTGGGTTTATTTTCTTCGAAGTAAGATCAAGCTCCATAGATGATCATCACCTTTCTCATGAAAATTCAAGTTCAGCTCCGGAACACAGTCAGACAAATCAGAACAGACAAAGGAACTGAATTTGTGAATCAAACTATTCGTGCATTTTATGAGAAAGTGGGAATTGAGCATCAAACATCTATTACACGAACACCAGAACAAAACGGAGTTGTTGAAAGACGAAACTGTACGTTAGTGGAAGCTGCAAGAACAATGTTGATAAATGCAAAACTTCCAGATTACTTGTGGGCTGAAGCCGTGTCAACTGCATGCTATACTCAGAATCGTTCAATGATTACTAAACGCCACAACAAAACACCTTATGAGCTTATCCATAACCGAAAACCGAATCTCAAACACTTTCATGTATTTGGATCCCTTTGTTATCCGAATAATAATCGTGATGATATTGGTAAGCTTAAAGGCAAAGCTGACATTGGAGTCTTTGTTGGATATTGTGAAAACTCTAAGGGTTACCGGATCTGGAATCGTCGAACAAGGGAGATTATGGAAACGATTCATGCAAATTTTGATGAGCTTACAGAAATGGCTTCTGAGCATAACAGCTTGGAACCTGGTCATAACCGTTTAAACTTCCCTCAAACCCCATCATCAGCTGAACCTAGTTTACAACTTACTCGACGTCAAATGGAACAGCTATTTGCTCCTCTATTTAGTGATGATATTGATGAACGTGCTCTAGATGTATCAAATGTTTCTGCTACTCAACCTGATCATAATCCAATACCTGATATACCTGCTACAACAACTACGGTTGAGGAAGCACCACCAGTTAATTCTACAACAACAGTCTAACAAACCGCATCCAATGACGCTGAACCAGCTGATGATCTTCTAAACAATGAAGTACCCCCATCTGCAGATCATGATCCAAATGTGTTCTTCAATCCGTTTGCTAATGAAACTGCCACACCTGATGTTGCGAAATCATCTACAAGCCATTTGAATCCTCCTAATCTGCAGAATGTATATCAACATCAACCCTCCACACATCGCTGGACGAAATACCATCCTCTTGTGAACATTATTGGAAACCCAAATCGACCAGTCGTAACAAGACAACGTCTTCACACAGACGGTGAACATTGCATTTATGCACTCACTGTCTGCCAATCTGAACCTAAAAACATTAAAGACGCAATGACCAAAGACAACTGGATTGAATCCATGCAGGTTGAACTCAATCAGTTTAAATGTCTTGAAGTATGGGAATTGGTTGAAAGACCAACAAGGGTCTATGTCATTGGTCTCAAATGGATTTGGAAAAACAAATTGGATTCTGAAGGAACCGTAATCAGAAACAAGTCACGTCTGGTGGCTAAGGGTTATAGACAGGAAGAAGGGATTGATTACGAGGAATCATTCGAACCGGTTGCCAAACTTGAGGCTGTTCAGATTCTTCTGGCGTTCGCGGCTCACATGAACATCACGGTCTTTTAGATGGACGTCAAAACTGCTTTTCTGAATGGTAAACTGAAAGAAACGGTCTATGTTAGTCAGCCAGAAGGATTCGTTGATCCAGAGTTCCCGAACCACGTTTACAAATTGAACAAGGCTCTCTATGGTCTCAAACAAGCCCCTCGGGCGTGGTATGACGAGTTATCCTCCTTTCTTCTCTCTAATCATTTCATTAAAGGATCGGTCGACCTAACACTATTCATACAATATCACGGGAAACACATTTTAATCGTTCAAATTTATGTGGATGACATCATTTTTGGGTCAACACATCTAAAGTACTCAAACGCTTTTTCGAAACTTATGAAAAAACATTTTGAAATGTCCATGATGGGTGAACTTACATTCTTTCTCGGATTGCAAGTTCATCAATCACCCCGTGGTATTTTAGTCCAAATATGCCCTTGAAATTTTAAACAAAAATGAAATGCAAAACTGTGACACCTATGCCACCCCAATGGCACATACCAAGAAACTAGACGCTGATTTGCATGGGAAATTGGTTGACCCTACCAAATACCAAAGTATTATTGAGTCTCTCATGTATCTAACAGCCAGTAGACCTGATATTGTCTTTGATGTATATCTTTGCTCCCGTTATCAGTCGAGACCAACTAAAACTCACCTCTCTGAGGCTAAAAGAATCGTCTGATACATCAAGGGAACCATTAACTTGGGGACCTGGTATCCGAAGGATTCTAGTTTTGAACTAATAGCCTTTTCAGACGCTGATCACGCAGGTTGCTTAGATTCTCGAAAAAGTACTTCAGGAGCTCTACAATTTCTTGGTGATAAACTGGTGTCATGGCAATCGAAGAAGCAGGATTGTACATCGCTTTCCTCAACCGAAGCAGAATATGTAGCCATGTCAGCGTGTTGTGCTCAAGTCATTTGGATGAGAACACAACTCAAAGACTATGGTTACGTATTTGACAGAATCCCGATGTACTGCGACAATCAAAGTGCTATTGCGATCTCATGAAACTCTGTTCAACATTCGAAATCAAAGCACATCGATCTTCGATATCATTTCATCAAGGAGCATGTGGAAAAGGGTACTGTTGAATTATACTTTGTGGGTACTGAATACCAACTGGCAGATCTTCTCACCAAAGCCTTAGCTCCTACTAGGTTTACTGAGTTGGTCCACCGGATTGGTATGCGGTGTTTGACTCCAGAGGAACTGGATGAACTTTTAAAACAATCTTAAAACCAGTCAAACACCAAAACCTCTTTTGTAAATATTTTTCAAAAACAAAATACAAAAATATAAAACTTTCAAAACTACAAACATATTCTTCTATCTAAACTTATTTTAACATGGCAAGTACAAATCTTCCGTCAACACTTTACTATTTTCAAGATATCAGTATTCTTACAGTCAAGTCTTGAGGGGGAGAAAGTAAATATTTTTCTGTTTCATAAAACCTTGTACTTGCATGTTACCTCATCACGGTTGTTTCTTTGATAATGGTGGTCACATTTCTTGTTTATTGACACTCCCTTGACTCAATATTATAAAATTTCATTATTTCTTAAGTCAATGTGGAGTGTCGTCAAGTTTCTTTCAAAAAATCATGCATTATGTAACCAAAATGGAAGTTATGGGCGTTGGATGAAAATGGTTGAGGTGGAGGGACCAATGTTGTCAAAAGCTTAAACATTTTTTTTATAAACATCTCCACCTAACTATCTCATTCTTTTATTTCAAAGCATTTATTATTTCATCCACCCCAATCCTACGCCTATAATTCGTTCTACCAATCCGTGCTTTAAACTCTTGATTTGTAAGTGGTTATATGATCTTAATGTGTTTACAAACATAGGTTTTTAAATTCATAAACATCCAACGGATGGATTTTGTGTTTGGATGATTTTGTGTTCTACGCGTATGCGTATGAACACAAAATCATCACTTGAGTGTTTGTGATGATTAAAATGGTGTTAAAATGTTCAAAATCATATGCTATAAACATTTCTAACATAAATTTCCACCCAGAAAATGTTTTGATCCTATTTCAAAATTAGGGTTCATACGCATGAATTAGGGTTTTTCTATTTAGAGTGTTTCTAGACAATTAGTTGTTCTTATGATGTTGTATACATGTTTAATTGACCAAAACCATGCTTGAAACATTCCCAGAAACATCAATTTTGTGAAAATTAAGTTTTAGGGTTTATGCTCATACGGATTGGGTATTTTTGATTCATGAAGGTTTTGATGTTAAAACTTGTTTAAGACAACTCACTAGCCCTCCAAGAAATCCCAGAAAACCTTTGGTGCACATTCTATGGCTAAATCACTTATTCGTAGGAATTGAAACTTAGGGTTTTAGTTCTACGCGTAAGAAAAACTTACGCGTAACTATGGATTATTGTGATTTCATATAAGACTGAAAGGGATTGAATAAACATGTTAATGGATGAGTTATGATTTATTTGTTTCAGGTTATTACACGTGAAATATTCAGAATCAAGGTTAACTGTGCTCCTACGCATAAGGATCACCTTACGCGTAGAATGTTATGCGTAAGAGAAATCTTACGCGTAAGGTTCTACAAAGGGACTACGCGTATCCTGTGAAGGATATGCGTAAACTTGAGTCTTACGCATAAGGTTTACCCTTACGAGTAGACCTTACGCGTAAACTCCAACATATGCTTACGCGTAAGCTTTATGCTAAGGGTTCTTTTCTTACGCGTAACATTTCTTACGCGTAAGTTAAGTTCCTACGCATAAGCTTATGCCTACGCGTATGGTTTACTGTTTACGCATAAGCTTGCAAATCCTACGCCTAAGCCTAATTTTTAACCAAATCATGAATTGTTACGCGTACAAACTTGTAAATAAATAAATCATAACATCACGAAACCAAAATGTCACTAATAAGCTTAAATGGTTAATATGTTGTGATAATAAGTGAAAATTTAGACTTCAAAACTAAAAGTTAATAAATTCACGAAACTTTTCACGACTACCTGGGACTATTGGACAAACAAGTGACATTGGACTCGTGATAACGCTACACGCGTCGTTCGGGGTCAAAGGAACTTCCTTTTCGTCGAGCAAGTTTTTCAACACCCTAGGCAGTGAACCTAATCGTTGTAGTGTAGTATTAGGGTAAGCCACGGGTATTGATATCGTTCTCTGGGGGAATAGTGTCGTTAGGCTGAAGTGTATGTCGATTTAAGTCTAAAGGTGAGGGATGATTATTTTTGTATTTTTATACTTTATGAAATGGAAAGGTACGAATCTCGGGGTTTGGATTTGGGGGTTGGTATTTCTACCGATTACTCTACTTATGTAATTAACTAAGCTAAGGGTAGTCTATCTCTATTGTTGTGAGCTCGTATGATGATTTAAAGATGTGTTTACTTAGGTTTTATTACTCCTTAATTATCTCCTATTGATGGTTGAATTGTCACGTCCTTATTCTTAATCGCGTTGTGTGTTTAAAGTCGTAGGGTATGCATTTATCCCTAACTCTTTGAACTAACCAAAGGGTCTCGTCTAAAAAAACCTCTAGGAACTATAAACTCTAACTCTAAGGCACTCTTTGGGTGGTTTAGCCTACAACCGCTCTAAGTGTTATAGTCTAAGGTTCACAAAGATTAATCAAGCATTAATTACACAACGAATGACCTATCGCATTACTAGATCATTAAACAATTAAGATAAAAGACAACCAATCAATATTCAATAATTAAGTTTCATATTCCCTAAGAAAACACACAAGTAAATTAGCCGGACATGGAGAACATGCAAGCATACACACAAATAATTGAAGACATAATTGAATTAATGAAGTAAAAAACTTATCTTGATGTAAGTTAGGGTTTGGAACCCTAAAATACTGTACAAGACAGCCTTGGTTTGTTTTAGGTTTTTACTCCAAAAGACTACACACTAAAACTGAAAAATTCGGATTCTATATATAATATTACAATCGCGACGGCGTCACCTTATTAGTTGTGACGCCGTCGGGTCGCCGTCATTAGGGTTTCGTCTTGGCCATGTTAGTCTTGTGACGGCGTCACCTTGTGCTTGTGACGCTGTCCCCTTTGGTCTCGCGCCGTCGGATCAAATCTAAGCCGTCTGAGTTGCGACGGCCTACTCTTTAAAGCGACACCGTCACTTGAAAATAAGCAATTTGGCTCTTGTCCGTCACGAAGTGCTCCGACGGCGTCGCAGTTAAGCCGTGACGCCGTCACCTTATATTTCAACAGCTTGAGTGTCTCGATTCTCGACTTTGGCCATTTTCTTCGTATATCCGCGCCTTTTCGTCCAAATAAGTGCCATTACAGCAATTTGCCTTCAAGAGACCTAAAAAGTGAAAAGGAACGATATTAAGTAATAACGGATACAAAAGTGATCAAATAAGGGCTTAAACGACCACTCAAAAGGTACATTTTAAAACCTTATCAAATATCCCTACACTTGGTATTTGCTTGTCCTCAAGCAAATGTGCTTTTAGCCAATTAATTTATAAGTTAGGGGTCATGAAGCATTGGTTTAAAACAGTCCACAACACATATAAGCCCCCCAAAAGTCATAACAAGCACGGAAATTACATACTAGCACCTCACATGGGGTGTTTGGATACTCACATCTCTCGGGTGTATATGAAATATATCAAAGTGGAAATGGAAGATAAACACTCATTAACCGGTCCTAGTACATAGATTACCATAGGCTTGAAAATAGATCAAACCTCCATCGCTTTGGCGTAAGCACCTAGGAAAGACTATCAAAGAGGTCTTTAAAGGGTTGTAATGTTAGGCTTACGGTAGGGAAACAAAGGGTTTGGTGGGATAGGCTATTTAGTGGTGGCAAGTCAAAAATCTCTATGTTACAAGCATACGAAGAATGGCGTTGCTAAGCCAAGACTCGACAGTCTAAACTCTAGATAACTGAAACAAACAAACATAAATTTAAAGATAGACGTAGGATGGTAGCCCGTATTTTTTTTATTTTATTTTTTTTACACTCTATTTTTTTTCTTTTTCTCTTTTTCTATTTTTTTTTGATTTTTTTTTTCATACACTTTTACTCTACCATCCTCTACGGTAACATCAAAATGATAGGGATTTATAAGCACATCCCTACACTTGAGTTTTTATTACTCTAACACTAATTTGACCCGAATTGAAAAGATCAAAACACTTGGGGTATATTATTACGCGAATAAGGGAATTTAACGTTCCCTTCCAGTCATTAAACTTTAACTTTTCCCATGAGTCCCAATCGTCCCAAAACTGTGTACAAAGGATATGACTCGACTTAGCAACTCATGAAAGCAACTAGATAATTGAACTAAGGGTTTAGGGTGATAACAATAATGCACTAAACGTGAGTGCATACAGGGTAGGCTAAGGCGATTTGGGTGTACATTTGGGGGTGGGGTGTAAACAATGCTCTTCATTGATATTCCGGAAAAACCGAAACATCACGAGAACCTCGAAAAGGATAGGCTCTGAGGGATTAACTAGGGGTATCGTGTACTAAAGTTGAGTACAACGCAAAGGGTGTGGGGGAATTACTCAACCGATGTGGAAGAAGTAATTATATTATGGGTATCAAACAAGGGTTATCCTAATGCCTCTTATCATTTAGTTATTCCTAACTACACAAGTGTAGTCTTACTAGCGATCTCGGAATGCATCACAAAACAAGTTCTAGAATCTAATATACTACCGGTTCACACTCTAAGCATTAAAGATGAATGCTTTAATTCCTACTAATCTAAGGGCGATCCTCACATTTTTTAGTGGAATTTAGGTGGTAAAGGGTTTTTTTGCTAGTCATGCAACTTCCTATCCGTGAGACGCTTTTGTTAAGACTAATGGCCCACTCCTATATGTCATAAAAAAATTTAAATTTGGAGCCAAAATTACCCTAACCGACATTTTCTCATGGACAAAGCAAATAGTCAAGGATAAGCATAGTTTCAAAGTTCCCGTTTTATTTTCCCTCCCTACACTTAAACTGAACATTGTCCCCAATGTTCCCCGAAAGTATCAAAGTTATGATAATGGAAGGTAATTAAAAACAGAAGAAACTAATACTCCCCTGATTAGCTTGGTAGGATCCGTGTGTGAAGTAGTGGTTAAATCCTTTCCAAGAAGAATGTATACGTGAAAAGCTCCTTCCAATCTTATGTAACTTCTTCTTGATAAATTAAACCTGCACACTTGAAGAAAACAAACGAAACATTCGCGTAAAATCGGCGGTAATAATATATATAAGACTCGACTAAACTAGGATATAATTAAGACCTGGAAAATTCCAAAAAATTATAAGTAGCTTAGAAAATGATAAAAAAGTAATATGTTGTTTTTACTCCTTCCTGACGCTGTCAGGTTGCGATCCTGACGCCGTCAGGTTATCCTGACAAAAACTGGTCTGCGATTTTCTGGAAAAATTTCTGGAAAATTTACATCTTTAGAATCTGGAAAAATTTCTGCAAAACATCCATTATGACTCGATACAAGCATTTGACTCGAACAAACACAAATATATATCTTTCAATTAATTTCTATTCTCATGTTTACGTTTCTTTTGAAAACGTGTGTAATCCTCCCTACACTTATCCTTTATGCAAAATACCTTTATATGTGATTAACACGAGGTTAAAAACAAAATAAAACATTTTTACAAATTTAAACATGAGATTAAACAATCAATAAAAGATATATGACACTAACAAGCAAACAATTAAGCATGGGTTGCCTCCCACGAAGCGCTTTTCTTTATTTATGAGTCTTGTAGCTAGAATCGTAGTCGTGCTCCTACGTAACTTCATTACTGCCACCTTCTTCTAGAACAATATCTTCATCGTTCACCATGTCATTACTATCCAACTGATAATGTTTCACACGTTGTCCATTTACGGTAAATTCTCTCCCCTCGTGGTCTAGTAGCACCACCGCTCCATTGCTCATCTGCTTCTTTACTAAAAAAGGTCCATACCATCTCGATTTGAGTTTTCCTGGAAATAACCTCAGTCTTGAATTATACAAGAGTATCTTATCTCCTTCCAAAAACTCTTTAGGATTCTTTATTCGTTGATCATGCCATTTCTTTGCCCTTTCTTTGTATGTAATTGACGATTCATACGCTTCCAGCCTTAGTTCATCCAATTCTTGAAGCTGTAAGAACCTATTTGACCCTGCTTCAGAATAATCCATATTACAGGCCTTAAGTGCCCAATATGCTTTTTGCTTAAGTTCAATAGGGAGGTGGCACGCCTTCCCGTATATTAAGCGAAAAGGGGTTGTTCCGATAGGTGTTTTGTAAGCAGTTCTGAATGCCCAGAGTGCCTCATCCAGTTTGAATTCCCAATTTTTCTATTCTGGTGAACCGTTTTTTCAAGTATCCGCTTTAATGCCCTATTTGTGTTTTCTACTTGTCCATTTGTCTAAGGATGATATGCGGTAGAAAATCTATGTGGAACGCCATATTTCTTCATTACCTTCTCCATTTGAGCATTGCAAAAGTGGGTTCCTCTATCACTGATCAATGCCTTGGGAATCCCGAATCGTGCGAAGAGCTTTTTAAGAAAATGAATAACTTCCCACGCATCATTAGTTCTAAGAGCTTGAGCCTCTACCCATTTGGATACATAATCAATAGCTACGAGAATGTATTCATTTCCTCAGGATGATGGAAAAGGTCCCATGAAGTCTATACCCCAAACATCGAATATTTCGTAGACTTGGATATAATTCTGAGGTGATTCATCCCTTCGCGAGATGTTTCCCGATCGTTGGCATGCATCACACATTTGAAATAATCTCTTAACGTCTCAAAAAATAATAGACCAGTAGAACCCGGCATCGAAAACCTTTCGTGCCGTGACACTTACACCGTGATGTCCTCCAGATGGTCCCGCATGGCATTCTTTCAGAACTCGATCAATCTCCCTTCCGGCCACGCAACGTCGAATGATTTGATCGGGGCATATGCCGAATAGGAAGGGCTCATCCCAGAAGTAATGTTTTAGCGTAGTGAAGAATTTCCTTTTATCTTTCTTGGTCATGTAGTTTGGCAAAACTCTCTGGACGAATAGTTAGCATAATCCGCATACCATGGCTCAATCTCCTTAATGGCCATTAGCCGTTCCTCGGGAAAAGAGTCGCGAATCTCGGTATGATCGAGTTTCTCAAGATCAGGGTTTTCCAAGCGTGACAGATGATCGGCAGCAAGATTTTCAGCCCCCTTTTTATCTTGAATTTCAATGTCAAATTCTTGAAGTAATAGAATCCACCTAATCAGTCGGGGTTTTGCATCTTGGTTGGAAAACAAGTAGCGCAGGGCGGAGTGATCAGTGAAGACGACAATCTTAGAAAGAACAAGATATTGCTTGAATTTGTCGAATGCAAAAACCACAGCTAAAAGCTCTTTCTCGGTAGTTGTGTAATTTTCTTGCGTTACATTCATGGTTTTGCTAGCATAGTAGATTGGTTGAAAATGCTTCTCTTTCCTTTGGCCGAGCACGGCGCCTACAGCATAATCACTAGCATCACACATGATCTCGAATGGTGAGACCAATCGGGGTGACCATTATAGGCGCCTGAGTAAGATCCTTCTTTAGTCGGTTGAATGCTTCTTTGCATTCTTTAGAAAAATCAAAAGGGGCGTCCTTAACAAGAAGCTGTGTCATTGGCCGGGCAATTTTCGAGAAGTCTTTAATAAACCTTCGATAAAAACCCGCATGACCTAGAAAGCTGCAAATGGCTTTAATGGTGGTAGGATAGGGAAATTTGGATATCGCTTCGATTTTTGCTCTATCGACCTCAATTCCATTTCCAGAGAATTTATGTCCTAAGACAATTCCTTCTTTCACCATGAAATGACATTTTTCCCAATTTAGGACCAAATTAGTTTCTTCACACCGTTTCAACATCTTCCTAAGGTTGGAAAGACAAAGGTCGAAGGAATTTCCAAACACCGAGAAATCATCCATGAAAACTTCGATGCTGTCCTCGATTAATTCATGGAATATGGCCATCATACATCGCTGAAAGGTGGCAGGTGCGTTACATAACCCGAAGGGCATTCTCTTGTAGGCAAACGTCCCGTATGGGCATGTAAACGTAGTCTTTTCGATCTTCGGGGCAATGGGAATTTGAAAATATCCTAAAAAGCCATCAAGGAAACAGTAGTATTCATGCCCGGCTAACCTTTCGAGCATTTGGTCAATGAATGGCAGAGGAAAATGATCTTTCCGGGTGGCATCATTTAACTTTCTGTAGTCGATACAAACACGCTAACCAAGAACCGTTCTTTGTGGCACTAAATCACCCTTTTCATTCTTTACAACTGTCATTCCTCCCTTTTTGGAACCACTGGGGTGACCCATGGGCTATCCGAAATGGGGTAGATAAGGTCGGCATCGAGGAGCTTGATGACTTCTTTCTTTACTACCTCCTTAATGTTAGGGTTGACCCTCTCTCTACTTTGAGCGGTTGGTTTGTAATCTTCTTCCATGAGGATTTTATGAGTACAGAATGTAGAATCAATACCCTTAATGTCAACCACACTCCACGCGATTACTCCTTTGTACTCTTTTAAAACTTCCAAGAGCTTCTCTTTTTGTCCGATTGGTCGCGACGAGCTTATGATGACAGGGAGTTGGTCCTTTCCTTGAAGGAAGGCGTATTCTAAATGGCTTGGGAGATCTTTTAGTTCTAAGGTAGGGGGTTTCTTGATTGATGGTTTTAGCTTGTTTTTTGGCTTTTGAAGCTCAAGGGGTTCAATTTCTTCCTTACGCGGGTAAAAGGAAATAGCTCCAACCATCTTAATTTCTTCGTTGTCACCCATTGTGTTGTTGTCATCATTTATGAATTTGTTTAATAGATACTCATCAATGCAGCCATCTATGTCATCAACAAATTCATCAACTTCTTCAACAAAATAAATAGGGTGATCGTAGGAGGAGGAGTGACTCATAGAATCCTTGATGTCGAAGGTTAAGCTCTCGGACCCCACGCGTAAAGTGATTTTACCATCATGAACATCAATAATGGCACGAGCTGTAGCCAAAAAAGGTCTTCCAAGGATTATTGGGACTGAGTTATCTTCTTCCATTTCTAAAATCATGAAATCAACTGGAAACTTGAATTCTCCTACCCTTACAAGAACATTTTCACAAACCCCAATGGGATATTTGATTGATCGATCAGCTAATTGAATACTCATCCTGGTTGGTTTCATCTGAATATCCGAGTTTGAGGAATAGGGAGTGAGGCATCAGGTTAATACTAGCCCCAAGATCCGCCAAGGCATTTTTCATGGAGCGCCCTATTGAACAAGGGATGGTGAAGCTGCCGGATCTTCTTTCTTCTTGGGCAGGCCTTTCTGGATGACAGCCGAGCATTCTTCTCCTAATGATATCAACCCTTCAAGTTTCTTCCGATTAGATATTAACCTCTTGAAGTATTTGCTATGTTTAGGGATGTGATATAATACGTCAAGAAGTGGTATGTTGACGGAAGCTCGTTTTAAATAAGACAATATTCTCTCATTGTCTTATTCAGCCTTTTGATTCTTCACCGAGAGGGATAAGGAATCCGTGCGAGAGTTGGTCATTTGGGCAGTCTTTGGTGTTTATGGAGGGATCGTGAGGAGTTGAAGGAGGTTCGGAATTTCTTCATTTCCTAACACAGGTTCCCGGTGGTGGGATTCGGTCGGGATGCGGGGGATCCTTGGTGGTAATTCCTGATTGAGTAGTGATGGCGCAAGTTGGATCGTGATGGTCTGGGCCAGATTCGCTTATTCTTTTGTGGAGGTTGGCGAATTGACTCTCTAATTCAGCTTGTTGTTCTTGAATAAACCCCTCAATACCTTTTAAGAGTGTGGCCCCTTCTATGGTAAACTGCCCGAGTTCTTCTTCAAAGTCATCGCGGATGGTGTATTCAGATCCCTCCTTTCCTTCAGTTTTCCATTTTAGATTGCCCCAAGGGTTGCATTCATCGTTTTGATAGAATGTGAGGAGTGAAGGGTCATCATAAATATCATGACTGGAAAGGAAGACGCTCTCTTGGCGTGTGTCATCACACTCATCACTCTCGTGTGGCCCTCCACAAATGTCGCATATAAGGTATGGGTTAAATAACCTTTTTGGTTCTGGCGATTTTGTGAGGTATTCCAATGGTTGTCCTGGTATTGAATGTATTCCTCAATGCGGTTCCACCCTTCTTCTGCAGTGAGATTAGAAATTCTCCGGCCAGTTGAGAAGTCAATGCCTTTTTAAGAGACATTGTCGTAAAAGATTTGAACAAGCAACCAAAGGTTGATACCATGGTGTGGGGCTTGTTGAATAAGATCTTTGTAACGATTCCAGGAGTTAATGATAGATTCTCCATCTGTTTGACGAAAGTGAAGAATTTTTCTCCTAATTAATGATGTTCTTCCAGGGGGGAAGAACTTCTTGGTGAACTTGGTTGTGAGTTGTTCCCATGTAAAAATGGACTTTGGAGGAAGCTTATCGAGCCACTCTTTGGCCTGTCCTTGAAGAGAAAATGGGAAAAACCGGAGTCTAGATGTCTCTTTGGATGCTCCGTCGGCATAGATAGCATCAACAATTTTTAAAAATTGTTTGATGTGGTGGATTGGGTTTTCGCTGTGGGATCCATGAAATTGACATGCATTTTGGATAAGCCAAATGTCAGAGGCATGCAATACCTCATTGACTTGTTCTGAAGGGTAGACAATGGCACTAGTAAATCCAGATGCAGAGGGGTAAGAGTATTCCCCGAGGGATTTTGCTTTAGGAGGATTGATGGGTCCATTGACCGGAGTGGCGGGAATTTCCTCGCTATGTTGGCTCAGATCGTCAATGATGATGGTTTCAGGGGATTGTGGGGAATGGGAGGACTCCTCGTCAGTTGTGACTTCATCAAAGTTGATGGAAGTGCCTTGAGGTTCTGAATCATGGAGAGCTTTTCTTCGCCTATTGAGCTCTCTTTTGGGTTCTACAAACGGTTCAAGAAGGGTTTTGGTGGAACTGCGGGTTCTAAGTTGTCTAAGGGGGTTGGTAGGGGGAAATGGTAGTTGGTTATCACCCTCCATGATGAAAAGTGATGGAATTACGAACAAAGGTCACAAAGAAGGGGGATAGACTACGAGGAAGCTAAAAATGAGAAAAAATTTACTTGATAGGAATCAAGCAAAGAAACCTAAACGAGGTGGACTACTAACTAGCTATTCTATTCCCCGGCAGCGGCGGCAAAAACTTGATAACGCTACACCCGTCGTTCAGGGTCAAAGGAACTTCCTTTTCATCGAGCAAGTTTTTCAACACCCTAGGCAGTGAACCTAATCGTTGTAGTGTAGTATTAGGGTAAGCCACGGGTATTGATATCGTTCTTTAGGGGAATAGTGTCGTTAGGCTGAAGTGTATGTCGATTTAAGTCTAAAGGTGAGGGATGATTATTTTTGTATTTTTATACTTTATGAAATGGAAAGGTACGAATCTCGGGGTTTGGATTTGGGGGTTGGTATTTCTACCGATTACTCTACTTATCTAATTAACTAAGCTAAAGGTAGTCTATCTCTATTGTTGTGAGCTCGTATGTTGATTTAAAGATGTGTTTACTTAGGTTTTATTACTCCTTAATTATCTCATATTGATGGTTGAATTGTCACGTCCTTATTCTTAATCGCGTTGTGTGTTTAAAGTCGTAGGGTATGCATTTATCCCAAACTCTTTGAACTTACCAAAGGGTCTCGTCTACAAAAACCTCTAGGAATTATAAACTCTAACTCTAAGGAACTCTTTGGGTGGTTTAGCCTACAACCGCTCTAAGTGTTATAGTCTAAGGTTCACAAAGATTAATCAAGCATTAATTACACAACGAATGACCTATCACATTACTAGATCATTAAACAATTAAGATAAGAGACAACCAATCAATATTCAATAATTAAGTTTCATATTCCCTAAGCAAACACACAAGTAAATTAGCCGGACATAGAGAACATGCAAGCATACATACAAATAATTGAAGACATAATTGAATTAATGAAGTAAAACACTTATCTTGATGTAAGTTAGGGTTTGGAACCCCAAAATACTGTACAAGACAGCCTTGGTTCGGTTTAGGTTTTTACTCCAAAAGACTACACACTAAAACTGAAAAATTCGGATTCAATATATAATATTACAATCGCGACGGCGTCACCTTATTAGTTGTGACGCCGTCGGGTCGCCGTCATTAGGGTTTCGTCTTGGCCACGTTAGTCTTGTGACAGCGTCACCTTATGCTTGTGACGCCGTCCCCTTTGGTCTCGGCGCCGTGCGGATCAAATCTAAGCCGTCTGAGTTGCGACGGCCTACTCTTTAAAGCGACATCGTCACTTGAAAATAAGCAATTTGGCTCTGTCCCTCATAGAAGTGCTCCGACGGCGTCGCAGTTAAGCAGTGACGCCGTCACCTTGTATTTCAGCAGCTTGAGTGTCTCGATTTTTGACTTTGGCCATTTTCTTCGTATATCCGCGCCTTTTCGTCCAAATAAGTGCCATTACAGCAATTTGCCTTCAAGAGACCTAAAAAGTGAAAAGGAACGATATTAAGTAATAACGGATACAAAAGTGATCAAATAAGGGCTTAAACGACCCCTCAAAAAGGTACATTTTAAAACCTTATCAACTCGTAACATTCATCAACATAACTTATTCAATAATTGAACAATAAAATCAACTGTTAACTAACATAATGTCTTTTGATATGTTGGTTCTTTTGGCTAAATATCTTTCAGATCACGATATGGACGTTCAAATGGAAAACATTGATGCACCAAATGTTCTCTCTATGGAAGACATCTTCCCTAACGGTTACACAATGAATATTGGGAAGAACAACCTCAGAGTTGATTTTGACAACTTCACGTGTTCTGAGTCTTCTTGTCAGATTGCGATGGATATTCTGAAGACTCACCCATACCAGAACATGCTCACAAATTCGGCTACTGTGCCAGAGATCTATGTTCACCAATTCTGGTACACAATACAAAAGGTCAAAGGTCAAATTGTTGTGATGGTGACACTTAACAACAAACAAGTCACCATCACTTTTGCAGATTTAAGGGCTATTCTTCTTCTTCCAACAATCGAGCCTACTGATTTCACTGCTACACCAACGGAAGAGGTCGTTCTCCAATTCATGGTCGACCTCGGCTATGATGAAGCTGCTGGGGTTATCACAAAACACTCCTCAGTAGATCTCAAGAATATTCCTCAACCATGGAGAACACTGTACATTATGATTGCTAAATCCGTTTCCGGTCGTAACAGTGGCTATGAGCATCCGAAGCTCATGGAACTTCAAATCTTTTGGGGCATGGTCAACATGAAACACATCGAATTTGCAGCTCTTATCTGGGACGACATGATGACTTACCTGAAACAGCCTGGCTCCAAGATCCCTTATATCAGATACA
Organism: Chrysanthemum makinoi; assembly: GCA_910596185.1. NCBI lineage: Eukaryota > Viridiplantae > Streptophyta > Magnoliopsida > Asterales > Asteraceae > Chrysanthemum > Chrysanthemum makinoi. Next base: position 60,662,077 of record OU343223.1, on the reverse strand, counting down.
CAAAATTGTTGATCAAAAGGATTCTTGAAACCAATCCAGATATTCCCCAAAGACTTGAAGACCCCAACCATCACTCCGTGCTACTTGAACCCACACTCAACATGGTAAGATTCAAAGAATCAACTACGAAGAAACAGGGTGTAGTGTTGCCAGATTATCTTCTTACTAATGTTATCAAAGGACTTCCATCGTACAAACGATATCTGGTAGCAGTTGAAGCATGAAAAGTAGGTTTCATTGATGAAAAGTCTTCTGGTACACCTGTTAGGAAGACCAGGAGAGGCGATCTTTGGAAGTATTGCGAGCACTGAGAGTATGAGAAGGTACCCAAAGAGAACTCACACACTCAAGAAGAGAGTTCCATTAAAGGATGCCATCCCTATTCCCAAACCGGAACCAAAACTGATGGAAGAGGACTCAGAGGACACTGAAACATATGAAGAGATTATCTACTCAGAATCTGAAACAGATAATACACTAACCGTTGAAAAACCTCTAAGTCCCAAGTCTGATAAAGGGAAAACTCCAGTGCAAGAGCATGAAGAAGAGAGCTCAGATAAAGAGCCAATGGATGAAGACAGAGACCACAGAAAGAAACTTAAGAACCTCAGACTTCAACATGTTGCTAAGGAGTTCAACCTTCAACAAACTCGTGGCCCTGGAGGGTCAAGTGGTGGTGCACTAACTACACCAATTTCCGATGCGGTTAATCAACCCGATAAGGGAACTGGTACCACCACCCACGAACAACAACAAAAGCAACTTGAGGATTCTATCATCTATGACTTTGAGGAACCGGAAATGGAAAAGAATGAAAAGATTACAGATGAAGATGTTGAGGCTGAGGCTAAAGAAAAAGCAGAAAAAGAAGCTCAAGCTCAAGCAGATGAAGAAGCTAGGGTTAAGGCAGAAGAAAAGGCTCAAGCGGAAAAGGAAGCCAATGATTACATTCTTGATAGTCCCATACGCAGCAAGGAACAAACTTCTGAGCCACCAAAGGACCCTGAGCCTCCTCATGTCTCATCATCATCAGACTCATCTTCTCACTCATCACCTCCACCATCCAAAGGCACCACCAGATCCACATCCAGATCGATAAAGAAGCCAACCGACACTTGGGCATCCCGAGCAAAGACAAAGATTGTTAAAGCTGTCAAGCAAGTAAGGAAGAAAAACGTAGTCAACAAGAAACTAAATCAACTCTCTGACAGAGTCAATCTTCTTCAAAATGGGATAAACAAGATGTTGAGAGAACAGGAACAGATCTAGAAGTTTCTCAATCAAGACATACAGGGTGAAATGAACAAGACGATTAAGGAATACACTCATAAGTTCCTTCTCGACACTGTTCCTGGTGTAACAAGAGAGATGTTCAACAGACAACTCTATCTGAATCTCATGCAGTTGGTCAAGCAAATAATAAAAGCAACACCTTTAACAATAACAATCAACCCAACTGAGCCTGCAGTTGCCTCCGATGCAGAAATGGTTTCCAAGATTGTACTACAAATGTCTCAACGATGCAAGCGTTTACTTCGACGAAGCTAAAGCTGTTTGACGCATTCTTTGGAATACCAACTTAAAACTTCATGCAAAGCGGCAGCTGAAAGGCCAAAGCGTCCAAGAGACGATAATGATTAGGATAAGGATAAAGAGTCTAAAAGCAAGAAGAATTACGGTGAATCCTCCTCCATGCCTCCACCACACCCAAGGACCACGAAGAAGATCTCCTTCACGTTCTGCGCTCGAGAAACCTCGGGACTCTGAGTTACCACCACAAACAGAGAAAACTTGTGATCATTTCGAATACACTGGTGGTGACGATGAAGAGATCCCTGAGCCCCAACAACAACCCACCTTTTCTGCCACAACAAAGAAACTAGAATCATCATCAAAGTCAAAGAAAAAGAAGAAGAAGACCTCTGTTGTCTCATGGCTAGATGAAGATACTACCGAAGAATATGACTGGTTTTCTAGACTTGTTGATGCTACCCCTTCATTACCAGAAGGTCAAGAAATGGTAGATGGCCGTACAATGGAGCATGTGAAGCTTATACAGGAAAAGTTCAACGTGAAGAAGATGACTATGCCTGAGTTGAGGCGAATCAAGAATGATGCATTTCAACTACTTAAAGATAGCTCAGAAAGTGCAATTGAAGTCGAATATCACCTTGATAACATTGCACGAGCCATGTCTAACAACATTGATTGGCTCAATCCTGAATCAAACATTGACTTCACCAGACCAGACAAAGCTCTATACTACACTGACTGGACCAAACCTCTCCCTACCATTGGCCGACCGGATCAACCCAAGATTCCATTCCGCTATTTCTTCAACAACAACTTAGAGTTTCTTCTACACGATAGCGATGTCTCCAAGAAATATGCTACATCACTCACACTCCCTTTCCCGGCAGCAATATACTCCAACAACATAGCCATCGAGGAAGACGCCACACACATGTTTGCTGACAAAGAGGAAAAGTATGACCTTGATGCATTGTATGGGATGCATCATTGGCCTGAACGCTAAAGAATCTACTACAAAAGCTGCCAGGTTCTAAAGTCCAAAAAGGACGTGTTTAGTGATAAACGGATCATTTCCATTCAGCATGTTTCCTTGTCATCTAAGTGGGACTACACATTCCTCAAGAAAATAGTGGTCAAACGACAAGACTAAGAGGAATATGACTTCTGTTAAGCGGATTTTTCGAGATTATCTCTAAACGACATTGAAGATATGTATCTTGCAAAGGTACAAGGACGAATGCAACAATTCTCTACAACTATCCAACGCGAGTACATCAAGTCATTACTAATCTTCATCAGAAGCATTGTGATCCAAGAACATGTAGAAGACATTCAACTTTCCGTGGAATCTTATCAGAAACGTGTAAACCTCACAAAACCTCAGCTAGACCTTTCCGACATAAACCAACTTGCTCAGTACACCCTTATCAGGAAACCATTTGTGGTAGTCTACCGAAGTGAACTACACCACAATTGCTTTATGGCGTGCAAAGAGCTTCACAAGTTTGGGGATCATACATTGAAGAAAGTCATGGACGGATTAGCTTATCGGTTAAAGGAGATACATGACGGCATAGGGTCACCGAAGAGATGGAATTCGAGGGATAGAAGGGATGTAAACAAGATCATCACGCCGATTGATGAAAGGTTGTTCAGAAGGGATCAGATCAGAACATTGGAGAGTTTCGTTGGTGGTCGTCCAAGCATATCTCTCACGGGCTACCAACGTCTAGAACGCATTCCTGGAGTTATTGCTGGAATACCTGAGACTCCTGGTACCCCTTGATTTGTTTCTCTTATCATATTTTGGACGTGTGATTTATTTCTGACTATGGCTTGTGCACACATAACAGTGCACAACCCGTACTTGTAATGAAAGGACCCCGTGGTACGCATCGATTGCCACAATCCTATAAAAGGAGCGAAAGCTTCTTACTTTTGAGTAAAACTAATCAAAACTTTCACTTTTCAAATTTTTGCTCAAAAGGACAAGTACTTCCCCTTATGTTTTTCAAAACCTCAAAAGTTAATATCACTTGTTGAGGGGGAGTATTTGCTTAATAACTTTGTTCACAAAATTGTTCTTCGTGGTAATCTTCCCGAAAAACTCGAAATGGACATATTCGATATCAAATTTCGTCAAAAATAACATTTATATGCCGTTTTTTAGGGGGAGAAAAATTATGTGATAAGAAATATGTTGTGAATTGAAAATGAATCGTCGTGCAAAAGACTTAACCAACGAATTGACGAGATCCTAAATGTTAGTAACTCGAAAAGACTTGTCCGGGACGGGTAATAATTTCAAACTAGTTCGCTAGTGATGTAAACGTGTCTCGCAAAGGACTTGTCCGAGCAGAATGTACCATTCGAGAAACTCTTGGTAGACATGAACTTTGACGGGTTTGACAACCTTTCAAGGTTTGACCACACCTTCAAGGTAGTTATTAGAGCTAGTTGTCACCTAAAAACTGACAATGTAACTCTTTAACTATGAAACGTAACCGTGTCTCGCGGGGAATTGTCTATCTTGAGTTGATCAATTCAAAAGTGCGGGCTCTTCCCTTACCGTGCAGATTTCTATCAAATACTTAAGCACGTGTGGAGGGGGAGTATTTCTGCTAAATACAAAACTCTCACAGTGGTACTAAAAGCTTTTATTCATAACAACTTTGAGAGATTTTCATGAAATTGGTTTATGGCAACATAGGTTAGTCATGAAGTTCTAAAGGTGACTAAGGTTAGGAATAACCGTCCTATGATCCACCAGAGCCGGAGGGATCTACCCAAGGACACCACCAATAGTTAGAATTAGAAGTCCTTTGGTATGATTATTAAAAATAAATAAATAAATAAAAATTAAAAAAAATTAAAAAAAAGAGAGAAAATGAGAATCGGATAAAGAAGGAGTTGAAGAATTAAAAAAAGAAAAGTAAAGAAAAATGGTGAAAAGAAATAGCCCTACAAATTATTCAACTTAGGGCAGACACCGAGTTCAATTCATATGCTACTGGTTGTCACTTGATGACACCGGTATTGAAGTTTAAAGTCGTCATGGACCCAGTGATGCATGCACTAAACCTTCTTAGCCACTCAAGTTTCTCTCAACAGAAGCTTGTTTCATTCTCACAGGGAACCCTACGAAAACTATCGGCTTTCTCTTAGAGATTGCTGGTATTGAAGAAGGAGACCCTCTCCCTAGTATCCGCTCAGGAAAACCAAAGCGCACTATTGAGTCTAGAGCCACGAGATTCATCAAAATATCTCTTAGGTACACTTGACATTTCATCACTTGTCGTTCAACATTAAGGATGCAAGTGATACATTATCGAGTCCTACACAGATCTTAGCAATCTGTCGAGAACATTTATGAGAGGTTCACACATGTGATCCTCAGTGATTGAATGGAAACTCCTGCCAGGGTTAACATCAAACGACCACGACAGCAGGTCACTTTGGTAACCCCTTGTGGGTTACGCTTAGTGTGTCTCAAACGGTCTACAGTCGTGGGGTGAAGCTTCGGTGTACCTCGACTCACGAGCTGTAGGTGTACTTCGGTACATCGCGTTATCTCACTTGTGGGACTCCGGTTCAGGAACAGCCTTTGTGAGAATTATAGATGTGTTTTCACACTATGCTGTTAACACACTCCAAGTTCAAACTTGTAAATGATGGATTATTTCTAACCCATGTTTTATGTTTTCTTCTTATGGATGCTCGCGAGAGGAAAAGATCGTGCAGATTCTTCACATGCTCATACCAACAACAACATTAATTGAAGTTCTCTCAAAAAGCAACACAAAGTCAGAATGATTCTACGTCTAAGCCAAACAATCTACAAAGTTTAAAGACTAAGAGAACTACATCAGTATTGAAATCCGACGTTAAAGAGCGTGTGAGCATGTTGGAGAAAGACGTGGAGACACTGGAGCAACGAAGCGGACCTGATGCCAATATCCACAACATACTATCACTACCACCACAAAGAAGAAAGATCAAAGAACAAAGAAAATAAAGAATTCAAAGCTGAAAAACTTCAAAGTAAACAAGATCCCTACACTGGGGAGATTTTTGGAATCAAGACACTTCTTCTCACAAGAAAGAAGAATGTCAAAAGACGTCGAAGCTACTATTACATCAGCACCTACAACGTTTTCACTCTAATCATCAATTACCAACACTTAGGGGGAGATTGTTGGAATCAATCCTAAACTAGATTACAAGTGTTAGTAATTAATATGTAATAGTTAGCTTAATTAGGCTTTTATGTTAGTAATTATGGCAAAGCTTATGTAGAAAGCCCATAAGCCTTGGCCCAAGCCCAATAAGGAAAGGAAGGGAAATTGGTGTGTTGCCCTAGTTCCTTCCTATAAATAATCTTGTAAACCTTCACTTGAAGGTTGGTCATTCATTTTCTCTCAATACTCACGCATAACATTTCTTATATTCCTACGCGTATAGTTTGATCTTGTTCAACCGATCACTTTCTTATCTCATTTCTTATATTGATGCTTGTGTTACAAATATGGGAACCTGACAGTATTTATAGGTCAAATCTGGTTACCGCATAACTTAAGTTGAGAGTTACGCCGTAACATCCAATTCTTTGTATTTTGCACTGAAAATGCTGGTTACGGCGTAACATCTGGAAGGAGTTACGCCGTATCTTCAATAAATCCTGGTTACGCCGTAAATGAGACGATAGTTACAGCGTAACTTGTAGTGGCGTGGAACCTCATTTGACCTAGTTGGTTACGTCTTAATCTTTGGAGAGAGTTACGCCGTAATCTTCAGTTGAGTTGGTTTTCGGAGCCACGCTTCTGTTACGGCGTTATGTGAGAGGGGAGTTACACCGTAACATCTTCAAAATGAGCATACTATGATATATCCTTAATAAACTCTCCAAATCCGCTTCTCTTTAGCTCCAATGCTCGTAATTTACATGAAAGTTAAATATAGAGGAAAACAAGCATAAATGTATATAAATGATATAAAATACGAGCATTATCGGGGGAAATTGACACTAAATATTCAGGACTATTTGATGTTATCAGCCGCATCTTGGCAAGGCAAATTGTTGGATTTGCAGCCATGGCAGGTTCACCCTTTTGTTTACTTTGGTTGCTCATAAAGCAGACTTCATTTACTACTTGTAGTCTAATTGATATTTATGATGTTATTGTTTTGCAAAACAATATTTGTATTATGATTCATGTTTATATATATACTAAACCGCTACGTGGGTGGTAATATTTTAAACATTTTTTTCGCCTTTCTTAATGATCGGCATACTATTTTATTGGTTGGGCTTGTATGAGGTATATGTTAGGTTCTCATCCTTGGTCCAGTATATAAACATCGCTTATTTATCACGCTTATTTGGTGTGGGTATCGCATGGCATTTCATTTTTAATTTATGTTTGTAACCATGGTGGGTGCGCATCTTAACAAAGTTACAGTTGAGGTTGGCCGAATCTTGGCGAGGCAAATTCTTGGATTTGCAGCCATGGCGGGTTCGCCCATTTGTTTACTTTGGTTGCTTAGAAAGTATGCTTTTGTTGGTGCCTGTAGTCTGATTGATATTTATGCTGATGTTGTTATGCAGAACAATATTTGTATTCTGATTTCTGTTTCAAAAAAATGGTGGGTAACAAAGTGTGCATCACATTGTGAATTCATGTTTGCATCGGTGGTGAATACGCTTCTAAACAAAGTTACAATTGAGGTGACTTGCATTTCGGTGGGGCAAATTTTTGGATTTGCGGCCATGACGGTTTCACTCTTTCGCTTTTGTTTCTTTATGTGGTCTAATTGATATTTATGCTAATTTTGTTATGTAAACCGACATTTGTATTTTGATTTTTGTTTGTAAATGGTGGGTAGCGAAGTACTCTTTTAGGGTTTGTTGTTTGTAAATTGTACTATTAAATGGGTTTCGTCATTAGAGGTGATTCGTACGTTGGTATGGCGAACTGTTGGTTCGCAGCCATCGTGCGTGCATCCTCTTTTTCCTGGTCTATTCTATATATGTACTCTATATGTAACGCTATTAGATGGATGCTATAAAGGCTATGATGAGCCTGAATGGGTTTCGTTAGTAAAACCTTCATTGGGTTGCCATCTTGGGTCCACTATACAAGAAACGCTTTATATGTCCGATTCCTTTCTTCTACACCAGACACCGGTACAATTAAATCTTAAACTATTAACCGTTTAGCTTCTTGATAAGTTAGTTGTGACGGTCTTCAAGTTATGACGCTTATTTGGTATAGTTATCACCTCGCTTAATGGTATGGCATGACATTCTGTACTTATGTTTGCAACCATGGCGAGTGCGCTTCTAAACAAAGTTACAATTGAGGTAAGTCGCATTTTGGCAGAGGAAATTGTTGGATTTGCAGCCATGGCGTGTTCACTAGATCGGTGCTATTATTTTAAACGTTATATTATATTTTTTTCATTAAGCGATGGATTTAGGTGTGTAGCAGGTGGGTTTTTTTTTTTTTTTTTAGCGATAAAAAAAGGGTAGTTACACAGGCTCAGATAGATTGGCCCATAGCGATAGATTAGGTGGTATTATTTTAAACATTCTTTTATATCAGGTGGGTTCTTTTTTTAGCGATAAAAAATTGGTAGCTACACAGGCCCAGAAAACTGGCCCGTTATGAGCAGGAAATGCTGTAAATTTTTTGGGCCCTTTTCAAGCAATATATATGTCGTTTCATTTTCTTTGCTGTGAAGCTATGTGTCTTTTGGTTCTTCTCCAGATTTTGTGGTAGGTACGTCATTTGTTGGATCATTTGTTCATTGTTGCATGTTTGATTTATGTGTTTGTGTTTTTCTTTTGCATGTTGTATTGAGCTGTTTCATTAGTGTGTGTAAGTAAGAAGGTGTTTGGTGTTGTTTTGGAGCTATAGTATCTATTATTCTTTGTTATGTTTTTGCATGCACATTATTTCGGCTATTGTTTTGCACTGTATGGGTTATTTGGTTCGGGATTGTTGTGTTTAGGTTATTTTGTTGTTTAGATGCTTTGATTGTTAGTATGAGAGTTAAGAATGCGCCATGCAAGAGGGTCAGCGTTCTTGATAGACGCCTCCAAAATTTTCAACCCTATCACATAACGGTCAGTGCGATATTAGTTGCATGGGCTTTAATAGTCCAACGGCCATGAGTGGAGGAAGAAACCAAATCATTCTGTTTTGGAACAGTTTTGAGGCCGTTGCACTATTAAAGTATGTGTGACTGGTGTAGCAGCTACATGTTGACATAGCAGTGCAACGGACAATTAAGTTATTGCAAAATTAGATAATATTTTTGCGAACGTGCTTTACCACAAAATATTAAGACGATGATGAACATCATATCTTAATTAACTACGTAATTTGGCGTTGCAATCACTTTACAAATGTGGTTGCAGCCTGTTAGCCTCGCTCTTTTATAAATATAACGTCACTTACGAGAATTGGACTAGATTTGTAGTAAGTTGCACCCGTAGGGACTACTTATGTAAATGAAGCAAAGTAATAGTTAGATGAGCCTGTAAATACCCCTCATGACTCTCCACGAGGGGTGTGGTTAAGCATTAGGTTTGTGTATTGTGTCTTTCATCAATAAACTTATCCTTTGTTTCTCCTCCCTCTCTCTACTTTCTCTCACTAAGAAAGATGAATCCTTTCATCTTCTTCCATCAACCAAGACCTCCCGAAACCAGATAAATATCTATGTTTTTACGGTCCTAACACAGCTATAGCGGAAGTTTTATAATGCTGGTGTGTTTGTGTACCTGAGTCTATGTATTTGCATCTTCGTTCTCTGATGCTGTGTTTTGGGTTTGCATATGTTATATAAAGTTATTACAGGTGACCGACGTGGCGCTTTGGTATAGATATATACCACCGACTTAGCGTTTTAATATAGGTATATTATACTACATAAACATAACATTCTAAGGCTGTGATGAATTTGTACGGGTCTGTTTAAAGTTGAGGTTACTCATGTCTTGGCAAAGCAATCAGTAAGGGTTGCAGCCGTGGTGGGTGTATCCGCTTTTTCTAAATTGGTACCCTATCTGAGCCTAAATCAAAAAACCTTATAACAAGAGTGTAATGTGGAACAACCTGTGTTCGTGATCAGTTTGAACGGATTAACCTATTAATCGTTCTTTTTCTAAATTGGTACCCTAACTCGGCCTAAATCAAAAAACCTTATAACAAGAGTGTAATGTGGAACAACCTGTGTCCGTGATCAGTTTGAACGGATTAAAGTATTAATCGTTTAGCTTATTGATTATTTAGTTGTGATGGTCTTCAAGTTGTGACGCTTATCTGGTATTATTTTAAACGTTCTTTTATATTTTTTTTATTAAGCGGTGGATTTAGGTGTGTAGCTGTTGGGTTTTTTTATTTTTTAGCGATAAAAAAGGGTAGCTACACAGGCCCAGATAGATTGGCCCGTTATGAGCAGACAGTGCTCTAATTTTTTGGGTATATATGTCGTTTCATTTTCTTTGCTGTGAAGCTGCGTGTCTTTTGGTTCTTCTCCAGGTTTTCTGGTAGGTAGGCCATTTGTTGGATTATTCGTTCATTGTTTCATGTTTGATTTTTTTGTTTGGCTTTTCTTTTGTAGGTTGTTTCATTAGTGTGTGAAAGTCAGAAAGTGTTTGGTGTTGTTTAGGAGCTATAGTGTCTATTATTCTTTGTTATGTTTTTGCATGCATGTTAGTTCCGTTATTGTTTTGCACTGTGTGGGTTATTTGGTTAGGGATTCTTGTGTTTAGGTTGTTTTGTTGTTTAGATGTTTTCATTGTTAGTATGAGAGTTAAGATTAAGGCATGCAAGAGGGTCAGCGTTGTTGATAGACACCTTCAAAATTTGCAACCCTATCACATAACGGTCATTGCGATATTAGTTGCATGGGCTTTAATAGTCCAACGGCCATGAGTGGAAGAAAAACTAAAATCATTATGTTTTGGAACAGTTTCGAGGCCGTTGCACTATTAAAATCCGTGTGACTGGTGTAGCAGCTACAGGTCGTTAGAGCAGTGCAACGGACTATTAAGTTATCATAAAATTAGATAACATGTTTGTGAACGTACATTGACGCAAAATATTAAGGCGATGATGAACATCATATCTTAATTAACTACGTATTTTGGCATGGCAGTCACATTACAAATGTGGTTGCAGCCATAGCGAAAGTTTTATAATGCTGGTGTGTCTGTGTACCTGAGCCTATGTATTTGCATGTTCGTTTTTTGATGTTGTGTTTTGAGTTTGCATATGTGTTATATAACATTATGTTACATAAAGTTATTGCAGGTGACCCAAGTGGCGCTTTAATGTGGATATATACCATCGACGTAGCAGTTTAATATAGGTATATAATACTATATAAACATAATATTCTAAGGCTGTGATGAATTTGTATGGGTCTGTTTAAAGTTGAGATTACCTATGTCTTGGCAAGACAATCAGTAAGGGTTGCAGCTATGGTGGGTGTATCCGCTTTTTCTAAATTGGTACCCTATCTGAGCCTAAATCAAAAAACCTTATAACAAGAGTGTAATGTGGAACAACCTATGTTCGTGATCAGTTTGAACGGATTTGATAAAAACTAAGGCTGTCCATTTGGTGTGGCAACCTCTTACGGCTGCAACCGCGGGTCATGTAAATGGCTCTTCAAGGCTGCTGAAAAATTGAAATAATATTTCCGATGTCATTTGTTTTCGATGGAATGCTAACTCAAAAAAATAAAGTTGCTTTAACTACCAACAAGTAGCGGTGGTTTACAACGACATGCATCTGGTTGGTCAGCCCCTGACAAAAATATGTTAGTGCGACAAAAATATGTTACCAGGCCAGGCTAGTGTCGTACTTGCTTAGCAGAGCAGCATCATCATGATTGAAGATGAAAAACATTATGTTGTAATAGATCATACACACCCGCATCCTGATATTTTTATATGTTTGTAAACTAACGGTCCCTAATATTGTGGGTAGTTTTATACTTTTTTATTAAGTGATAGTATTTTAAACGTTCCTTAATATTTTTTTTATTAAGGGATAGCTTAGGTGTGTAGCCGGTGGGTTTTTTTATTCTTATTTGTCCAATAAAAAATTGGTAGATAGGCCTGGAAAGATTGGCCCGTTATGAGCACAAAATGATCTAATTTTTTTGGGCCCTTTTCAAGCAATATATATGTCGTTTCGCTTTCTTTGCTGTGAAGCTACGTGTCTTTTGGTTCTTCTCCAGATTTTGTGGTAGGTACGCCATTTGTTAGATCATTCGTTCATTATTGCATGTTCGATTTCTATGTTTGTGTTTTTGTTTTTCATGTTTGTTGTAGGTTGTTTCATCAGTGTGTGTAAGTTAGAAGGTGTTTGGTGTTGTTTATGAGCTATAGTATCTATTATTGCTTGTTATGTTTTTGCAAGAACATTAGTTCGGCTATTGTTTTGCAGTGTGTGGGTTATTTGGTTAGGGATTGTTGTCTTTAGGTTGCTTTCTTGTTTACATGCTTTGATTGTTAGTATGAGACTTAAGAGTAAGGCATGCAAGAGGGTGGACGTTGTTGATAGTTGTCCTCGAAATTTAGAACCCAGTGACAATGTTGTCAGCCTAGGTAGTTGTCCGTTGGATTCGCGTGGTTTAGTTAGAGTTGAGGAAGGTGTTGAAGGATGTAGCGTTACTGTTCATGGAATTTTGGGACGTGATGTTGGTAGTCTGGGTGGTGCGTCGTTAGATAGTCATCGGAAGTTAGACTGGATGCCTCATTTACAAACTTTACCTGGCAAGGCTAAAGCCCAATGTACGTTGAAAAGGGAAGCTGATGACAGTCGTGATGGTGCGTTGGAGGAGCATCAGGCTTCCAATAAAAGGGCTTGCCTTTCAACTGTCGAACAGTCAACAGGTTCTGAGCGTACCTTTTTGTTTTTCTGAATTACAGGTTTTCATTGTTCGCTTGACATTGTGACGAATATTTGTCGCAATCAAGCTTTGTTGATTGAATGGCATGTCAAACCTGTTATCATCTATAAATTAAAGCTACTAAAACTGAACTATAAACAGATGATACCAGGTCCGGCATGGCAACCAATCAACAAACCTGGATTGCAACTATACAAATGGTCACTATTGGTTGTATCGGTATGCGTTGTTATTGTTGCTGCTGATATTCTTCACCAAGTGAATGAAGTCATGGCGCAACGCGTTGAGAACATTATTCTGTCACCAATGTTAACGTTGTCAACTTAGCCTGGGATATGTGTAGTCTTGACATTTTGCAATAGCAATAGGTAGCTCATTATAAAATTGCTAAGGTATATATTCTGAATGTTTTATGATGGCTACCTATTGCTATTGCAAATTGTCTTGCGACCGTAACCATGCATTTGTTGTTTGCAATTAATTTTGCTGTCGATTCTCTGTACAGGAGGTACGACACATAAACGATTATATGCGTTAACTGGTATAGGTAATGCTATTAATGTTACATTAATCTACATACACTTGCAACTGATGAGGTAATTGTTAAGTGGTGCAGGTAATGATGATAACGTTACAATAATTAACATACACATGCAATAGATTAGGAAATTCAAAATCGTGGCTTTTTTTTCGTCAATCATTTTTTAGATACTTATTTGGACTAATGAATTGCAGTAAGTTGAGCCAAATGACAGTAATACTTTCATGTTTTCTTACACGCTGATCTTGCAACAAGGAAAGAAAGACACGAAACAACAACAACATTTTTCTTCAACTGGCAGAACAACTGAATTCATTCTTGATGTTGTTTTTCAAGATAAAAAAAAATAGATGTAGTACCAGCTATGCAACGAGAACAGGAGCGAGGTAACAACATTTATTTTAACAACATTTACTTTACTCAAAATATGCTTATCACATATAATGACTTAAACAACCAACTGTAAATAAAAAATAAGTACTCTCAAAACACCTGCAGCAAAAGAGAAATAGCAAACGGTCATTCACAAAGCCCAAGAAGCAACGCAGAATAAGTCAATCACACGAGCCTTATTTCAAAATGAGATAGCAGACTGTAACAAACAAAAAGGTTAGTTCACAAGATTATTACTACATGGAAAACCCTTTTAATTCAATAAAATATCTTACAAACAAGTTACATGAAAATAGGTTGCATACTACATGCCACTTATTTCTAAATACAAATACCATCACATGACCATACACCTACGAACTACTAATAGGTGGAGAACCATAATAAACTGCAACTTCATTAGACTAACACAATTTCCACAATGTTAAACCCTGGCAATTACAGCGACAAAAGACCAGTAAGTCTATCAATAAACAAATCATTATCACGCGCACTCAGCTCAAGCTTCCTTGCCATAATCTGCAACTCCAACATTTTTTCATTGTCTTTTTTTGAACTATCCTAAGAAACTCAGCCATTTTCTGAGGTACATTTTTGCCTACACTCTCTAGCTCATCAATCAAAGCATCTCTTTCGCGAACCAACTCAAGCATCTTTCCACAAATGCCGTAAATTTGCTAACCTAATTTTAGATCCTCACTTCCAGATTTACGACAGTATAAAACCATCATATCTGTCCAACTAGAGGAATTTGCCTCAGCTTTGAGCTCATCACATTTAGGAAGTCTTACCATTCTCCTATGTTGTTTCTAGAAGTTAAATTGCAGCTGCAAATATGAATAAAATTGAAAGCAAGCAGTCTGTTAAATAGGCATACCAACAAACAAAAAATAATCGCATGCATTAGTTTTCCATGGATGAAAATAAAGGTGCAGGGAATCAACACAAGCTGAATAGGAAAGTGCCTTTTTCAGACACTGCAAAGGGTTCTAAATATCTCATATTCACCTAACTTTTCCCACAAACAAGAACTGATAGCCAAAAATCACAACATTTACACTTTATTAATTATGCAAACATCTGAAACCCAAATTAGTAATAAACTTAGCTCATCTTTTGTTTTGTTTACTTTACGTATGCAGCCCAGTCGAAAAGTTCACAGATGCAACCTGCAAAAGAATTATCCAATGAAAGCGCAAAGCAGATATGAAAGTAAACACGACAGCTGCAGCTTTTGATATCTGAAACACAGAAAGACCATTATATTTTGCGATGTACTTTGGCGAATGTGAATACACAAGCGTTGTCCCGATGTAATATGCTAAATTAAGTTTACCATCTATGTATGTAAACAACTCATGTGGTGCAAACATCTTATGTAAGACTAAGTTGTGCTATGTTGCTATGATTTTAATGATGAAAGAATTACCCTATTTATGCATTCACAGAATTCCAATAAAAACCCGGGAAATTATGACTACAATAACACAATTCAAATAACATACAACAAAGACATTCATTAAAGAAAAAAAAACTAAGCGAAAACAGTTACTATTTGCAGCGAATATAAAAGATTTAGTGCAATTCAACATCCTCGATTTTTCAGAAGCACGACCATGAGCCACATGGCATCTGTCAATCAGAAACTCCAATTCGTGAAAATCTTCTTGTTATGCAAACCTCAACGCATCCAACACCTCATTTAACATATCATTCCTACCAAACTTTAATAACTCTAAGATAATTGCATGCCTATGATGAACACGAGCTTCGACCTCCTCAATACGATTATCATAATCTTTTTCATCCCACGTATACGATTCTTGCTCTCGCGCAAACACAACAGACAAGACCTTATTCATTCGTCTGGTGCCAATCTTATGTCCAATCTGATCAAGCAACGGGAACTTGGACGCCATTTTTTCCAGGTGACAGTGAAAAACATAAACTAGAAGAAGGTATTTCAACAACTAAAACGTGTATACAAGAATATGCCTTATGAGCTTACATTATTAAATAAAATGGCAAACTAAAAGCCGAAACCAAAACTTTATTTAAACCCTAAAATTCACCCATAAACCTAAACATAATCACACACCTGAATGATCACACTTTTAAAACCGTCACAAAATCGTTGGGCTGTGCTAGAAAAGGCGGTAGAGGTAAGAGACCATTGAAGACCAAAAGATGTGAAGAAGAAGATAGAGATGCGTGTTTTGTACCTGTGTTTCTGTGGAACACGTATATACATACATGTTGTATTAAGAAGCGATGAAGTTATAGTTCATTAAGATGCGGTTAAGTAGTTTTGCGAGACTAATTGGGTAGGGTTATGTTAGTGTAATTTGATCGAGTGGGTACGGGTCAGGCCACTTGCTAAATGTTTTTTTTTTTTCTTCGGTTTGCTTATTTTGCATTTTCTGCGTAACAATAAACGTTGTTAACAGATTCATCGACTACCGGCACCAACCTAAATGACCAAAGTATACCGAGAAGTCCCGCCGCAACGCGATGGGCATTTCCACCTCGTTACAACAATTATGCTCTTTAGAACCCAAATTTCATACACTTAGCTTATAAAGTTGACATTTAATACAAAAATATAAATTTCTTGGAGGCCCAATCTGTAATCTCATACAGACAAACAGCACTTCAAATATTCCCGTGATAAGGCCTATTTGTTAGGCGCCCTTTTTAAGCTTCTTCATAGTTATAATCTTTGTTTGTCGGACAGATTTTATAAGAGATTTAAAAAAAAAAAGAAAAAAAAATCATTATCTTTGAAAATTAAAATTAATAGATGTTGCTGGTGCTGGTGCTGAAAAAGATTAAAATTGCAGCTTTTTTTAGTTGTGTTGGTGCTTTTGCTGAAAAATATTAAAATCAGTTAATTTGTGAAAATAATCTTTCAAAAAGCTGGTTTTAGGAACTTTTTTTTTTTAACTTTTTTTTCTAAAATAATTCACAATCTTAGTTTGTCAAACAAAGATTATTTTTTGACTAAAGCTTATTTTTAGAAAAAATAATCTTAAGTCTCCATAATTTTTCATAATCTCTCGCGCCAAACAAACCATAGCTTGTGGTTTTAAAAATTTAGCCCCTCCGATACTACCATGATAGTCATTTTGGATACTATAACTAACACACAGATAGATTTTCGGAAATTTTGAAACCATTGTATTTTCCTCATATATATGGAGTTAATTATTAAAGTTTTGCTTGTTTTCGATCATTTATTTTTGTTATCGATAATATAAAAAGGTAAATTTCCCGCTAAATGTTAATATTAGGTTGGTATATAAAAATACATTTTCCCCTAAATGTTAATACCAGGTTGGTCGCTCAGGCACAATAAGTGAAAGGCAATGCTTAAACCGATTTGGCACAAAGTGTCCGCCTTTAATGAGAAACACGACCGTATTTGGAAAGACCGAGTCTATGTATAAAACTACATTATTAAAAATTAAAAATATAAAAAAGAAGAAAGAAAAAAAGCATTAGATGCATCGCTTCCACTCTTTCTCTTCTTTTTCTTTCTTTGGTTTCCTTTGTTTAAATGCTAAAATACCTTTCTCTTTTTCTCCTTTTTTATTCTGGTTCTTTCCACCTTGATAGAGAGAAATGACAGATTCTTTTTCTCTTTTTACTAGTTATAGATCATGTAAATAAATATAGATCATGTAAATAAAGTAGTGTTTGATTTATTTTCTAAAAGAAATCTTATATGATTGTTGGCTTAGTAATATATAATAACTTCTCAGCTTATACGCAAACAAGTTCAGTACATGCAGTGAGAATAGATTGTCTTCAAAGGTGAAGATCGGTGGGATCACCCTGGTCCCATGCATCCTAAAGATGCCAACCGGACCCTCCCCCAAGGACCCGGCCTCAGGCAATGAGCACCTGTCCCAGTGACTGTACTTATCAGGAGGTGGACTTTGAACCCTGGCCATTTTCTCCAATAGGCCCCTCGCTGACCAGTCAATCTGAGCATTTACGGTGGGGGATGGTACCAAATAATCTTTAGTGCCATGAAAGAAGTTTGAACCCGGGTCTTTAGTGCCATGCAGTGAGAATAGATTGTAGATTCAAATGTTACAACTTTTAGACCCATTGATCATAAGATGTCTCTTTAATTATATTATTGCAAAGGGGTATTTGTTTAATATACGTCGTTAAACATGCGATCACACTCAGTCATTGGATGCTTAATTCCTGCATGAATGTGGTATCATGGAGGATATATAATAATATATCTCTATTCTTTAGCAGGATCCAAACTAAATCAAGTAAATACATTAAATAAAACTAAGCTTTAATAAAGATAGAACAGTAGCATCAATTATATTATTGAATTATTGTGAGGTAGAAAAAATGATAATCGTGAAATAAATCCAGGAAAATGGCATTTTCACTTATTTGTGTACTTCTTTGATTTTTAAAAGAGTGTGTTTCGCTCTTTAGATGATTGGCGCGTTTAGTTAAGGGAAAACAACTTTCTTTTTTCATAAAAAAAAGTTAGTACAAAACAAAGAAAACAGAATTAGTTGTGTTAGAAGCTAGTTTTTTCTCTAAAAATTCCCGACAAAATGAAAATCTTTTTTTTACACAAATGCTACATCCACTCAAATTTATCCACAAAAAAATCCCACACGCTGAGGTGGCGCAGAATGATTGGTTTTTTGTGAAAGTGGCTCCCACAAAAAACCAATCATCCGGCGTCACCTCAGCGTGTAGAATTCTTTTGTGAATAAATTTTAGTGGGTGTATCACTCCTCTTTTTTTAACCTAAGGGAATCTACAAAACATATTTTTGAGGTTTTCCTTGTTTCTTTTTGTAAACCCAAAACATTCTTCCTTTCCTAAAAATAAAAAAACAAAATTAACTAAACGTTTTTCTCAAGATTTTCACCTCTTTCCTGAAGATAGAAAACTCCTCAAAATTCTTACAGAATTAAAGAAAACTACAAACTTCTTCTTTCAACTAAACGCACTCATGCATGTTTCTCATATCAGATAGAAGTCAATTTCTCATTAGATTGCAAACCTATATGGGTGTATATTTATGTGGATACGTTTGTGCATGTTTTTATTACTCTTGTCGAAATAATTGATGACACTTCATGCCCAATTAAGTTTTCACTTATATTTGTAGATAAAATATACTGTAGTTTATACAAATTAAGACACATGTGTGGTTGAAAGATTTGCTAGCAACGCAAATAGATGACCATTTTGTCTCCTTTATTGCCACTACTATGCTTACCATTTGATGATTAAAATGTTCATAAATGATGAAAACGATGACACATGACGGGCAACTACCACTAGAAACTCATAACGTGATTCATGTACATATATGCACTTGATTATATTCAAGACATTAGTTTGTATAAAACTATTTTCAAATTATTAATAGCCTTAGGGTTACTTTAAACAAACTCTAATTTCACAAACCTTTTGAATTACTCTACCAAAGATAGTTACGAGTATTTAAGTATAAAGGCAAAAATTAAAAGAAATAGCAACGTAAATCATGAAATAGTGTCTCCTTCTTCGACACTCTTCACATGTCCCCTCATGTGCAACTATATTATAAATGGTCTTAATGACATGATTGATCTACATATGCGTAAAAAACAAAAAGAAAAAAGAAAAAGGAAAAAGAAAGTATTTATTGCTAGGTGTAAGGGCATTTTAGAAATAAATAATAAAATAAAATTAAATAAAAATGTTGAACGTCAAAAGAAATTTATTTACTTATTTTAATATAAATATAGAATTCTTTATTTTATTTTTTTAAAACCTATTTAGATGCAACGTTTTCATTCTAGAGATCAGGGACGGACGCATGACCAAATATGACCGAGCGCACAAAATCTTTGAACCGTAATATTGTAAACACATTTCGAAAGATCGGGTGCATTTAAGATGCATTTAGGAAAAATCAATGTTTTTTTCAAAGATTAACACTATATCGAAAAATCCATAGGTTTCCCCGACACCCGCGGCCTCGCGGGAACCCCCTAGCTCCGTCCCTGCTAGAGACTTTTTATTTATCTGTATATGATTTCTTTTTAGTGGGACGGTTTTGCAATTAACACTGAAGTAACATAGTTTTTCGCAAAATCTATTTCAGTCTGTGTGGTTTGATGAGTTAATTAACTGTTACAGTTTAATCTTATATGTAAGACCTGTCTATGTAGTTAGAATTAACTAAATGTGATTCAAGTGTGTGTGTGTGTTTTTTACTATTTTCTCATGTTCATGTACGAGTATTATTTTGCTAGCTCTATCTTCTAATTAAGTAGGTTTATCGATAGGGGTACTACTAGTGCACACATGAACTATTTTATCGCAAAAACTTTCCAACTTATTCGGCTAATTATTCCACCAAATAGTACAAGATCGAATAAATATTTATTTTTTCCTCTCAGAAATGTAAACATTTGCTACAAAATCTACAAATCTTCAGAGACTCACACATGTAATTCCAAATTTGGGTTGGCTAAGGTTATTTACAGGCTAGCTAGGGGTGTAATTTGTGTATATGTTGATTCTGACTTGCCAACCACCAACTTTGAAAATAAAATAAAAAAATCTTTTGACTAGTAAACATGCCAAAGATACGACTCTTCAGCTTCAAGTCTTAAGCATGTATCAGTTCCAGCGTCCAACTGCCATGATGAAGGGTAAAAATGGAGACTATGATCACTTCGAAGATCAGGAAGGTCGAAAAATGTATCATCGTCCTCAGTTGGTATTGAATTTTGTGATTCTTGGGTGTTATCAGATGATAAAGTTGTCGATGAATGAGAAAGCGCGGCTTTAGTTGGTGACTCGGCTTCATATTCACTAGCAGCCTTGATGGCAGCTTCACGTATGTCCTTAGGTGATGTGGTTTTTGGTTGTGGAAGTTGGTGTGCTAATTCAGGAAAGTTGAGGTAAGCAGATTGACCTTTTATAGCTATAGCTGCTACATCATGGGCTCGAGCTGCCATTTCAGCTGTCGGAAATGTTCCTAGCCATATTCTTGATTTCTTTCGTGGCTCGCGAATTTCTGACACCCATTTACCCCAACTCCTCTTTCGTACTCCACGATATGTAGGATGTTTGCATCCACTAGCATCGCCATTTTTACTTGGTTTCTTTTGTTCATTACCATTATTTCCAATTTGAGCTCCTTTCAAGCCTTTTTTAGGCTTGCCTACCATTTCAGTACATGCAATGATCACGGTGGTCGATCTCAAGGGGGTAGTAGAGGTAGACGATTCCGAGGAGCAAGTCGTGGTGGTTGTTGTGGAAGAGGAGGTGGTGGTGGAAGATAAAAATTGTTCGAATTGAGATGCATTTTCCATGTGCTAGCTTGCACTACTTCAATGAGGCAAGAGGTACATTTATGGTATTTAGCTATTGATACCTACAACTAAATTTTTATGACTCACATATAAATAGTAAACCATGGGCTTTTATTTTTTTTTAAGATTTTTATTTAATAGTTGTGATTTATTAAATAATTCTATAATAATAATTTCTTTTTAAGTGTTATAGCCTTATTGGTAGAATAAAAGAAAAGAAAAAGCCAAAAAAGAAAGAGAATAAGGGGGCCATGACATGGAAGGAAGTGACTAGCCAACAAGGCATCAAATTTGTTATTATGCATGTGGCCTCTTTTTCTTCATACATTATGCTTTTATTACAGTAATTTTATTATTTTATTTTTTTCTATTTTAAAGTTTAATTTTAACCTTTGGTCCGGTCTACAAATATAATTATTGGGTTAGTGATCTTTTGAGGACAAAAAATTATTTACGGATCAATCTTCACATTTTATTTTTATTAGATCTAATTAATGAGATTAATCTTAACAATTAAAAAAACACACTTTCATTCTTTTTTTTTTTCAAATATAAATATCTTTCAAACCGTTAATCGTCAAGCGAAAAAAATATACCATTACGACGAGCATTTAATTATTTTTCTATAGATAGGCACTTTGATATATTTTCGACAAAATTTTTTTTCGTGTTTTTCACCTTTTTTTTAAAGTTTTTTTTCGTTTTTTTACGTTACTGAAATTTGCATTAAAAAATCATATATGATTTAACACTAATTTGAATACCACATGTGATACTAGTGTTAAATCATATATGATATGTATATCATATATGATTTAACACTAGTATCACATATGATATTACATATCATATGTGATTTAACACTAATATCACATGTGATCTTCAAATTAGTGTTAAATCATATATGATATTTCATGCAAATTCCTGTTTCGAAGAAAAATGAAAAAATTAAGACGAAAAAACGTGAAAAAAAAGATTTTTTTTCTTTTTTCGAAAGTATATCAAAGTGCTCGTCTATAGAAAGATAATTAAATGCTCGTCGCGATAGTGTAATTATTTTTGCTTAACGATTAACGGTTTAAGAGATATTTAAATTATAAAAAATATGTGAAATAATAAAATTCTTTTAATCTCAACCATTGATTTCTTTTTAGATGGATGGTGGAGATGAGTCCATTGCTATGTAAGAAAATTTTGATATGTAAAATAACACTCCTCAAATTTATGGTTAAATAGAATCGGAGGAGAGTTATTTTACATATCAAACTTTTCTTACATACTAAGGGACTCATCTTCACCATCTATCTAAAAGAAATCAATGGCTGAGATTAAAAGCATTTTATTATTTCACCTATTTTTTATAATTTAAATATCTCTTAAACCGTTAATCGTTAAGCAAAAATAATTACACCGTCGCGACGAGCATTTAATTATCTTCTAAAGACGGGCACTTTGATATACTTTCGAAAAAAGAAAAAAAAAATAATTTTAATCACGTTTTTCTTCTTTTTTTCGTTTTTCTTCGAAACTGGAATTTGCATGAAATATCACATATGATTTAACACTAATTTGAAGATCACATGTGATATTAGTGTTAAATCATATATGATACTGCCTCCGTCTCATATTAAATGTTCATTTTTTACTTTTGAGTCTTTTTTCATCAATTTTGACTCTAAATATTTTTGTTTGTTTTATATAATACTTGATGAAAATTATATCAACGAAAGTATATTTAAAACCCAATTCATTCATATATTTTGCATCAAGTGTTATATAACACAGAGATAAATATTTAAGGTCAAAGTTAATGATAAAAGACTTTGAAACTTCAAAGTGGACATTTAATATGTGACGGAGGTAGTATGTAATATCATATGTGATACTAGTATTAAACCATATATGATAAATCACATATCATATACATATCATTTATTATTTAACACTAATATCACATGTGGTATTCAAATTAGTGTTAAATCATATATGATTTTTTCATGCAAATTTCAGTAATGTAAAAAAACTAAAAAAAACTAAAAAAAAAAACGTGAAAAACACGAAAAAAATTGTCGAAAGTATATCAAAGT
Source organism: Chrysanthemum makinoi (assembly GCA_910596185.1). Classification (NCBI taxonomy): domain Eukaryota; kingdom Viridiplantae; phylum Streptophyta; class Magnoliopsida; order Asterales; family Asteraceae; genus Chrysanthemum; species Chrysanthemum makinoi. The sequence continues at coordinate 60,639,236 of OU343223.1, read as the reverse complement.
GCCTATCTATAGAAAGATAATTAAATGCTCGTCGTAATGGTATATATTTTTTCGCTTGACGATTAACGGTTTTAAGATATTTATATTTGAAAAAAAAGATGAAAGTGGGTTTTTTTTATGATTAATCTCATCCATTATATCTAATAAAAATGAAGTGTGAAGATTGATCCCTTAATATGTAAAGAAATTTTTGTCCTCAAATAATCTTAAATCATATAATAGAAAGTAAAAATAACAATCTTGAGTTGGTCGATGCAAATGATCTTAAACCAATTTTTCATTATATTTTACTAGGCGAGTACTCGCGCCTGACGGCAGCGGTTCCTAGCGGCAGACAATTAACGATATGCGATGATAGAGTGGTGCGGTGGTGTAGTGGTCCGGTGGTGGAGGGGTTTTGTGGTGGTGAGGATGGTGGTTGATGAGATGTGTGGAAAATGAGAGCATTTTATATGTGTTTTTGAATGAGTTGTGATAAGAGAGTATTAAATATGTGTTTACATATGTTTTTTTCTCTCATTTGACTATTTCACTTTTTCAGTTTTTCACTTTGACTATTTTTACATTTTATATTATGTAGTATAGATAATGTTTTATTATGGATTTCTCAACCATTAGTTCTTTCATTTACATTTCAGTGTATGTTACGATTAACATTTAACAGAAAAAATACAGAAACACTATATAATAATCAAAGCCGGACTAGCTTGACTTGGAACCAATGCTACTTTTGGCATTGACTTCTTAACCGTATTTGCCTGCCCAAAACTTAGGCCTCTTTGGTTATATTAATAGGGATTGTTGAAAGTAGAAATTACAGGTTTCTTTCTTTTTATTTTGGTTAACTGAGGACCCACAAAAAGGGAAAAAATATTTTTTTATTGAAAAAGTGTGAGTCCTTTAGTCTTTAAATTATTTTTTCGGTACCTTTTTGTGGGTCCTCAGCCTTCTTAACCAGTGCCCTAAGGGCGCTGGTTAGACAATCCCATTAACTTAAGCTAGTTTTCTTATGTTGTGTTTACTATCCTATTATAATCATTTTGGTAAGTTGATATCATAAGAAACTAATATACCAAAAAACATAGTACCACTTAAAATTAAATAAGTCCTTGTTTAGACTGAAATCTAGCACTATTAGTATTATCAGAGTGATGGGGAATGTGTGAATCAATCATCATTGTCAGTTATCAACGTTTTACAATATATATATATATATATATATATATATATATATATATATATATATATATATATATATATATATATATATATATATATATATATATATATAAAATAAAAAATACTATTATTATTATCTAGAGTAAATTGCAAATTATGTCCTTAATGTTTGCCATTTTTGCGAGAAATGTCCTTAATTTTAAAATTTTGCGAGCTGTATGCCTAACATTTGGGCTTTTTGCGAGAAATGCCTATTAGGCACTACTATAGTTGCAAATTCTCGTTTTTTGCTAAAGATCGTCAAATTTTACCATTAGTGGCCATGTGAAATGACTAATTTACCCTCCTTCACGTACATGTTTCTTGTTACCACACTTGCACACTCTACTACCCCATTTTTTGCTTCTCTCTAACACTGTCTTTTTATCTTTCGAACAAAACAACATCAACCCAACACATAATTAACTAATACGTGTATACATGTAGTCATCACTTTCTTTCATCATATAGCAGCGGGTCACTGCAATGGAACTATCGCCAACAAAGAGGAATATAACCCAGGAAAGTAAGTGATGAGTGTGTAAATACTCATCATTTTTAATTAAATCTGAACTGCAAAACGTTTAAAAATGCTCAGAAATGCATCAAAATACTGAAAATATTCCAAAATTGCATTTTATATGTTTCAGATGCAAAATGTTCAAAATCAGATGAAAAACGAGCAAAGTTTGCATAATTGGCAGTTTCAGTCCCCCAACTTTCAGAAAATGGCAAAATCAGTCCCTAGGCACTTATTTTAAAAAGAAAAGTCACCAAATGTCCTTTTTAAATCATAACTTGTCATATTTAGTCCTTTGGTGAAAAATGTCAAAAGTTTTGAGAAATTACAAAATTGGTCCTTCAAGTTTCAAATTTGGCAAAAATGGCCCTTGGAAAATTGGAAAATGTCAAGTTTAGTCCTTGTACTATGGAAACTTGTCAATTGTGGTCCCTTGAAACAAATTTGCAAATTGGCAGCATTGGTCCTTGCATTTTCAGAAATTACAACAAAGGTCCTTGTTTATTTTAATCCTTTAAACCCATTTTGGACCCTTGTCACAAACCAAAAGGACCCTGCCATAACCCCTTTGGACCCCCTTCATTTGACCCTTCCCTTTTTATATTAAAACACCAGTCAAACCAAACATACCCGCCATCCCCTTTCCCTCCTTTCCCTCCCCCCTATCTGCTATTCACCCCAACCAGTGTAACCTACCAGCCTCACTATCACCTCTCCTTGTTCCCCCCACCTCCACCAAACTCCAAAAGCAATTAATGCTTCCCATCCACCACCATCAACCCCAACTGGCTTATAAGCACTTTTGGCGCCAAAATCGGATTCAATGGCCAAGATCATTTTTATTCATCCAAAGGTTGAGATTAATGCTGGGATATATTCAGAAGAGAGAGAGAAGACACTTGGAGTATAAAAAGAAGCTAAGGGAAGCAAGAGAGGAGAGTCTAGTAGTTTTTATTTTTTTACTTATGTCGTTTTTAATTCAAAGCTTTTAATTTAATGTAATATCTGTAATATTTTGTTTCTAAGTATCAAAGTAAGGTTATTGTATCAGTATAATCAACTTTTAAGTATCAATTCAAGTTATTGTTTACATTTCAAATTTTTACACCACTGTTGAAAGTTTCAGTTTTTATTCCTTACACCCAAGCTTCAATAAGCTTGTTTCTCAGTTCTAATAAGCTTATACAAGCTTTTCATAGCTTTTTGTAAGCTTAAGTTCAAGTTTCTAGCAAGTCTCTAGCAAGTTAAGTTCAAGCTACTCCAAACACCCCCTAACAAAAAAAATTTTGCATGATTAAACCTTAAAATCATAGACTTTTTCACATACCGAAATCAAAAATCCTGATTCAAGCAATAAAAACTATGAATTAAATTAAATTAAACCATACCCACAAAAATAAACTTACATATCTGTTGATACTTGAACCACCAGTCCTAGCTTCTCCTTTTGTCCTAATCACAATAATATTATTCTAATGATCAGCCAATATCAATACTTCACTTTGAACCATATAATCAACCCCAATAGCTTCCAATATTTGAGGTTCAACACAAATAGCAAGTAGTAAACAAATTTTCTCGTATGCTAAGATTGAAACACCAAGACATGCCTGCGACTATCGTTCAGCAGGTTGGGCCAAACTAACTAGACATAAAAAAGAACCATTTTTGGGCTAACTTTTGATCGACAATGGATGGCAATATTTTAATCCGGACGAAATTTTTAATCACAATTAGAAAGGTAAAACGGCAACGTATTGCTCGCCCTATAATATCTTCTTATAATGTATGAGGCGAGGGGGGGGGCTGGTGGTGATTAATGATGGTACTGGTGGGTGAAAAAGAAGTATGGTGGGACCCACATAGACAAAGAAAATAAATTGAAGAGCAAACAAGAAGTTATTGAAATAAGGAGGGTAAATTAGTCATTTCACATGGCCACTAACGGAAAAATTTAACGTTCGTCAGCAAAAAATGAGAATTTGCAACTACAGTAGCGTTTCAGGGGCATTTTTCGCAAAAAATCCAAATGTTAAATACACAACTCACAAATTTTCAAAATTATAAACATTTCTCGCAAAAATAGCAAACTTTAAAGACATAATATACAGTTTTTTCTATTATCTATATATGCAATGAGATAGTGGGACGACGACGATCCCAAAAACACTACAAAAGGATCCCTTTAATTATATGGGTTGTGTTATATAAACTCCCATGGATATAACATGGGGGGGGTGTCAAAAGTCAAAGATACCCTTTTGTCTTACATGATTTTCAGTATAACACAGTTTTTTATCAATTTTTGTTCCGTATTTATGACAGTTTTAAGAGTTTGACTTATTAAACTTTATATTTTTTGTTCCGTACTATCAGGTTTATAGTTTTTTGATATAAACAAAATTATAAAAATAAAAAAGAAAATCAAAAAATTGAAAAAAAACAAAGGGGTGCGGTTTGCTTTTTTAGGGTAGGGTGGGGATACTATATATGTGTCTAGTTATAAATATCTACCCAACACTTTCGTTCTATACAATTTTCATTTTCAAATTTTGTATATATCAAACTTTATTATCAAATATTCAGGGGGTGCTTGGTTTGGGGTAATGGGGGTGTGGAATGGAAATGGTAATAATTAAACATGTCTGGTTAGGAGTAGGGATGCAATCATTGTTTAATATTGGGTAATAGGGCATTACCGAATAAATTGGGAGGTATGGTAATGATTACCCACCACCACCACCAGCAGTAGCCACCACCACCACCACCACTACCACCAGTCACCACCATTAGCAGACACCGCCACAAGCCACCACCACCACCACCAACCGCCACCACAACCACCAGCCACCACCACCACCACTTTTGAGGTTAATGTGTTTTTCTTAAACCAAGCACTATCAAAAATAATAATAATCTCCATTTCATTCTTTGCATTCTCTTTGCCTTTCCTTTTCCCGTTCCCCATTTAGAACTAAGCCCACCCTCAATAAATATTTTGAAACTTTCGATAAAAAGATTATCATTAATAAATTATACAAAATTCAATTGAAATAAACACGATATTCAATTGAAATAAAGATTATATTTTTTTCATGATATTACGATATTACACCGTTGTTCCTGCGTTATCGTTGGCGTTAACACCTACGTTGCTATGGCAATGCACGTTGGGGGTGGATAACGAGGGACAAAATTTTCATTTAGCCCCCTTTTAACAGCTAACGAATTTGAAAAAAAAAATAATAATAAATAAAATAAAAAATAATTCAATTTGGCCTCGAACGTTATATAACGGTTATAATGTTAAAAAAAATACAAAATAATAAATAAAACAAAAGAAAGAAAGAAAGAAAAAACTTTTTTCACCACTATAAATACCAACTAATACATAACTTTTTTTTCACACTTCCACAACTCAAACTCATATACATAAATTTCCATTTGCTCAAAAAACAATATCAGGATTTAACAATGACGAGAGTTTATTGAATCTCATGGGGTGGAATAACCCAAACTCGGGGTCTTCATCTTCAAACCCGAACGCCGGTTCTTCTTCAACACAAATCCCTTTGCCTAACCCGCTCGGCTTGCCGGCCGAGGAACTTTACCAACAATATCAACGATTTCTAATGTGGCAAAAAAGCCAAAACATGTTAAATGTCAGTTTCCAAAATCTATAATTCGAACAACAATCTCAACCGCCATCTCAATCTTCACGTACACAAATAGAAACAAATGATGTATCGCAAGCAAGTGAGGAAATGTTAGGAATCAGAAAGAAATCCCGACGTTACCGATACTACATTACGTTGGCAAGCAAGTGAGGAAATGTTAGGAATCAGAAAATTCAGTCATTAAAGTGTCGGTCACCTCAAGTATATGTAATCATTAGAAAGCTCGTAGTCGTAGTTATTTTATATTAATAAGTTGTTAGTTAAGTAATACTGTGGAGGACGGACGGGTCTTTACCCACTGTATTCCTGATCCACAGCTCTTAGGTGGCGTTTATTGTAAGACACTATAAATACCCTCTACCTTGCAAGGTAGAGGGTTGGAGCTTCAATACCATTTTTCTTTGTTTCACAAAGTTCCCAACTCTCTTCCATTTCTCTCACTAAAACTTTCTCTCTCTAAAACCTTATATACGCCTCTTATGTACTTGGTATGATGTGTTTGTGAAATCAATATGTTACAATTGGTATCAAGAGCCATGGTTTGATCATCTCTTTTACTCATCCTTCGATTTTTAGTGGTTTTATATTGTTTTTGGGATTGAAAAAGTTTAGTGGTTTTTGCATTATTTGGATCATTTCTTGTGTTAAAGTTTAAATTTTGAGTGTACTTTTGTGTTTAGAATCATTGTAAGTGCTTGGATTTTGATTTGGAAAGCTTGAATCACTGTGGTTGAGATTGTTTTGGATTGAAAAGTGTGTTTTTGAAGTTTTTCTACTTAGCGACTTGAGTCTCGTAGTGATTTTCTTCGTAGCGACTTGCTTTAGTAATTTCCAGCGAGTTGTAGTTTAAGTCGTAGCGACTTGATCTTAGCGACTTATCTATTGAGACAAGCCGACAAACAGTACAAGTTAGTGGAGGTTCCACTTCGGCTAGCGACTTGGTTGGCGTAGCGACTTGTCTCTATTATTTCTAGCGACTTGTCCTTATTATTATTAGCGATTTGGATACTTAGCGAGTTGCTCTTTAGCGACTTGTCTGCTTAGCGATTTGGTGCTTTAGAAACTTGTGTTCAGCGACTTGGGTCTTAGTGACTTGTTCTTAGCGAATGGATTCACAGCGACTTGAGGTTTAGCGAGTTGCTACTTAGCGACTTGGTGCTTAGCGACTTGGTTCAAGGGTTATAGCGACTTGGTTAATATTTGTTTCTAATACGGTTTTCTCTTGATTTAGTAAAATCCCGTGAAAGAATCTATTTCCCGGTTTAATCATAGAGTTATAAAATCCCGTTAAATCTGTAAACATGTCTACCAACGTGCCTACAATCATCTCTACTGTAGCTGAGGACGTTCAAGCAGCTGGTTCAAACACTCGTCCACCCATGCTTGACAGAACTGACTATGACTCATGGGCTCAACGAATTCGGTTGTATTGTCTGGGAAAGGAAAATGGAGTCAACATTCTCAAGTCAATTGATGAAGGACCTTATCAGATTGAGACTACAAGAGACATAATTGACACTGCTGCAGATGGAACAATGATCTTTGGATTGGACAGACCAAAGACTTATGATGAGCTCAGTGATAAGGAGAAAAAGAGATTCGATGCTGATATCAGGGCTTCAAACATTATACTTCTGGGTCTTCCAAAAGACATTTACAAGCTGATCAATCACAACACTGAAGCTAAGGCAGTTTGGGACAATGTCAAGATGCTTCTCTCTGGATCAGAACTTACCAAGGAAGACATAGAATCACAACTGTATGATGAATTTGAGCATTTTAAGGTGAAACCAGAAGAAAGTGTTTATGAATATTACGTGAGATTCCATAAGCTTGTAAATGACATGAGGAACATCAAAATGACCATGCCAAATATTCAACTGAACTCAAAGTTTGTGAACAACATGAATCCCGAATGGCACAAATTTGTCACCTCTGTGAAGCTAACCAAAGGATTGAAGAACACCAACTATGAGCAACTGTATGCCTTCCTGCTTCAGAATGAGAGACATGCTATGTTTGAACGAAGGATTCTTGAACAGTTCAAAACTAAACAGGGAGAAACAAGTTCTTCAAATGATTCAACAGCCTTTTACACAAATGTTAGAATTACCACCAAAGCTTCTCAAGTCATACCCACGGGTAATGGTAATCACAAACTTATTCCCGATCCGAGGTTCAAGCAAGTTGATGCTGATGCAGTCATGGAACACTTCATCAATCAACTGGCTCTTATGGTTAAACAAAACTTGACCCTCAATCCACATACCAACAGTCTTCACACTAACAATGAGATCAGAACTGCATCCAATCTACACAATCATGCTGTTGTCAGAGATGGAAAGGTTATGGTGCAACCAGTTCAAGGAAGACAGTATGAACAGGGAAGAGGTGGAGTAGGTGGAGGGTATGTGGCTAATCAGAATCGTGGGAGAAATGCCAATCAGGAACAAGTGAAGCCAATTAAGTGCTACAACTGTGGTGGTGATGGACACATTGCAAGGAACTGCACATCTCCAAAATGCCCTCAAAATGCAGAGTACTTCAGGGACAAGATGCTGCTGGTACAAGCTCAGGATAATGGAGCTGTTTTGGATGAAGAAGAATTGTTGTTTCTTGCTGAGGGAAATGCTAAAACATATGATGCTGATGTGGATGAACAGCCAGTGCAGGGTATGGGTCAGAACAATCCAAATGCATTTCAAGTAGCTGATTGTGATGCTTATAATTCGGATGTGGATGATGAACGAACTGCCCAGACAATCTTTATGGCTAGCATTTCTCCAATGGTCTCTCCAAAAGCTTTATCATCTAAGCAAGCTGGTCCATCCAAAGAATCAATCATCTTAGAGGTATTAAAATTATACGATGAGGTTGATGAGCGAAAGATACATAATGAAGTACAATCTCTTGAAACTTATGAATCAGATATTGATAATTTGGGTAATAGTAATATTGTCCCATATGATCAATATGTGACACAAAGTGAAAGTGAGATTGTAACAAGTGATGTATCTTCTGCAGTCAATGATGACTATGTTTTTGATGAATACACTGCATGTGCCCCTGATGATTCTGTTACCTCTGAACTGAATGCCTATAAAGAACAAGTGGCTATTTTTGAACAACGTGCTAAGTTTGAGTTAACTACCCGTGAGCAGGAAATGGATGACCAAATGCGTACAATTATTAGAAAAAGCAATTTTAGAGAAGAAGTGTTAAAACAAGAGTTAAACTCCTTACAAGAAAAGCTTTCTAAAACTGTTAAGCAAAAGCAAGAGCTTCAAGAAAATGTTAAAGTGCTTAAACAAGAATTTAATGCTAAGGAATCAAAACTTTTGAATGACTTTTCTAATCTAAAAACTTTGAAAAACAAGCTTGAAAATAAGTTGTACGTACAAGGGAACACCATTCAGACTGCTCACATGGTCACTAAGCATAGAGTTTTAAGCGATAAGCATAGTATTCCCATTATTAATGAACCCAACCCTGAGTATGGTAAGAAAGCAAGAGAAGCTCATAAAGTAATCTATGATGGCAATGAAATCCTTAAGCCTAGGCAGAAACCTAGTTATGCTGAGTGCACTGAGGAAGATAAGCAATTAGAAGAGGTTACTAGGAAGAAATTGGATGAAAAACTTAAGAGCCCCTCATGCATAGAAAACAACATCAATTTCAAAACACCCAACTATGCTAAGGAAAATTGGATTGCATTTAACAAGTTTAGACCTCAAACACATCTGACCCCTGAACAAGTGTTCTGGAAAAAGGTTATGGACATTAAAAAAGCTGATGAGTTTGTTGAACAGAATCCCCCATGTAGAAGAATTCCTCCAGCTACTGTATATATCCCCCCCAATACACCAATGCATTTAGTTCCTAGATCTATTCCCACTAAGAGCAAGACCTTAATCAGTCAGTATGTGATTTATCAATTATTTATTGATTTTGAGAAAACATGTAAGAAAAGGATCACACCTACTGGGATAACTGAAGGGGAAAGGGGTTTTGAGCAAACTAAAGAGTGCTATTTAACTGAAGTCATGCATTTCTTTAAACAATTAAAAGGTCAATTTGAGAGTCTTAAAAAGGGGATGGATTTAGATATTAAAGAAATGGAAAAGGAATTTGATGCGATGTTAGTTGAGGTCAATGACTATGAGCGAGAATCAAAATATAATGATATTGAGAGGAAAAACTTGCATACCTTAAATGAGAATCTGATTTCTAAATGTATCACTCAAGATGTGTTTTACAATGCCACGAATTGTTCTATTAATGCATCCCGATTTCATAAATTATCTGTTGCTCTGAAAGTCTCCCATGATCGTGTCATTGAGCTTGAGAAAACTAACTCTAAATTGCATGAAAAATTTGAACGGGATGATCATGATAACCTGGTGAAACAATTTTCTAAATTGGAAGTTGAGCATCTTGCTTTGCAATTGAAATATCAACATCTAAAAGAAAATGTTAAAACCTCAAATATCAAGACATCCTTGGATGCTCCTGAATTTGATGCAGTTTTTGAAATCAGCAAACGTGATGAACAGATTTGAGCTCATTGTAACACGATCAGAAAAATGAGAACCCAAATTTCACAATTAAAAGGTGAAATAAACAATGTGACAGGCTCCCAAATGCCTCCTCCTTTAGATTCTCAGAGTTCTCAAACGTTTCATCTTCAAAACTTGGTTAATGTTTTACAAAAAGAAAATGAGAGTTTTCTAGAAGAAAATGAAAAGGTTAAACGACACTTTAAAGAGTTATATGATTCAATGAAAGTCACTCGTGACAAGAACAACGAAAAAATAACTTCTTTACAAAAGGAAATTAAGAATCTGAGGAGTCAAGAAAAAGGGAAAATGCCACTTGTCTTTAATGAGAATGTAGCATCAAAGTCATCTGCAGACTGCAAATATACTGTGACTGTTAAATACATTCCTCATCATCTTATAAATAACGAACTTGCGTTTCATAACTATTTCACTCACCTTAAGGATAGTCTAGAATGTCTCCGAGAGATTGTAGAAGAGGATTTCATAAATAAACCACTTGATAGAGAAATTAGGTTTGCTTGCATTCAGGCCAAACGATCTCAGGAGCTGTTAGAATGTTTACGAGCAACATGTCCCAAATCTTTTTGTGAGAAAGGTAAAGCCGTGATGCCTTGTTCTATGCCTAGCATTAAGAAAGTGAATTTTAATATGCCATCGAGCAGCTCAGATCCCAACACTTCTATGCCCAATGTTAAGAAAGTGAACTCTAGAGTGCCTTCAATTAGTTCAGATCCCTGCACGTCTAGTTCAGGAATGCAAAAGGTAGCTCAACCAACTAATGTTCCCATAATTCCCTCTACAGGAGTAATCAGTGATACAAAGGCAAGCGGGTCAAAGCCTTCAGGCAATACAAAGCAAGATAGGACCTCGCAAGCTAAGAATGTGCAATGGAAGAAAGTAGAAGACCAACCTAGGAACATTAAGTTTGAGTTGAATAAAATGAATCGTGTTGATTCTAGGATTAGCTATAAGCGTACTGTAATTAATTCGAATTCTGCTACTTTTGGCAAAACATGTAATGATGATTGTTTGGTTTCTGTTACTAATCATGAATGTGGTATGAATGAGTTGAGTAATGATGTTAAATGCCCTGTTAAGATAGTGAATAAAAAAAATTCAAGCTAAGAAGGCTAGAAAACAATGGCGAAAGAAGGTTAGAAAACATTGGAAACCCACAGGATGGAAATTTAGTAACATAGGTTATCAGTGGATACCTACTGGCCGCAAATTCAATCTTAATGATATGTGCCCTAAATTATCTAGATCAATGCCCATTAGAAAATGTATGCCTACTGGTAGAACTATTCCTTTAAGAAGTGAACATACTTTGAGTAGGACAAATACGGACACTAGCATTGCATCTAACCCTGATGATTCCATTGTGTCTACTTCTGATGTGGGTGTTCCAATCACTGTTACTAACCAAGTGGAACCCATTCCTGCATGGGGATCCCAATTATCCAGTTATCCATTCTTGTCTATGTTCAATTGCAGATCGTTCAAATCGTTCTGTGGTACCTGGACTCAAGCTGTTCCAAGCATATGACTGGAGACCGGTCACGGCTCATGAACTTTGTGAGTAAATTCATCGGGACTGTTAGATTCGGGAATGATCATTTCGGTTCAATTAAGGGTTATGGAGACTATGTTTTCGGTGATAGTGTTATCTCCAGGGTATATTACGTTGAAGGTCTTGGTCATAACTTATTCTCTGTCGGTCAATTCTGTGATTACGATCTAGAAGTGGCCTTCTAAAAAATACTTGTTTCGTTAGAGAACTTGATGGTAAAGAACACTTAATAGGAACACGTGGTTCAAATCTATACACCATATCTATCGAAGATATGATGAAGTCTTCTCCAATCTGCTTGTTGTCAAAGGCTTCTAAAACAAAGTCATGGTTATGGCATCGTTGTCTCAATCACTTGAACTTCGGCACCATAAATGATCTCTCCAGGAAGGACTTAGTTATAGTCTTACCTAGACTAAAGTATGAAAATGATCATCTTTGTTCAGCATGCCAATTGGGAAAAAGCAAGAAGTATGCCCACAAACCCAAACCTACAAACTCAGTTATGGAAATTCTTCATACCATTCACATGGATTTATGTGGACCCATGAGAGTGCATAATATTTTTGGGAAGAAATATGTGTTAGTTGTGGGTGATGATTACTCTCGATTTACTTGGGTTAAGTTCTTAAGGACAAAGGATGAAACTCCAGATATCATCATTAAACTTATCAAACAGCTGCAGGTTCGACTTAATAAAACTGTCAAAAGCATCCGAAAAGACAATAGAACTGAGTTTGTTAATAAACAACTTAGTGAGTTTTATGAAAGTGTTGGAATCAGTCATCAAAGAAGTGTTCCACGAACTCCTCAACATAACGGTGTAGTTGAAAGACAAAATCAAACTCTTGTGGAAGCCGCTAGAACAATGCTGATTTACTCAAAGGTTCCAATGTTTCTCTGGGCTGAAGCCATTGCCACTGCATGCTATACTCAAAATCGATCCCTTATTCACACTTCTCATGGAAAACCTCCGTATGAACTTGTCCACAATCGAAAACCTAATCTCTCATTCCTTCGTGTGTTTGGTGCATTGTGTTATCCAACTAATGAGGGCCAAGACTTAGGCAAACTTAAAGCTAAAGCGGACATTGGAGTATTTGTAGGATATGCACCAAGCTGAAAAGGATACCGAATCTACAACAAAAGAACCCGAAATATCATGGAAAAATTCACGTTACGTTCGATGAGCTGACCGGTCCAATGGCTCCTGGACAACCCAGTTCTGGACCCGCATCATCAAGTAGTCCCATCAGCTCTACTCTTGTATACGATTCTTCGCCAGCAACTCCTTATGTACCTCCTTCAGAAGATGACTTGAAGATGCTGTTTGATCCAATGTTTGATGAACACTATGAGCCAATGGCTAATGATCTGTCAATTCCATCAACAGAGGCTGCTTCTATCCCTGTCAATGAAGTTAACCATTCAGTTTCTATGTATTTAAGTCAAGAAGCGCCTGCTGCTGATCACTCTGTCTCATCAACAAATCATCAATCATCGAGTGTACATCATGGAGTTATTTCTGGCACCTTTGATGGAGAGAATCCCTTTGCTACTCCTGAAGATGCCTCATTTGAAAACATATTTGCCCCTGAATCATCATCAGAACTATCTTCATCAGGAGAAATCGACTCTGCTACTTCAGTTCCACAACAACAAACACACGAACACCTTAGAAAATGGACACATGATCACCCATTGGATAACATCATTGGAAATCCCTCTCGTCCTGTATCCACTCGCAAACAACTTGCAACTGATGCCTTATGGTGCTTCTTCAACTCTGTACTATCCAAGGTTGAACCAAAAGACGTTAAAACTGCAATGAATGAAGACAGCTGGTTCAATGCCATGCAAGAAGAAATTCATGAGTTTGATCGACTAGATGTATGGGAATTAGTACCTGCTCTTGACTGTGCTATGATCATTGCTCTAAAGTGGATCTTCAAGGTAAAACTTGATCAGCATGGTGATGTATTGAAGAACAAGGCTCGATTGGTTGCAAAAGGATACCGCCAAGAGGAGGGTATTGACTTTGAAGAATCATTTGCTCCAGTTGCTCGTATTGAAGCAATCAGAATCTTCTTGGCTAATGCTGCAAGTAAGAACATGGTAGTCTATCAGATGGACGTAAAGACGGCTTTCCTTAACAGAGATCTTAAAGAAGTTTTATACGTCAGCCAACCAGAAGGTTTTGTGAATCCAGAGCATCCTACTCATATCTACCGCTTGAAGAAGGCTCTTTACGGCTTGAAGCAAGCTCCAAGGGCATGGTATGATACGCTTTCGAATTTTCTTCTATCCACTGGATTCAACAAAGGAGCAGTTGATCCAACATTGTTCACCAGAAAGTCAAGGAAACATTTAATTCACGTTCAAATCTATGTTGATGATATTATTTTTGCCTCTACTGACCCCAATGAATGTGACCGTTTTTCTAAGGAGATGGGCTCCAAATTTCAAATGTCTATGATGGGACAAATGTCATTTTTCTTGGGATTGCAAATTTCACAAAGTCCCGGAGGCATTTTTATTAATCAATCTAAATATGCAAATGAAATTTTAAAGAAATTTGGACTTGACACTTGTGACACCGTTGACACTCCCATGGTAGAACGTACCAAACTAGATGAGGGCCACTCAGGGATCATGATAGATCGAACAAAATATCGAAGTATGATTGGATCCCTGATGTACCTCACATCCAGTAGACCTGATATTCTGTTCGCTGTATGCATGTGTGCTAGATACCAGGCTAAGCCTACCAAAAAGCACCTTGAAGCGGTTAAACGGGTCTTTCGGTATCTCCAAGGAACCATCAACATGGGACTTTGGTACCCGAAGGACACCGGTATGTCACTAACAGCCTATGCAGATGCTGACCATGTAAGATGTCAAGATACACATCGAAGTACGCCCTGGAGGTGCTCGCTTTTGGGTGATAAGCTTGTGAGCTGGTCTTCAAAGAAACAAATGAGTACTTCTATTTCCTCTACAGAGGCTGAATACATAGCCATGTCATCTTGTTGTGCTCAAATCCTATGGATGAGATCCCAATTATCTGACTATGGCTTTGTATTCAACAAAATCCCTCTGTATTGTGATAACAAAAGTGCCATTGCTCTCTCTTGCAACAACGTTCAACATTCAAGAGCAAAGCACATCGACATTCGACATCATTTCATTCGAGAACAAGTGGAAAAATGTGTGGTAGGACTCTATTTTGTGAGGTCTGAATACCAGTTAGCAGACATCTTCACCAAAGCTCTTCCTAGAGAACGTTTTGAGTTTATCCTTCCACGACTTGGTCTAAAGAGTCTACAACCGGAAACACTCAAACGTCTTCAAGAGGAAGACGAGGAGTAAAGGTCTTGCTTCATCTATCTCTTGTATATATTTATTCAAAAAGCAAAATACAAAATTTCAAAACCAATAAAAGAAATTATAAAAATATAAATTTTCAAAAAATTCATAAAAATTAGAAAATCTTGAAAATTTCCAAAAAATATTGGTATTTTGTCATATTTTTTTATCATTATTTATTTTATTCGATATCATCTACGGACTTTGTTTTGACATTCAAAGAATGTCACGGGTTTTTAGATGTTCTTCGAATGTTCATAATTTGTTAAAAAAAAAAAAAAAAAAAAAAAAATTGAGGCGGAGAAAAATGGTGGTTTATTGTCATTTCAGGCAGTAACCCGTTTTAAAAGGAAAAAACAGAGCCATGCTTAATCTTATTTTTCAAATATCATGCTCTGATTCTTAAAACAAATATTTGTCACCAAAAAGACAAATGTTTTCTTTCCAAATATTTTTCCGTCTAACGATTCTTCTGAAAAATATTTGTCATCTGATGAAAACAAAATTGCTTTGAAAATACCTCGGACTCCATTTTTTGAAAAATCATCAGTGCTTATCATTTATCCAAATCTCTATTTCTCAATCAACAACCTGTGTCATTGATTGAGGGGGAGAATGATTTCAATCGAATCAAAAAGAGTATTTTTCAAATCAATTGGCACGAAAACGAGCAAGGTCTACTTTTGGATAATCAAAATGAACAATGTTTTATACAAGTGGTTAAAGACCTAGGCTATTGTTATGTTTTCAAAAAATATTTATGCTTGAATGGTCAATGGAGTTTAAAGTCTCAAAATCTAATCCTTATCAGTTAAAATGTCTTTCAAAAGCAAGTCACTATTCTCCTCAAAAGTCTCAAAATTTAATTTAAATCAATAGAGATCACAACTCTCAAAGGATTTGTAAATTGTGATCGGGGGAGAATTTGTAATTTAAATTGGATTTAAACTGATAATTATATAAATGGTTTTATAAGTGTTTAGCAAAATCTCCTCCATTCATGTGCCAAACGATTTCAAATTTTCCATGCACATGTTAAGGGGGAGCATCTATTTTAAACCAAAAAGGATTGAAACGTGATTAATTTGTTCCAAAGTGCAGGTTCCTTCTAATATGTGCAAAACTCTTTCAAACCTCGAGGCACATATTGAGGGGGAGCAAACTTATGAAAACCTCATCCTTCCCCAAAATGCTTTATCTACTTGATTTGATTAGGGAAGTGATGTTGATATCTTTTAGAAAATGGTAATTAAAGAAGTTAATCCTTCCTCTTGCCTCCGTGTGCCAAAACGATTTCAAAAACATGATGCACATGTTGCGGGGGAGCTCTTTTTCTAAGAATATCTAAAACAGTTCAGGTACAAAATGCTTTGATAATACATCACAAGTATCTGGATTGATTTTCAAATGGTTTTCAATTGGTTCCAATGGCAGATGAACAATACCAAATAGACCGACCAAATTTACTTTATGTATGGTGATATAAGGTTGATAAGGTTAGGTATTTGTTCCCATGATCCGCCAGAACCGGAGGGATCTGCCCAGGGACAATCCACTAGATAGTGTAGAAGTCCTTAGGTATGATGAAAAAAGGAGAAAAGTGAGATATGGGAAGAGTGCGGACTGAGACAGAGCTAGTACTGGAATAAACCCAACAAGGTTCTAGTTATGAAGTCTCGGTAAGCACTGAAGGGGTTGAAGAATGAAAAAGAAATGAAACGAGAAAAGGGTGAAAAGAAATAGCCCTCCAATAATTCAACCTTAGGGCAGAAACCGGGTTCAATACATATGCTACTGGTGGTTACTAAGGTAACACTGGTATTGAAGACAAGACGTCATGGACCCAGTGACGCACTGCACTACATCTTCCCAAACTACTTAAGTTCCTCTTAAAAGGACTTGTTTCATTCTCACGGGGAACCGACAAAATCTATCGACTTTCTCTTAAAGATTGTTGATATGGAAGAAGGAGACCTTCTCCCTAGTCTCCGGCATAGGAACCAAATGTGCACAATTGAGTCTAGAGCCACGAGATCATCAATAAATCTCATTAGTACACTGTCAATGGAGACTCTCTGTTTCACACAATGTGGAAAGATAGATTGTAACACCCCAACCCGACAAGGGTAAAGATATCACAAATACAGTTTCATATCAGAACTTTAAGTACTATACAAAAGCGAAAGTCTTTACGAAAATATTCAAAAAGAAAACATAAATAGCTAAACTTCAAAATAAATCTAAGATCTCTATGGTCAAATCTTGCTCTCAGCTCTACTCTCAAACCAGATCAGCTATCCCATAAGCTTATCTTGAATACCTAAAAACCTGCCGCAGGAAAAGAAAAGTGCGGCTGAGCTTACAAAGCCCAGTGAACAGATATAACGAAACAAAAACTAAACAAAACAGATATACGAAATGAAACAAAGAAACGAATAACAAAATCGTAGCGGAACGAGAATAATGAATCATTTGAGGATTTGTAGAAACACAAATATACAGAAATCCGGAAGAACAAACAACAAATAAGAACAAACACATAGCATATTGATGACACAAACTGAAACATATCAAAATAACCAGACACTTAACATATCAAGAAGAAATAGATTACATATAAACCAAACGAAAAGTCTAAGGCTAACGGAAACACCTTTCTAGAAAATAAACATGGCATTCAACAAATTAATTAACCTTCACTTAACACACTTAATTCAATATTGCAGCAGCGGAAATAGCAATCCAAATCATGGCAGTCTCACAAGCAAATAGAAAACATAGTAGACAAACTATAATTAAATAGACCAAACAAAACATAGCATAACCATTAACAATTATCAAAACAGATATCATAAGCTAAACCAGTTCTCAAATCAAATCCTAACATCAGCAGAGTTTAAACATGGCAGGTCACATATGCAGATAAAAACACTAACGTATAGGCAAAGTTCACAAAATTAACTGAACAAATTATACATACTAAACTTATAGAATACTCACTTTCACACTAGCACATTCATCTTGGAGATCAATGAATTCACATAACGATAAACTACATAACATCGGATGACAACATACGAAATATATTTAAACATGTTAATCATAACCTAACATAGTAGACAGTAGTCACATAAACATACAAAAGCATAAACACCTATTAACAACATATAATAAGCCGAGCACATAATTATTAACACTTGAACATACCGAATCATAATCAGAATACTTAACATAGAAATAACAGATAAAGATTTAGTTAACTACCACGAGCCCAGAACATATCATATCAGAACATCATACTTATACAGAAATAATCTTAGAAAATAATTTGGAGTAGCTAGCTCCTAGAATTTTGGGAAGACGCGTATTGCACACGACATCATCCACCAGACAATTTATATCGGATAACAGATCAGATCTAGGATGCATCCATACGCCCCACAAACATATATTGGTCATATAATATAACTTGAGCTCATACTAGATAACAGATAAGGGACGTGGCAGAACTTCACTCTACTGCCCTAGAGTCATGTCAGAGGTGCATCACTGACACGGACATGGAACCCCCATGACTAGTTATTATTTTGGCTCGGGTGTCAAACTAACTTAGGTCAAACAGTTTGTCGTAAATGACACAGATCATAATCAAACACAAAGTTCAACAGATAACATATCAGATAACTCATATCATAAGATTCATATTCAAATATTCAGAAGTCAAAAGTTCATATAACAGTCACAAATCATACATTCATAATTAGAAGTTCATAATTAAACATAGTAGAGTTCAACAAACGTGCATATCAAAGTCTTCCTAACATAAAGTTCAAATCAGATATTGCATGGTTCAATAAAACATAAGTTCAGATAAGCAACAGGTCAAACAATCAGGAAAGGGTTCATAGCAATGGCATCGGAAACCCTAATAAGTAAAATAGGAAAGCTAACGAAAAGATCATCATAAGGAACCTTTACTGAAAAGGTCAGAATATCTGTACCTTAAAGCAATTGAGAGGGAAAACAAACGAACGAGTGAACCACGAAGATGTAACGTCGCGTCTTCTTCAACGAATCTACACGGATTATGATTTGTTTAATACTTATTAGCATCATTAAAGCTATGACGGATTAATTGCATTAACATTCTTAGCGTTATAAGTATATTCTCATTTTATAAGCTTCTTATGCATTTGTAAGTGTGTTACCTATTGATATCATATTTTATCTTTCAGTTTCTTAAATTCATATTCGGACCAGACTTTAGCGATTTTTTATAAAATACTTATTTAGCTCAAATGAAATCAAGCAAAATCGCAGGGGTTCCTATATGAGTTAAAAGACTCTCCAAAAATTGGTGGGTTCTATATCTATGCCAAATGGCCTATGGAAAATCACAAGTACAGACCTGTCTAGAAAGAAATCAGAAAATACACCTTAAAAGTTTACACTTATTGGACCTGTTTAGACACCTTGGAAAAATTCCCAAAACTCCCAGAAATTCATTTATATCCTAAATGTTAATCCTGTAAAAGGAGAGCTCCCAATTCATTATGGTTTACAAATGAAAAATCAAACAATCCAACTAAATTTCAGACCCGTTTTCTCAGCTTTGACACTTGATCTTGAAAAATTCAAAAATACGACTTAGAGAACTCCAAATTCGACCAAACCACTTGGAAAACTTAACTAAGACATAAAATAAACTTTTCCCACAAAAACCCAGATTATTACACTTATAAAATTGGATCTATAACACACACAAATTCGACATATGATGCTGTCCAGTTTTAGGGTTTATTAAAACCAATATAAGCACATGTTTAACCTACCCAAACTCACCCATGACCCATGTAAGCCACACAACCTTATTTAATATCATCATATCAAGTTTACCCTTCCATATTTTCTGTCTTACAAAAATTATATACACCCTTTAAACAACCCATGCGACACATTAATTAACCAAACGAAACCCTAGTTTTTACAAAAATCCCACACGCCCCATTTATAATTTTCCTAGGGTTCCTAGGCTTTGTTTCTTGGTTCAATGACATGATAAATGTTCGATTATGGTTAAATAATACAGATCGATACAAATGATACGCCAAAACAGATTCTATATAGTTTTACGTTTGCATGTAACATAAGCGAGACGAAGGAAGAGTTTGTTATACCTTAGCTTGCGTCAAAACCAACACCACGACACCAAGGTTTGCAGCCGATCGGATGGACAAGGGAGGAAAAGAGAATGAGCCGTGACTTAATAAAACTAGGGTTCCAAATTTTGGGTTATGTGTTTGATTATATAGTAGTACCGATCGGTTTAGGGCTTGGTGTGTGGGCTTCGGCTCAATAGCCCAACCGAACAAAAACCATGGCCCAAGTTGGCTCACTTTGGTCTCTCGGCTCAAATCCAACCCACGCAAACGAGACCACGTCTTGGGCTAACAATCGGATTCACAAGAAAACAAACGAGGCCCAACGATTTATGCACGTGACGTTTATCTTTGTCGTACAAATGTCGATTACATAAATATACTCACGTTAGTTTTTAAATATTCGTAAGTTAGGTTTTAATTTTGTTAAATGAACATCAATGTATTTTACGTATTTAATAAATTTTGATTCCAAGGGTATTTTAGTCTCTCAATACGTTTTATATTTTTAGGGTTTTACAACTCTCCCCTTCTAAAAAGAAAATTTCGTCCTCGAAATTGGACAAGACGGACAGAACGGCAACAATTGTAGATTTCGGATCTTCAAGGAACATATGACAAACGCTAAACCTATCTCGAAACAAACGGATTCTTATCGAAATCCTCAAACTCATATTTTTCAGAAATCAAGTCAATAATCAAATACTTATAACAGATAATCATATACTTATTAACGTATTGGCAGGAAACAGACGAGATGCAGAAAATCAAACGACACGCTCTAACTTATTCAGATCTCTAATGATGAGAACAAACATATACATAGACAGAATGAATCCTAACGGTCTTACTAATCACAGATAACCAAACTAAAAGGATCTAATGTTCCTCAAACACTTCACGAAAATCCTAGGACCATAATAAGGGTACACGGAGACGTACACATTTAGAGCAAACATAGCAATTCATAGTTCACACAAATCATAACAATTTCGGTCCAAAGCGCACAAAACTTACACGTAACATATATCGACGAAAATCTCACAATTAGGTACAAATTTCTAACAAACATGAGGAGCAACAAATAACAAATACAAGTCAAAGTCCATTCACGTATCAACCACAGGCATTTCCCCAGACGTCATATAATTTCAATAAGTTCAAATTATATGATCTCGGTATTATCACGTTGATCAGGCGTCATAATACTTGCATCACATAACAAGTTCTTATTGTCATCATATTCTGTCTCGGGTCATGACAAACCACATAACCAGAATCACAACAAAACATATCACATACAGATAACATATCAGATAGCAAGTAACATACTATAACAGACCAGATCACATACATACAGCATATACGACATCAAAACAACTTACCATACCACAAAAGAAAAGAAGGCCACCAATGCACAAAACAGTTCCTCATAGCTCATTACTGTCGGTTCCAAAAAGAAAGGCTGAGATATACCAGAATGCTAAACGATAAAACTTCACGATTCACACCGAGTTCCGAACAAATCAGAGAAAAGCAATACGGATCAAAATCACTTAGCAGAATATCAAACCGTCACAAAACGCATGACAACCGAATCAGAGTAACACATGTCGTGCCCAAATCATATGAAGTAGATGAACCTTCCCAGCCACCTGTTGAATCATGTCTTCATCGTTACGTCTTTGGTTGATTTGTCCAGCTTCCTCCAGCAGCATCCTGATGTCTCCAGCGGCACGACAGTCGAGTGCGGCTTCTGCTTCACGAACCTCTCCAACACAGGGACTGTTGCAAAGAACGCAGGGTCGGCACCATCTTCTTCGGCTCCACGGGTAGTCTCCATCTAACGATCGACAAACGGACGAGCGAAAACAAAATAACAAAATTCGATGCGAAAAGAGGAGGGCCAACTCAATGAAGACAAAAGAATATCGAAGTCAAATCTGAACGGCCATCAAAAGGAATCGAAAGATAT
The DNA here is from genome assembly GCA_910596185.1 of Chrysanthemum makinoi. NCBI lineage: Eukaryota > Viridiplantae > Streptophyta > Magnoliopsida > Asterales > Asteraceae > Chrysanthemum > Chrysanthemum makinoi. The sequence goes on along the minus strand of OU343223.1, from coordinate 60,617,192 downwards.
CTGAACAGATGGAAACCTAATGTCTACCCAATTCTCACAGGTCATAGCCTAAGCTCTAAGGGTCCTAAAACCTAGAGCTCTGATACCATAATTGTAACACCCCAACCCGACAAGGGTAAATATATCACAAATACAGTTTCATATCAGAACTTTAAGTACTATACAAAAGCGAAAGTCTTTACGAAATATTCAAAAAGAAAACATAAATAGCTAAACTTCAAAATAAATCTAAGATCTCTATGGTCAAAATCTTGCTCTCAGCTCTACTCTCAACCCAGATCAGCTATCCCATAAGCTCATCTTGAATACCTAAAAACCTGCCGCAGGAAAAGAAAAGTGCGGCTGAGCTTACAAAGCCCAGTGAACAGATATAACGAAACAAAAACTAAACAAAACAGATATACGAAATGAAACAAAGAAACGAATAACAAAATCGTAGCGGAACGAGAATAATGAATCATTTGAGGATTTGTAGAAACACAAATATACAGAAATCCGGAAGAACAAACAACAAATAAGAACAAACACATAGCATATTGATGACACAAACTGAAACATATCAAAATAACCAGACACTTAACATATCAAGAAGAAATAGATTACATATAAACCAAACGAAAAGTCTAAGGCTAACGGAAACACCTTTCTAGAAAATAAACATGGTATTCAACAAATTAATTAACCTTCACTTAACACACTTAATTCAATATTGCAGCGCGAAATAGCAATCCAAATCATGGTAGTCTCACAAGCAAATAGAAAACATAGTAGACAAACTATAATTAAATAGACCAAACAAAACATAGCATAACCATTAACAATTATCAAAACAGATATCATAAGCTAAACCAGTTCTCAAATTAAATCCTAACATCAGCAGAGTTTAAAGATGGCAGGTCACATATGCAGATAAAAACACTAACGTATAGGCAAAGTTCACAAAATTAACTGAACAAATTATACATACTAAACTTATAGAATACTCACTTTCACACTAGCACATTCATCTTGCAGATCAATGAATTCACATAACGATAAACTACATAACATCGGATGACAACATACGAAATATATTTAAACATGTTAATCATAACCTAGCATAGTAGACAGTAGTCACATAAACATACAAAAGCATAAACACCTATTAACAACATATAATAAGCCGAGCACATAATTATTAACACTTGAACATACCGAATCATAATCAGAATACTTAACATAGAAATAACAGATAAAGATCTAGTTAACTACCACGAGCCCAGAACATATCATATCAGAACATCATACTTATACAGAAATAATCTTAGAAAATAATTTTGAGTAGCTAGCTCCTAGAATTTTGGGAAGACGCGTATTGCACATGACATCATCCACCAGACAATTTATATCGGATAACAGATCAGATCTAGGATGCATCCATACGCCCCACAAACATATATTGGTCATATAATATAACTTGAGCTCATACTAGATAATAGATAAGGGACGTGGCAGAACTTCACTCTACTGCCCTAGAGTCATGTCAGAGGTGCATCACTGACACGGACATGGAACCCCCATGACTAGTTATTATTTTGGCTCGGGTGTCAAACTAACTTAGGTCAAACAGTTTGTCGTAAATGACACAGATCATAATCAAACACAAAGTTCAACAGATAACATATCAGATAACTCATATCATAAGATTCATATTCAAATATTCAGAAGTCAAAAGTTCATATAACAGTCACAAATCATACATTCATAATTAGAAGTTCATAATTAAACATAGTAGAGTTCAACAAACGTGCATATCAAAGTCTTCCTAACATAAAGTTCAAATCAGATATCGCATGGTTCAATAAAACATAAGTTCAGATAAGCAACATGTCAAACAATCAGGAAAGGGTTCATAGCAATGGCATCGGAAACCCTAATAAGTAAAATAGGAAAGCTAACGAAAAGATCATCATAAGAAACCTTTACTGAAAAGGTCAGAATATCTGTACCTTAAAGCAATTGAGAGGGAAAACAAACGAACGAGTGAACCACGAAGATGTAACGTCGCGTCTTCTTCAACGAATCTACACGGATTATGATTTGTTTAATACTTATTAGCATCATTAAAGCTATGACGGATTAATCGCATTAACATTCTTAGAGTTATAAGTATATTCTCATTTTATAAGCTTCTTATGCATTTGTAAGTGTGTTACCTATTGATATCATATTTTATCTTTCAGTTTCTTAAACTCATATTCGGACCAGACTTTAGCGATTTTTATAAAATACTTATTTAGCTCAAATGAAATCAAGCAAAATCGCAGGGGTTCCTATATGAGTTAAAAGACTCTCCAAAAATTGGTGGGTTCTATATCTATGCCAAATGGCCTATGGAAAATCACAAGTACAGACCTGTCTAGAAAGAAATCAGAAAATACACCTTAAAAGTTTACACTTATTGGACCTGTTTAGACACCTTGGAAAAATTCCCAAAACTCCCAGAAATTCATTTATATCCTAAATGTCAATCCTGTAAAAGGATAGCTCCCAATTCATTATGGTTTGCAAATGAAAAATCAAACAATCCAACTAAATTTCAGACCCGTTTTCTCAGCTTTGACACTTGATCTTGAAAAATTCAAAAATACGACTTAGACAACTCCAAATTCGACCAAACCACTTGGAAAACTTAACTAAGACATAAAATAAACTTTTCCCACAAAAAACCAGATTATTACACTTATAAAATTGGATCTATAACACACACAAATTCGACATATGATGCTGTCCAGTTTTAGGGTTTATTAAAACCAATATAAGCACATGTTTAACCTACCCAAACTCACCCATGACCCATGTAAGCCACACAACCTTATTTAATATCATCATATCAAGTTTACCCTTCCATATTTTCTGTCTTACAAAAATTATATACACCCTTTAAACAACCCATGCGACACATTAATTAACCAAACGAAACCCTAGTTTTTACAAAAATCCCACACGCCCCATTTATAATTTTCCTAGGGTTCCTAGGCTTTGTTTCTTGGTTCAATGACATGATAAATGTTCGATTATGGTTAAATAATACGGATCGATACAAATGATACGCCAAAACAGATTCTATATAGTTTTACGTTTGCATGTAACATAAGCGAGACGAAGGAAGAGTTTGTTATACCTTAGCTTGCGTCAAAACCAACACCACGACACCAAGGTTTGCAGCCGATCGGATGGAGAAGGGAGGAAAAGAGAATGAGCCGTGACTTAATAAAACTAGGGTTCCAAATTTTGGGTTATGTGTTTGATTATATAGTAGTACCGATCGGTTTAGGGCTTGGTGTGTGGGCTTCGGCTCAATAGCCCAACCGAACAAAAACCATGGCCCAAGTTGGCTCACTTTGGTCTCTCGGCTCAAATCCAACCCACGCAAACGAGACCACGTCTTGGGCTAACAATCGGATTCACAAGAAAACAAACGAGGCCCAACGATTTATGCACGTGACGTTTATCTTTGTCGTACAAATGTCGATTACATAAATATACTCACGTTAGTTTTTAAATATTCGTAAGTTAGGTTTTAATTTTGTTAAATGAACATCAATGTATTTTACGTATTTAATAAATTTTGATTCCAAGGGTATTTTAGTCTCTCAATACGTTTTATATTTTTAGGGTTTTACATAGATTATATCTTATGAGTCCTACGCATTATCCTTGTGGTATTGCCAGAACATCTGAGTGATATGAAAACATATTCACAATGAAGATGGAAAGCTTTCTAGAGCCAACATCAAACAAGCTCTTGGTAGGTGGCATGTGAGATCTATCCAATAGATCAACCATGTGACAACTGAACAGAAACAATGGGGCGATTCAAATCTATGAATCAATCCTGGTTCAGGTTATGGATTGACGGATACCTTTGAAAAACCGGTCGTTGTGTTTAAAATCTTTTTTTCTAACACATCGACTGTGTATTAATATTTCAAAATTAAAAAGTGTTTATGATTGATAATTGATTTTCTTTAAAACCTTCGTTGTATTGCAAAAACACCTTATATTGAGCAGTATACGATTGTTTTTCAAATATCTTTTCATCAATCAGTGAATCTCAAAATTCACTGGTTCACTCACTCCGTGTTGTCTTCTTTGAGACGTTCCGGTTTGAGAACAGCTAGAGCAGCTGCGAAACCCTGTCAAGGAGATTCTTCAGAATTATACCTGATCACAGGCAGTACTTATACTGATCAACGGGGAACCGTGAGCCGTGTACCTCAATTCAACGAAAGTGATCAAAGACACTTTCGTGCACTTTATTGCTAACTGTCGTACGCAGGTACACCCGACGTTTGCAGCTGATCAGAATGGAGACGTCAATCCATAGCCGCATGCTCACACAACACATTCATTTCCAAAGAAATCATGATTAGTGCATCAATGACTCTGATATTCTCACTCCATGCTTCTGCTACGCTGCTGCAAATATCATGAATCAACTAAAGCTTCCGCTACTCTGATAAGAAGAAATCATGATCCAGAATGTGAGCATGTCGGTCCACTGTCACATAATCACATAATGTCAACATCACAATGGAAGAGTCAGAGAATTTATGGTAGCTGATGATCTCAAAGCTGGCTCGAAACTCATTATCACGTGGATCAGTTAAAGACCTCCACTTGAATTATCCAAACATGCGGAACATGAAGAATCAAAGACTACGAGCTACTGAGCAAAGAACATAATCAAGAATCCAAGAACCATCTAATGTAATATCCGTTTGTATTCATTGTAAATTGAGGTGACCTCCCTTAGGGGGAGATTGTTAGGAATCAGAAAATTCAGTCATTAAAGTGTCGGCCACCTCAAGTATATGTAATCATTAGAAATCTCGTAGTCGTAGTTATTTTATATTAATAAGTTGTTAGTTAAGTAATACCGTGGAGGACGGACGGGTCTTTACCCACTGTATGCCTGATCCACAGCCCTTATGTGACGTTTATTGTAAGACACTATAAATACCCTCTACCTTGCAAGGTAGAGGGTTGGAGCTTCAATATCACTTTTCTTTATTTTACATAGTTCCCAACTCTCTTCTATTTCTCTCACTAAAACTTTCTCTCTCTAAAACCTTATATACGCCTCTTATGTATTTGGTATGATGTGTTTGTGAAATCCAATATGTTACAGGAAAAACTACTTGCATCGTGTTACGTTGCCGTTACCGAGGATGAAAAAGTCGGTTGTTCACAACCAGGCGACACGTTTTGGTATAGGGTTATGAACGAGTTCGATATACTCAATTTTCAACTACGCAACAAGGATATGCTAGCAAGCAAGTGGAAAACGTTGAACCGTGATTGTCAAAAGTTCAACTCGATCTACAAACATTCAAAATGTTTGAAAAAAAAGTAGGGAAAATGAGTTGGATAACATGAGACGGGCTAGATAGATGTACCGTGACGAGCATAGAGGAGCGCCGTTTCCTCACGAGGAGGCGCGGGAGGTTTTGCGTAGTCATAAAAAATGGGATGCGCTGGAACTGGTTGATTTAACCGGCGATGTCCCACTCCAAACAAACGAGACGTTATTTGGTCATGATGCTCAACCTCGTCCGATGGGTAAAAAAACGTGTTTCGAAGAAAGCCAAATCCGAGACGACGGCGAGTATCGGGGGAGCGAGTACCGGGGGAACGGGCTAGTCAAGCCAATTCGGGGATGTTATGACATCCGAGTATCGTATCAAACGGGAAACCACCCAAGAAGCATATCGGGCGGCTATAGAAAAAGATCTAATGATTATGAGGTTGGAAGAGATGAAATTTCTCGGTACTGACACTTCCAAAATGGATGCAAACAGTGCGTATTGGATCGAGATGGAAAAGGAGAAAATCATCAAAAAAATATAATTTGCAACCAAAACATTAGATTTATTTGTATTTCGTAATTTGCTTATGTTGTAGAATCTTTTATGTCGTGTTTTTTTTTTATTTCGTATTTTTTATTTGTTGAAACTTTTTTTTTCCTTTAAATTCGTATTGTAATGTTTTAGTTTGAATGTTATGTTTTAGTTTTAGTTTGAATGTTATGTTATTTATTAAATGAAGTAAGTTTAGTTTAGGGGTTGAATTTGTAAATTTTATTTATTTATTTATTTATTTTTTTTTATTTTTATTTTTTTTTAAAATGAGACCCAAAATATGGTGTTATAGTAGTGTTATAATAAGAAGTGCTTCTTTTATGTTAAGATTAAAATGTTAAAACTGATATTGCACTGACATGTTTAACTCATAACTACACAAGGTGCTCTTATACGGAGTAAAAGAGTGCGTGTTTGATAGGTGGATTGTTTCTATGGACGAAGACAAGTGATGCAACCTTCCACACTTGTATACTTGATTATTAATTTGTTGTCCCAATGCTTAAATTTTGTCATGTCTTTTGTGAAATTTAGTAATTTTCAAATCTTCTTAAGTCTAAAGTTAATAATTAAAAAACGTGAATAATACAAAGTGATATTAATATGTTAAGAATAGGTACGTACTTGGAAAGTGAAAATGGATTGCTTGCCTACGAGGTTCAATATCTCTAGAAAGGGTATGGAGATTGATTCTATTTTATGTCCGTCTTGCAATATGGCAATAGAGTCGACAAGTCATATCCTCTTCAAATGTAACATAGCTAAAGAGATTTTTCGCAAGATTGCAAGTTGGTGGGATGTTGATTATGTGGAGCTCTCTTCATATGAGATTGGCTTGAGTGGTTGTTGAATTTTCGGATGTCTTCCAAACACAAATTGATGATAGAAGGGATCTCATACACTTATGTGGTGGACTATTAGGAACTTTCATAACACGAGTATCCTCGGATCAAAGCTTCAATCCAAGGCGTCTCTCTTCGAGGATATTGTTTTTCCGATCTTTCTATTGGTGTAAATTTAGAAGTAAGGCATCTTTTAGTTGGTTAGAGTGGTTGAAAAACCCTTACTTAGTAACGTTGTAATTTCTAGACTCTCTACTTGTTTTCAATATAATTGCTGTTCAAAAAAAAAAAAAAAAAATCCGTACTTATTCTTGGATTTGTTATTTAAATAAGCACTTATCAGTGGGTAACTAAATATGTAAAAAAAAGTGTGTAATGAAATTTAATCCGTTATTCATCTAGACATCCAGATATGCATAATACATATTTTTCACTATCTTTATGTTGAGCTTGATTATCTCTACTATAAATGTGTTTGGAAAAAGTAGCACTATGAGTGATCATTTACAGTAATTAGTAGCTATTAGCCACAGTTGTAAGCGTGCATTTAGTATGTTGTAATGAATCATAATCGTATGAGTTTGATATTAGTGGTAGGCCTTTAAGGTATGAAAGATCCATACATTGTCCTTTTGAGGTATATGAAGTATATAACATATCTATCATTCATTCTCATAATTGAAATATTTACATCTTCAACAAACACATGATTAAAATGAAAATTCATTCCGTGATTCCAATTATGGAATACCAAAAACGCACCCTAAGTAGTTACGAGAAGTAACAGTTTTTTATATAAAAAAAGTTTGATAACGTAATTGTAGGTGTAATTATAATGTGTAAAACGACTCATAAATGCTACTTCATTGAACGTTGAAAAATGAACATTCCGAAAAAATAAATAAAAAAACTTGATGTTGCCAAATGAGAATAAATACCACACCGTTCACCGCACACTACTTATTGTTCTTAAATGCCCAACGCCAAACACACTCTATATATAAAATAAAACATTTTTTTATTAAAAGTTAAAAACTTTTAAAAAATGAGTATGTTCGATTATTAATATACCTTTAATTAAAAATTGTAACATCAATCATTAAGTTAGTAATTCTAATATCTTTTAACCCTTAAACTTTATCATTTTTCATTTTTAATTTATAGATTTTTTTTTTCGAATTACCTACAAATTGAGATTTTAAGATCAAAGATCGTATTAGAATCACAAACTCGTAAATATAATTATTTATCGTTATATTTCGTCGTTATGTGAAATTCGTGTTCTTTTGATAGGCTTGTAAATGTATATATCGTTATAGAAAGTTAGGACTTTCTAGTTTTTATCCTCCAATGGAATCTCCATGATCATTAAAGGGTATGTACGTGTCAAGATTTATTGGAGTTGAAATATTTGCTGTTATAACAAAAAAGATATCATCGTGTCAACGAGACTAATATCATCGTGTCAACGAGACTAATAGACTATGGGTATATTTGGCGTAATGGGCTGGAGCTGGTGTTTAGGCTGAGGCTGAGGCTTAGTTAGGGTTGGAGTTTTTATTATATCTGAAGTTGAAATTTGTATTTAGGCTAAGGTGGCTGGGAAGATAGTTAGAGTTAGTGAAGCTTCGATTCGAAAAGATTTATTGTTTCGTGATGAAGAAGGGGCTATTTATTTTGATAAACAATTGCTTTGGGATACATTAAGGGATATTGGGTATGAAGGGTCTCTCATTGAAACAACTTTTAAGAAACCCTTGTTTAGTCCTCAATGGAAGTATCTAGTCCATGTTTTACTTCACTGCTTAAGTCCCAAGAGTACTTCATGGGAAAAATTTGGTTCAAATATAGCCTCGGCCTTAGTGGGATTAGCTACCAATCAACCATTTAACTTTTCAAGAATGATTTTAGATGGTATGCTATCTCACATCTCCAACGGTTCACCGTTTTTAATGTATCCAAGATTTGTTCAATTATTCTTGAACAAACAGCTTAAGGATGAGCCTAAACCTTCTAGCTTGCTACCAGTTGTAGTCCTTCCACCCAAGGTATTTACTTTCATGGCTAGAAAGAGTGACAAGTTTTCTAGGAGGAATACACCATTAACAGCTCACATGATGGAGGTAGTGCAAGTTGTTAGAGATGAAGCTGCTGAAAGTGAAGATCATGAGCCTTCTGTTTCAAGGGAAGGTACTGCTTCTCCACGTACTGCTTCACAGCAAGGTACTACATCTCAACCTACTGCATCTTTGCAAGATATTGCTCATGGAGATTCAGAACCAGAGGTAAACCCACCATCTTCTCCCAATGATTATACTTCCACAGACGGGTCTCAAATATCTGGAGGAGATGAGGGAGATATGACTTCTGAGGGTCAGGTTTTGGAAAATTATGCTTTGACACGGGAACTCTTGCGATTAAAGAAAGATTTTGAAGCTCAAGCTGCACAACTGAGGAAGTTGAACAACAAGTTTAGAAGATTGAGGAACTTTGTATGGCCATTAGTTCAACATCACAGATTAGAAAAAGGTAAAATGGTAGAGACAAAGAAAAAGAAGAAGCTAACTTTGGTAGAAATAAGAGCTATTGAAGTAGCTAAGAATGAAGAAGCTGCTAGGAAGCTACAAGCTGAATTGAATGCTGAAGTTGCTATACCAGAAAAGCCAGTTGTTATACCACAAAGACCACCAAGTATTGCTAAAGAAAGGAATGCTATGATGGCTTATCTAAAGGGTAGAGGATATACTGGATTACAAAGGTTGAAGTATATATAGATGAAAGATCTATATGATGCTGTTAGAGAAGCTTATCAAAAGGAAGTGGCTGGTATTATTCCTTTTGATGATGAAAAGCAGAATGAGGATGCAAGGAAAAGGAGCTTAAAGAGAAAGAGAACAACTGATGATGAACAGCCATCAAAGAAGATAGAATTGAGAACAAATACAGTTGATGAGCTGAGGAATTATTTAAGAGTTGTAGATTTTGAGCATCCTAAGTCTAAGGAAGTTGCAGTAAAGAAATCAAAGATGTCTACATTTGAAGTTGTAGAATCAAAGGACAGAGACTATCTTATGTTCCATAGAGAAGACGAAAGTTTTAGAGTATTTAATATGCTATGGGATATATTACACATGATAGATAGAGATGATCTGTTTCACCTGTATCAACTAGTGCAAGAATACTTTGAGCATATTCCATCAACTGGAGTTGGCTTAGTCTTGCTGGGAGATCTTATAACTATCTGGTAGACAGAAGAAACAAGCACTGATGCAATATGGAATAACCAAGAAGTTTGGGAGATTACAAGCTGGAGATTCTTTAAAGAATCAGGAGTGCATGTTTTGGAGTTAGAAGATGGGACTATGATCCATATGGTAGCAGAAAGAAGATATCCTCTTACAAGAGATCTTATGAGAAGAATGCTAGATCATGGTATGGAAGTTGAAGAGGAGAATGAAACAGCCCTTATGGTCATCGAATTGTTTATCAAATGGACAACTATGGCCGATGACGATGCATAAATACTGGTATGATTCATAGTTGTATAAATTTTTGAAAAATGAGTACTTTATTCAAAGTACTGTTGGACAAACAGTACTTTACAAAAGTACTGCTTGCAGCACAAAACCAGTAAAAAGTTTTTTTAATAGAAAATAAGAAAACATTTGTTAAGTGCAAAATAATTTTTGAAACACAAGTTATCAGCAACAAATGGTTTTTGAGATGGTTTCACTTGGTAAAAGTGCTTTGCACTAACACAACAAAAGGTTATCAGTTCACCATGTCTAACAAAAGGACTGGCTAATCCATGAACAAACGGCTCTGGTAAAGATATCTCAAATCCGTTTATGGTTGACAACTTGCCAATAAGTTGTATGGTAATCAACTCACCATATCTGCAATAGTGAAGAGTTGGCTAGCCCATAATTAAATGGCTTGTGGTAAAGGCTATGGAAAAAGCATTTATATGGTAATTAGTTCACCATGGTTGCAAGAAATAACTAGTCCAAAAGGGTATGGCTTTTGGTAAAGACTGGACAAATCCGTTGATAGCTGATGATTTGCTAAAAATCATATGGTTATCAATGTACCATGATTTTACACATCTAAACATTGGTTGCTCCAGAGTTAATGGCTTTGGTAAAGAGACATCAAAATCTATTAAATTTTCAATGATTCACCTCTCACAGGAGTTAACACACCTGGAAGTGATGAGAATAGACTGAAACTTTATGATCTGATGTACAATTTGCCATATGTTGCTGAGTAGCTGAAAAGATGAAGATTGCTGATAATGATTGCTGATAAGGATTGCTTATAAAGAATACTTTGATGATGATAATACAAGCACTGAGAGTACAAGACAAATCCGAAGATAAAGACACAATCTTTCCTTGAAAACAAAGCTGTTAAAAGTTAAAGATGCAAAGGAACTTGAAATCAAGCAAGTAGAATTCAAGTTAGGGGAGGATTATTGGGATATAAAAGACAAAGTACTGAAGAAAAGTTAAAGTGCTGAAGAAAGTCAAAGTACTGTTAATGAAGAAGTCAAAGTACTACTCACGTCAAAGTACTGCAAAGCTAAAGAACTGCTATATCGTTTATGAAAAGTTATGTTTATCTAGAATATTCTTAGAATTAGTATTACTTGTCGTACAAGGATTGTAATTGTAAACCGACTAGGGTACTCCTTATGCCTATAAAAGGACCCCTAGATTGGCATAAGAGATACGTGATTTAGAATTTACAAATACGATATTAGAGTTATTAGGGTTGTTAGTGAATCTGTGTATCAAGCAGGTTCAAAGTATTAATAAAATCGTTGAAGTTTAAGTTATTCTTCTTAGCTTTATTAAAGTAGTTTCCGCATACTTAATAGAGTAATATCAGTGTTTCATTGTTAGTAACTTAGGATTTATCCGAGGTTGCTAAGCCCTTACAAGCTACATAGTTAGTTTGGTCAGAGTATATCGATCCAACAAGTGGTATCAGAGCTTGTGTGGAAACTCTGATTAAGAAGAAACCCTTAAAACTGACTTAACTACAAACCCTAAAGATGTCGACTGAAGCTGCACCACCCCTATCCATCACCTCACTCAGAATTCCTATCATCAAGAAGGGAGAATATGATCTATAGAGCATGAAGATGAGGCAGTACATTGCTATTACAGACCATGCACTGTGGAATGTGATTGTCAATGGTAATGTCGTTCTTGAAGAACCTGTAGAAGTTCCTGGACAACCTAAACCACCTAAACATACCTTGCCAGCAGCTACAACAAGAAATCAAGAAAAGGCTCTCAACATACTGTTGTCTGCTATTCCTGATGGCCACCTACTCAAGTTTCATGATGCTAAGGATGCAAAACAACTATGGGCTGCTCTCAAGACAAGATTTGGAGGTAATGATGCTTCCAAGAAGATGCATAGAAATATGTTGAAGCAACAGTTTGAAACATTCACTGTTGGTGAAAGAGAAGGTCTTGATGCTGCCTATGATAGATTCCAAAATCTTCTTAGTATGCTAGAGTTATACAAAGCAGAGGTATCTGTTGAAGATGCAAACCTGAAGTTCTTAAGAAGTTTGCCATCCGTATGGCATGTGATTGCTACTATGATCAGAGGACAACCTGGTTTGGACACTATGGACTTTGATGATCTTTACAACCACTTAAAGGTGTATGAGCATGCGATGAATGGCCAAACAAGTTCAAAATCTCATAGCATTGCTTTTGTGTCTTCTGAAAATACAAGTAGTACTTCCACTAAAAGTACTGCTTATCATGCTCAAAGTACTGTTGGTGATAAACAGCATATTTACACAACCATGACTACCCCCACCTCATCACCAACAAACACCATCCACTCTGATGAAGTTGTATGCTCATTCTTCGCTCAACAAGCCACTTTACCTGTTACTTATGAAGAAGATTTGTCACAAATTGAAGAGGATGCTCTAGAAGAAATTGATATAAGGTGGCAAGTCGCCATGATCACTGCAAGGATCAAGAAGTTCATGAAGAAAACTGGAAGAGGCATTGACTTCAAACCCAAACAGGGTATCACGTTTGACAAGTCCAAGATTGAATGCTTTAATTGTTAAAGAACTGGAAACTTTGCAAGAGAATGCAAGTTTGCTAAATATCAGGCAAACAGAATGATTGATAAACCCAAGCTTGAAATAAGGGAAATTCCTATTACTGAACCAAAACCAAAACCAAAACCAAAAGCTTTGGTTGCTCAAGAAAATCTATCAGAGGTTGACTGGAGTGCTGAATTTGATGATGAACCAGTAACCTACTCTATGGTCGCAGTGGAAGAGTTTGATTGGAGCACAACTTTTGATGAGGAACCAGGATTTGCTGCTTTAGAATCAAGAGATGGTCTTGGAAACTTTGACTGGAGCATGAAAAGTGAAGAAGAACCAGTTCTGCTTGCCATGGTAGCTACTTCACCAAGTTCACCCACTATCTCTGAGGTATGTTCTAAGTGTAATGATTTTTATCAAAAAGTGCTTAAAGATTATGTAACTAAAAGAGATAATTGTAGAAGGTCTAGGTCTGAGGTAGCTGGTTATCAAATAAATTTAGAGTCAATGGAAGCCAAAATAATAACTCATGAAAATAATGAAATGGCTTGGGCAGAAAAATATGAGCAACAAGATTATCAATTAAAATTGAGTGAATGGAAGTTAGGATGTAAGATTTCTGAAATTGAAAAGCTGACTAAAGAAAGGGATGAATTGTTAGAAAAATTTGCTGCTTGGGGAGAATCTGGCCTTTCAAATGTTAGTTTTGTTGAAAAACAGAAAAGAGCACACATTAAAACTGGCCTAGGTTTTGGTATGGATTTAAGCAATACAGAAGAAAACTCACCTAGTGATAAGGAACAAATTGATTCAGATGAGATAACCACTAGTGATGATGAACTCATTAGCTTAGAATAAAACACATCTAGTAATGAGGAGTCAATTAGGAAAACACATCCTGAATTTAAGAAAGACTAGGGTTATCATGCAGTCCCTCCACCCACTGGTAGCTTTCAACCACTTAGGACAGATGTTTCTTGTTTTGGAGTAGACAATTTAGAGTTTAGGAAAAAGCTTACTGGTCAATCTAATACAGGTCCATCTAATTTTGAATCCCCAAAAGAAACAGTTGAGAAACCTAAGGATGTTAATGTTAAGAGTTCAGCAGTACCTTTATCTCAAAGTACTGCTAGACATTCAACAATACCTTCAAGAAAAACTTTTCAAAATACTACTAACTCATTTTGGGATAGTTTTGGTCATTCACCGAAAAGATATGATAGGTTTGGTCACAGAACTAAAGGAAGCAATTTTGGGATTATGGGTCAAAAATTATGTTTTGTTTGTTATAGTCCTGATCATTTGATTAAGGACTGTGACTTTCACTCAGATTACTTAAGCAAATTCCCAAAGACCAAATCTACCAACCATAAGCCAAGAGAGACTAAACCAGTTTGGAATCATTCACATAGGGTTAACCATAGTAATTTCTCAAAAGACTATAGGTACCCTCACCAGAAAAGACCTTTTTCCAAATCACCAGTACCCTCAAGCAACACTTTTCAAGGTACTGGTAAGACAAAGTTTTCTCAAGCAGTACCTTCTCAAAGTACTGCTAGATCCTCACCCAATCAAGGTACTGCTATCACTTTTTGGAATGGAAGTCCTAGGAGACCCAATTACTATCAACCTAGAAGGCGTTATACATCAAAAAGAGTACCTAGATCAAAGAAATCTGCAAAAAAAGTTAAAACCAACTGGGTCAAGAAAGAAAGTACTGATGGGGAACAAACAGTACTTTCAGCAAGTAAGGGTGAAACAGAGAATTTTGTTGAAAAAGAAAAAGAGAATTTTGATGAAAAAGAGAGTTTTGTTGAAAAACCAACACATGTTTTGGAACAAACGAAAATAATTGATCATGTGCTTAAAGATAGTGGAGATTACATAATTAAAGAATTTAAGTATGTCACTCCACAAGGGGAACACAAGTCAGTAATGGCTTGGGTTCCTAAAAATAACTAACTCTTTCATCTTTGTGCAGGGCAACCCAGAAGATGAGCTTAAAGATCATTTAATTGTTGATAGTGGTTGCTCTAGAAGCATGACAGGAGACAAAGAGATTCTGTCAGATTTTAGATCTTATTTTAGAGGAAGAGTTGCATTTGGGAATGATCCTAGTGGAGGTAGAATTACTGGAAAAGGAACCACCAAGGCAGGAAGCATAGATTTTGAGAATGTTCGTTATGTAAAGGAGCTCAAGTTCAATCTTTTGTCAGTATCTCAGATCTGTGACAAGAAGTACCATGTGTTATTCATTGACACAGAATGTCTTATTCTTTTCCCTGAGTTCAAGCTTGTTGATGATAACTTGGTAACACTGAGAGTACCAAGAACCAATGATGTGTACAATTTAGATATGAAGACTCTTAATTCTACTAAAAGAGCAACATGTTTAGTTGCAAAGGCAACACTTGAAGAAGCACACCTATGGCATAGAAGATTAGGACATGTGAATTTAAAGAATATCAACAAGTTGGTTAAAGGCAATTTAGTTAGAGGTTTACCTTCTAAAACATACAAGAATGATCACTCATGTTTGGCGTGCAAGAAGGGTAAACAACACAAAGCCTCATGCAAAAAGATTGAGGAAAGAACAATTAGAGATCCTTTAGAGTTGTTGCACATGGATCTATTTGGTCCTGTTTCTATTGCAAGCATAAACAAGAAGAAGTACTGCTTGGTTGTAACAGATGATTGTAGTAGATTTAGTTGGGTCTTTTTCTTGGGATTTAAAAATGAAACCTTTGATGCTATTCATGATCTTATAATAGCCCTTGAAAACTAATTGAGACTCAAAGTAAGAGGTATTATATGTGATAATGGGACTAAATTCAAAAACAAGTTTATGGATGAATTTTGTGCTAAGAAAGGGATTAAGAGGGAGTTTAGCATTGCTAGAACTCCACAGCAGAATGGTGTTGCAGAAAGAAAGAACAGAACCTTGATAGAAGCAGCCAGAACAATGCTTGCAGATTCATAATTACCTATTCAATTTTGGGCTGAAGCTGTAAGTACTGCTTGCTATGTATTGAATAGAGTATCAGTCACTAAACCTCAGATGAAGACACCTTATGAGTTGCTTATGGGAAACAAACCTAACATACGTTTTATGAAGCCTTTTGGATGTCATCTGACTATTCTCAATACTATTGATTCTTTGGGCAAATTTGATGACAAGTTAGAAGAAGGATATTTATTGGGATACTATACCAATAGCAAAGGATTTAGAGTATACAACAAGGTTACCAAAAAGGTTCAAGATTGTCTTCATGTTGAATTTTTAGAAGATCAAGAAAATCAAAAAGGTAAAGGTCCTGATTGGATGTTTGATCTTGATGTTTTGACTCCTTCTATGAACTATGTTCCTGTTAGAGAAGAAAATCAAGTTGTTCACAAAGAAGAAGATTTACAGTACATTATTCATGGAG
Source organism: Chrysanthemum makinoi (assembly GCA_910596185.1). Lineage (NCBI taxonomy): Eukaryota > Viridiplantae > Streptophyta > Magnoliopsida > Asterales > Asteraceae > Chrysanthemum > Chrysanthemum makinoi. The sequence goes on along the minus strand of OU343223.1, from coordinate 60,600,931 downwards.
TCAATATTAGACCTGATGCTGTTCCCGATGAAGAACCCACTATTATTGAGAAGAAGAAAAGTATTGATGAACCAAAATCCACTTTGTCTGCTGAAGATCAAGCTATTCAAGATGAACTTAATATGATGCTTTTTCAAGAAACAATAGCACAATCTTTTGAGAATGATCAAAGAAGAGCTTATGAAGAAGCAAAGAAAAAGGGTAAGTCTACAGATTACTCTCACAGTACTTTGGATCACAGTACTTTGGATCAAAGTATTGCTGCACCAATTGACAGTACTTCTGATGATTTGAATGATCCTAACATGCCTGGATTAGAAGACACTGATGATGAATTAGATGATGAAGGTATTTTCTCAAATTCCAATGAAGGAGCTGATTTCACAAATTTGAATGATGATCTTGAAGTTCCACAGACTCCTACATTAAGAGTTCATAAAGATCATCCTACTGGTCAAATCATTGGACCTTCTACGTCAGGTGTACTCACAAAAACCAAAGCTAAAGGTTTCTCTAAGCCACATAATGCTTTACTTAGCTTTGTGTATAAATAAAACAGGATGAATCATAAGGATCAACAAACATGTTTATTCACTTGTTTTATCTCTCAAGAAGAACCCAAGAATGTAGCTCAAGCATTAACTCTTAGGATTTAGTAAATCCAGGTATTAAAGTGTCGGTCACCTCAAGTATATGTATTCGTTAGAAAGCTCGTAGTCGTAGTTATTTAATGTTAAGTAGTATTTAGTTAAGTAACACCGTGGAGGACGGACGGGTCTTTACCCACTGTATGCCTGATCCACAACCCGTCAGGTGGCGTTTTATTGTAAGACTATAAATACTCTCTACCTCCTAAGGTAGAGAGTTGGAGCTCATAATAAGATTTTTCTTTCTCTCACTAAAGTTACCAAACCTCTAACTTTCTCTCTCTAAAACTCATCTTATACACCTACTTGTGTTTGTGTTTTGATGTGTATGTGAAATCCAATATGTTACAAATGGTATCAAGAGCCATGGTTAGATCATCTCTTATATATCCTTGGATTTCTAGTGGTTTTTAGATGGTTTTTGAGTTTGAAAAAGTGTAGTGGTTTTTGCATCATTTGGTTCATTTCTAGTGTTAAAGTTTGAATTTTGGGTGTACTTTTGTGTTTAGGATCATTGTATGTGCTTGAGTTTTGATTTGGTAAGCTTGAATCACTGTGGTTGAGCTTGTTTTTGATTAAAAAGTGTGTTTTTAAAGTTTTTCTTGGTAGCGACTTGGCTCTCGGAGTGAATTTCAACTTAGCGACTTGCTTCAGTAAAAAGTAGCGAGTTGTAGTGTTGTTTGGTGGCGAGTTGGTCCTAGCGACTTGTCTTTTGAGACAAGCCGACAAACAGTACACTTAGTAGATTCTCCACTACGGGTAGCGACTTGGTAAAGGTAGCGACTTGCTTTCAGTTTTGTTAGCGACTTGTACTTAAGTTTCTTAGCGACTTGGTGTTAGCGACTTGGACATTAGCGAGTTGCTATTTAGCGACTTGACTACTTAGCGACTTGGTGCTTAGCGACTTGCTGTGAAAATTCGTAGCAACTTGGTGTCTTAGCGACTTGACATTATAGCGACTTGATTTCATAATACTTAGCAACTTGGTGCTTAGCGACTTGGCTTAAGGTTTCTTAGCGACTTGGTTGAATTATTGTTTGTAATACGGTTTTCTCTTGATTCAGTAAAATCCCGTGAAAGAATCTATTTCCCGGTTTAATCATAGAGTTTTAAAATCCCGTGTAATCGGTTAACATGTCTACCACCGTACCTACAATCATCTCCACTGTTGTTGAGGATGTTCAAGCAGCTGGTTCAGATACTCGTCCACCCATGCTTGACAGACCTGACTACGACTCTTGGGCTCAACGAATCAGATTGTACTGTCTTGGAAAGGAAAATGGGGTCAACATTCTCAAATCCATTGATGAAGGACCTTATCAGATTGAGACCACAAGAGACTTAATTGATACAGCTGCAGATGGATCAATGATCTATGGAATAGACAGACCAAAGACGTATGATGAGCTCAATGATAAGGAGAAAAAGAGGTTTGATGCTGATATCAGGGCCTCAAACATCATACTACAGGGTCTTCCAAAAGACATTTACAAGCTGATCAATTACAACACTGAAGCCAAGGCAGTTTGGGATGATGTCAAGATGCTTCTCTCAGGTTCTGAATTGACTATAGAAGACAGAGAATCACAACTATATGATGAATTTGAACACTTCAAGATGAAACCAGATGAGAGTGTCTATTAGTACTACGTGAGATTCAATAAGCTTGTGAATGACATGAGGAACATCAAAATGACCATGCCAAACATTCAGCTGAACTCAAAATTTGTGAACAACTGATAACACTACACGCGTCATTCGGGGTCAAAGGAACTTCCTTTTCTTCGAGCAAGTTTTATAACACCCTAGGCAGTGAACCTAATCGTTGTAGTGTAGTATTAGGACGGGTATTGATATCGTTCTCTAGGGGAATAGGAATGCTAGTGAGAAGTTACTACGCTAAGGTTGGGGTTGAGGAAGATTATTTTTTATCTTTTTTTATGTTTTTTAGGAAATGGAAAAGTACGAATCTCGGGGTTTGGATTTGGGGGGCTGGTATTTCTACCGATTACTCTACTTATCTAATTATCTAATTAACTAAGCTAAGGGTAGTCTATGTCTATTGTTGTGTGCTCGTATGATGATTAAAAATGTGTTTACCTAGATGCTACTACTCCCTAGTTATCTCCTATTGATGGTTGAATTGTCACGTCCTTATTCTTAACGCGTTGTGTTTTCTAAGGTCGTAAGGTGTGCATTCCCTAACTCTTTGAAGTCACCTTTAAGTGTAGTAAACGAAATCCACTAAGTCATTCATAAACTAACTTTGAGGTTATCTTTGGGTTTAGTAAACGAAATCCACTAAGTCATTCATAAACAATCAAAGATTTATCAAGTATTAAACACAACGATAGCCTAGTCGCACTCCTAAGCCAATTACAATTAAGATAAGAGACAACCTAACAATAATTAACAACTAGGTTTCATATATCTAAGCAAACACACAAGTAATTTAGCCGGATATGGTAAACATGCAAGCATACACACAATCAATTGAAGACATAATTAAATTAATGAAGTAAACAACTTATCTTGGTGTAAGATAGGGTTTAAAACCCTAAAATACGACCTTGGTTCGGTTTAGGTTTTACTCCAAAAGTTTACCCAAAAGACTACCTAAAACTGAAAAATTCGGATTCTATATATAAGATTACATGTGCGACGGCGTCACCTTATGATTTGTGATGCCGTCGTGACGCCGTCATTAGGGTTTTGTCTTGGCCAAGTTAATGTTGCGACGGCGTCACCTTATGCTTGTGACGCTGTCCTCTTTAGCTTCTGACGTCGTCTGGATTGAATCTAGGCCGTCTGAGTTGCGACGGCCTACTCTTTTAAAGCCCGACGCCGTCCTCCAAAGACTAGCAATTTCTCTTCGAGTCTGTCACAACTTCCTCCGACGGCGTCGCAGATTAAGCAGTGACGCCGTCTCCTTGTAATTTATCAGCTTGAGTATCTCGATTCTTGACTTTGGCCATTTTCTTCATATATTCTCGCCTTTTCGTCCAAATAAGTGCCATTACAGCAGTTTGCCTTCAAGAGACCTAAAAGTGAAAAGGAACGATATTAAGTAATAACGGATACAAAAGTGATCAAATAAGGGCTTAAACGACCCCTCAAAAAGGTACATTTTAAATCCTTATCAAATATCCCTACACTTGGTATTTGCTTGTCCTCTAGCAAATGTGCTTTTAGCCAATTAATTTATAAGTTAGGGGTCATGAAGCATTGGTTTGAAACATTCCACAACACATATAAGCCCAAAATTCATAACAAGCACGAAATTACATACTAGCACCTCACATGGGGTGTTTGGATACTCACATCTCTCGGGTGTATATGAAATATAGCAAATTGGAAATGGAAGATAAACACTCATTAACCGGTCCTAGTACATAGATTACCATAGGCTTGAGAATAGATCAAACCTCCGTCGCTTGGGCGTAAGCACCTAGGAAAGACTATCAAAGAGGTCTTTAAAGGGTTGTAACGTTAGGCTTACGGTAGGGAAACAAAGGGTTTGGTGGGATAGGCTTTTTAGTGGTGACAAGTCAAAAATCTCAATGTTATATGCATACGAAGAATGGCGTTGCTAAGCCAAGACTCGGCACTCTAAACTCTAGATAACTGAAATAAACAAACATAAATTTAAAGATAGATGTAGGATGGTAGCCCGTTTTTTTTTTTTTTTTTTTTTAATACACTTTTACTCTACCATCCTCTACGATAACATCAAAATGATAGGGGTTTATAGGACAACCCTACACTTTAGTTTTTATTACTCTAACACTAATATGACCCGAATTGAAAAGATCAAAACACTTGGAGTACGTTATTACGCAAATAAGGGAATTGGCGTTCCCTTTTTGTCATTTAAAACTTTAACTTTTCCCATGAATCCCAATCGTCCCAAAACTATATACAAAGGATATGACTCGACTTAGCAACTCATGCAAGCAACTAGATAATTGAATTAAGGGTTTAGGGTGATAACAATAATGCACTAAAAGTGAGTGCATATAGGGTAGGCTAAGGCGATTTGGGTGTATATTTGGGGGTGGGGTGTAGACAATGTTCTCCATTGATATTCCGGAAAACCGAAACATCATGAGAACCGCGAAAAGGATAGGCTCTGAGGGTTTAACTAGGGGTATCGTGTACTAAAGATGAGTACAACGCAAAGGTGTGGGGGAATTACTCAACCAATGTGGAAGAAGTAATTATATTACGGGTATCAAACAAGGGTTATCCTAATGCCTCTTATCATTTAGTTATTCCTAACTACACAAGTGTAGTCTTACTAGCGATCTCGGAATGCATCACAAAACAAGTTCTAGAATCTAATATACTACCGGTTCACACTCTAAGGATTGAAGATGAATGCTTCAATTCCTACTAATCTAAGGGCGATCCTCACATTTTTGGTGGAATTTAAGCGGTAAAGGGTTTTGTGCTAGTCATATAACTTCCTATCCGTGAGACGCTTTTGTTAAGACTAATGGCCCACTCCTATATATCATGAAAAATTTTAAATTTGGTGCCAAAATTACCCTAACCGACATTTTCTCATGGTTTATTACAAAAGTGCAATTGGACAAAGCAAATAATCAAGGATAAGCATAGTTTCAAAGTTCCCGTTTTATTTTCCCTCCCAACACTTAAACTGAACATTGTCCCCAATGTTCCCCTAAAGTATCAAAGTTATGATAAAAGAAGGTAAATAAAAACGAAAGAAACTAGTACTCCCCTGATTAGCTCGGTAGGATCCGTGTGTGAAGTAGTGGTTAAATCCTTTCCAAGAAGAATGTATGCGTGAAAAACTCCTCCAACTTTATGTATCTTCTTCTTGATAAACAAAACCTGCACACTTGAAGAAAACAAACGAAACCTTCGCGTAAAATTGGCGGTAATAATATATAAGACTCAATTTAAACTAGGATATAATGCTTGTGGAATGGATGTTTATAGAATTTCTAAGAAAATTTAGACCTAGAAATTTCCAAAAATTTTAAGTAGCTCAGAAAACGAGAAAAATTGATCTAATGTTTTTATTCCTTCCCGACTGCCAGTTGAAATCCACGCCCAAGTTATCCTCGACAAAACTTGTCTGCGATTTTCTAGAAAAAATTCTGAAAAATTTATATCTTTAGAATCTGGAAAAATTTCTGCAAAACATCCATTATGACTCGATACAAGCATTTGACTCGAACAAACACGCAGATATATCTTTTAATCAATTGTTATTCTCATGTTCACGTTTCTTATGAAAACGTGTGTAATCCTCCCTACACTTATCCTTTATTTAAAATACCTTTATATGCAATTAAGACGAGGTTAAAAATAAAATAAAGCATTTTTACAAATTTAAACATGAGAATAAACAATCAATAAAACATATATGACACTAACAAGCAAACAATTAAGCATGGGTAACCTCCCACGAATCGCTTTTCTTTATTTATGAGTCTTGTAGCTAGACTCGAAGTCATGCCCCTACGTGACTTCATTACCGTCACCTTCTACTTTCACTAGCCCTTCATCAAAAGGACGTAGACGTTGTATGCTTACCATGGATTCCTTCCCAAAGTTGTCTATTATGATGACGGTTTTATCTTTTAAATTAGTTTCCTTCACCGTATAAGGCCCAAACCATCTTGGCTTATTCCTTCCCCATAATGCCTTTATTCTTGATTTATACAAAAGCACATTTTCTCCATTCAAAAATTCCTTAGGGTTCTTTTGAGTTTGTGGTATTGTGGTATAGTTATTTCCTAAGTTTTTATCACGTTTCCACAATGTCGCATTTAACCCTTGAACCATGAATTCTCTAAGTCCTTTTTCCCATTCAGCCGTTTTCTTCTTAACGACATTATTAGAGACTTGCGAATTCTTATCTTTTACCTTCTCCATAATCCTCAAAGGATATCTCGGAACAATAGGTATCCTAACTTGTCCTTTTCCACTTTTGAGTATCATAATCCCTTCACCGCATTTGATGGTTGCCTTGCCGGTGGTCAGAAAAGGTGTTCCCAGGATTAATGGCAGGTTTTTGTCCTCCTCAATGTCTACAATTGCGAAGTCTACCGGATAGACAATACTGGCAACCTCAATTAAGACATCCTCCGCTATTCCTATGGGATAAACATATGAATGATTTGCTAAGGAAAGTCTAAGATTGGTCTTGGTCGGTTCCTCATTAGTCAACTTATTATAGACTGACAAATGCATTATGTTTACATCGGATCCCTGGTCGGCCAAGGCATTTAGGTCCTCTAAGTCACCTATGCTACATGGAATTACAAAGTTCCAGAGATCTCTTGCTTCTTAGTTACTGGCTTTCTCGTAATCGATTCGACATAGGTCCAATAGGCATGGTGTCATACTCTTCTTCTCCTATTTCAACTAAGAGGGCTTTCCTAAGAACATCATTGCACCTAAAGTTTTTCACTTGGTTAACGATTGTTTTCTTATTGATCTCATGCTTAAGGTAATGCTTGATGAATTTGGGTTCATCATCAGTCCGAGCCTCATTCATATCCTTACTATCCTTTGCTGACTCTTCTTCTCAACTGTCCTCATCGGAAGCAATGGAAATGAGTGGCGGCGTGCTCATCGCTCACTAGCACCTTTTGGGGAATCTTCTTCTTAGTGTACTCTTTCACTAAGTCCATCATCTCCGCCATTTTTCCTCGATTTCATCCTTTGTCCATGAAGGCTTTTAAGAGGGTGTCGAGCTTGGTTGTCATCTCGCTTTGTCGCTGCTTGAAATCGGCTTCAAGTTGCGTCAATCGAGCTTCTTGAGATGACAAGAATTTGGACACCATTCCCTTAAGACTAGTAGAAGTTCCTGTTTGAGGGTTGTTGTAGGATTTTCCTGTTATTTGGATCGATCTTAGAGTCTCTAGGAGCTCATTAGGAATTTGACTTGATTCGTTCGAGCATCCTACGATTGAAGGTTGTGAGTCAATGGTGAGTCAATCGGCTTTTGGACAACGGGGTCATTCCAAAATTGCTTTCATAGAGCAAGGTCCTCTATTATACCCACGATTCTTCCGCTGCGAGTTTACTAAGTTTACCACTGGTCGATGGATTTTTAGTTGAGAAGTTGACACGAACTAAAGATTTGGGCTTGAAGCCAAAGATCGATGCCGTGATGAGGGACTTTACAGGAGCAAGTCCTTAAATCGAGTCCACTTAGTACGAGTTTCGTCTTGACGTTGTTGGAACATCAAGATGTCATTCCTTAGGTAGTTCCTCAGTGGTGAGATCATCCCTGGATCCGAGGGAAGTCGGTCAAGCCAATTACTAGCTTGGTCCCCAGAGAGAATTGGAAGAGACGGACGCCGGGTCTCCGAGTAGTAGCATCAAGGTCAATAGAATCGACAATTTTAAGGAAGTCCTTAAGATCGATTAGGGTCCATGGAATGCACATCCATTTTGCACCAACCGGATGGTGTCGGATCGCAAGGCCGTAGTTTGGGCTTGGTCGGAAGCTCAATGGTGTTCCTATAGCCTAGGTGGCTTGGTCTCGAGTATTCACCAAGAGTACGGCTTGCTGGCGGACAATGATTTGAGGGGGTTTTCACCTATGATGAAAAGTGATGGGGTTACTAACAAAGGTCACGAAGAAGGGGGATAGACTAAGAGAAAGCTAAAAATGAGAAAAAAGTTTACTTGATAGGAATCAAGCAAAGAAACCTAAACGGGGTAGACTACTAACTAGCTTCTATTCCTGCTGCCAAAACTTGATAACGCTAACGCCGCTCTGGTCAAAGGAACTTCCTTTTTCGAGCAAGTTTTATAACACCCAGGCAAAGTGAACCTAATCGTTGTAGTGTAGTATAGGTTATTGATATCGTTCTCTAGGGGAATAGGAATGCTAGTGTGAAGTTACTACGCTAAGGTTGGGGTTGAGGGAGATTATTTTTATCTTTTTATGTTTTTTAGGAAATGGAAAAATATTTAATCTCGGGTTTGAATTGGGGGTTGGTATTTCACCGATTACTTACTTATCTAATTATCTAATTAACTAAGCTAAGGGTAGTCTATGTCTATTGTTGTGTGCTCGTATGATGATTAAAAATGTGTTTACCTAGATGCTACTATCCCTAGTTATCTCCTATTGATGGTTGAATTGTCACGTCCTTATTCTTAACGCGTTGTGTTTTTAAGGTCGTATGTGCATTCCCTAACCTTTGAAGTCACCTTTAAGTGTAGTAAACTAAATCCACTAAGTCATTCATAAACTAACTTTGAGGTTATCTTTGGGTTTAGTACTATCCACTAAGTCATTCATAAACAATCAAAGATTTATCAAGTATTAAACACAACGATAGCCTAGTCGCACTCCTAAGCCAATTACAATTAAGATAAGAGACAACCTAACAATAATTAACAACTAGGTTTCAACACAAGTAATTTAGCCGGATATGGTAAACATGCAAGCATACACACAATCAATTGAAGACATAATTAAATTAATGAAGTAAACAACTTATCTTGGTGTACGATAGGGTTTAAAACCCTAATATACGACCTTGGTTCGGTTTAGGTTTTACTCCAAAAGTTTACCCAAAAGACTACCTAAAACCTGAAAAATTGATTCTATATATAAGATTACATGTGCGACGGCATCACCTTATGATTTGTGACGCCGTCGTGTCGCCGTCATTAGGGTTTCGTCTTGGCCCAGTTAATCTTGCGACGGCGTCACCTTATGCTTGTGACGCCGTCCTCTTTAGCTTCTGACGTCGTCGGGATTGAATCTAGGCCGCCCCGAGTTGCGACGGCCTACTATTTTAAAGCCCGACGCCGGTCCTCCAAAAACTAGCAATTTCTCTTCTGAGCCGTCACAACTTCCTCCGACGGCGTCGCAGATTAAGCAGTGACACCGTCTCCTTGTAATTTATGAGCTTGAGTATCTCGATTCTTGACTTTGGCCATTTTCTTCATATATTCATTTCGCCCAAATAAGTGCCATTACAGCAGTTTGCCTTCAAGAGACCTAAAAAGTGAAAAGGAACAATATTAAGCAATAACGGATACAAAAGTGATCAAATAAGGGCTTAAACGACCCCTCAAAAAGGTACATTTTAAATCCTTATCAACAACATGAATCCTGAATGGCACAAGTTTGTCACCTCTGCTAACAAAAGGATTGAAGAATACAAACTATGAGCAACTCTATGCATTCCTTCTTCAGAATGAGAGGCATGCTATGTTTGAATAAAGGATTCTTGATCCGTTCAAAACCAACCGTGGAGAGTCAAGCTCGTCAAATGATTCAACTGTTTTCTACACAAATGTGGGAATTACCACCAAAGCTTCTCAAGTTATACCCATGGGTAATGGTAATCACAAACTCATTCCCGATCCAAAGTTCAAACAAGCTGATGCACCGTGGGAAACTTCATTAATCAACTGCTCTCATGATTTGTCAAAACATGAACTCTCCCACACACCAACAACAACCTCATAACAAAGATCCAATCCACACAATCAAGCCACTATCAGAGATGGGAAGGTTATGGTGCAGCCAGTTCAAGAAAGGCCGTACGAACAAGGAAGAGGTGGAGTCGGTAGAGGATATGTGGGAAATCGACCGGGAAGGATTGGAAATCAAGGACAAGCAAAGCCAATAAAATGCTACAACTGTGGTGGTGAGGGACATATTGCTAGGAAATACACATTGCTAAAACGCCCTCAGAATGCAGAGTACTTCATGGATAAGATGTTGCTTGTGCAAGCTCAGGATAATGGAGCAGCTTTGGATGAAGAAGAGTTATTGTTTCTTGCTTAAGGGAATGCCAAGACATATGATGCAGATGTGGATGAGCAACCAATTCTGGAAATAGGTCACAATCATCAGAATGCCTTTCAAGTAGCTGATTGTGATGCATTTGACTCTGATGTCGATGATGAACCTACTGCCTGCACAATCTTCATGGCTAGCATCTCACCTATGGTTTCTCCAAAGATCTCTCCACCACAACAAGCTGGTCCATCCAAAGATAAAATCATCTCAGAGGTATTAAAACTATATGATGATGTTGATGAGCGAAAGATGCATAATGAAGTACAATCTCTTGAAACTTATGAATCTGATATTGATGATGTGGATAATAGCAATATTGTTCCATATGATCAATATGTGAAGCAAAGTGAAAGTGAGGGTGTATCAAGTAATGCATCTTTCGCAGTCAATGATGACTATGTTTTTGATGAATACACTGCATGTGCCCCTAATGATTCTGTTATCTCTGAGCTTAATGCCTATAAAGAACGAGTTGCTATTTATGAACAACGTGCTAAATTTGAGTTGACCACCCGTGAGCAGGAAATGGATGACCAAATGCGTACAATTATTAGAGAAAGTAATTTTAGAGAAGAAGTATTAAAACAAGAGTTAAACTCCTTACAAGAAAAGCTTTCTAAAACTGCTAAGCAAAAACAAGAACTTCAAGAAAATGTGAAAATGCTTAAGCAAGAATTCAATGCTAAGGAATCAAAACTTTTGATTGATTTTTCTAATCTAAAAACTTTGAAAAGCAAGCTTGAAAATAAGTTGTACGTACAAGGAAACACCATTCAAACTACTCACTTGATCACTAAGCATAGAGTCTTAAGCGATAAGCATAGCATTCCCCTTGTTGTGGAACCTAATCCTGTGGTTGTTAAAAAGGCTAGAGCTGCCCATAATGTAATCTATGATGGTAATGAGATTCTTAAACCTAGACAGAGACCTAGTTGCGTTGAGTGCACTGAGGAAGATAGAACATTAGAGGATGCATCTAGGGAGAAAATGAATAAGAAGCTAGATGATCCTGAATGTAAAAAGAATAACATAACAATCAAACCCCATGATTACAAAAAGAAAAATTGGAGCTCCTTGAACAAGTTTAAGCCTCAAATGTTGTTAATACCCTAACAAGTGTTCTGGAAAAAGGATTTAGATAAGTAAAAAGCAGAGTGATGAGTGTGTAAATACTCATCATTTTTGGTCAAATCTGGACTGCAAAACATTTAAAAACACTCAGAAATGCATCAAAATACTGAAAATATCCAAAAATTGTATTTTATATGTTTCAGATGCAAAATGTTTAAAATCAGATGAAAAACGAGCTAAGTTTGCAGAATTGGCAGTTTCAGTCCCTCAACTTTTAAATCTTGACAAAATCAGTCCCTGAGCATTTGTTTTGGAATAAAAGTCAACCCAAGTCCTTTCAAAATCAAAATTTATCAAAAATGATCATTGGGTAAAAATTTTGGAGAATTTACAAGTTTGGTCCTTCAAGTTTCAAAATTGGCAAAAATAGTCCTTGGAAGTTTAAAAATGTCTTTTATGGTCCTTGTACTAATGAAACTTGGCAAGATTGACCCTTGGAATAACTTTGAAAAATTGGCAGAATTGGTCCCTCAAGTTTGGTGAATTGCAGTTTTGGTCCTTTTATATTACAAACCTAAGCCATGACCCTTGACCCTTGCTTGACCCCCTGCCAAAGCCACTTGACCCCCCCAACTTGACCCTTTGTCTATTAATAAACCCCCAGTCAAACAGATGGTCAAACCCCGCCCTTTTTCCCTCCAAACACTTCACCTTCACCAACTCTCTACAACTCTCCCATCACCCCTCACCTCCAGCTCACAACCCACACCCTTATCACTCCAAGAAGCATTAAATGCTTCCCCCTCCTTGCAATCAATCGAACCCAACTGGCAATATCTCATTTTGGCGCCAAAACTCATCAATGGCTAATATCATCTCTAATGATCCAATGGCTCCAAATAGAAGTGAGATTTACTCAGAGGACAAGTGGAAGACCTTTTGCTAATAAATAGAAGGAAGAGAAGGCAGAGAAGGAGAGTAGTTAAATTTTTAGAATTTCTTGTAAAATCGTTTTTATTATCAATGTCTTAGTTTAAGTCTAAAATTGTAATCTCCAGTTTCTATGTACTAAACTTAAGTTGTTTAATCATTGTAATTTACTTTCAAGTATCAATTCAAGGTTTTATCATAGTTTCATGTTTTTATGTTCCCTGTTATAAGTTCAGTTTACATGTCCTTAAATCCAAGCTCCAAAGAGCTTATTTCTAAATTCAAACAAGCCCACTGAAGCTGTTGATAGCTTTCAGTGAGCTTTAGAAACAGATTCACTCAATTCAATACTTGGTCAACGAAAGTCAAACTGTGGGGAAATTTTGGGTTAAGCAGTTATGGAAATGGATTAGGGTTGATGCAGAGCTGGTTTTAGGTTGATTTTGATTAGAATAGTGGTGTTTGGTTCTGGATTAAGCTTCACATAAGCTGGATCACTTGTGAGTACGTATCCTAGTTCCATATCTAATATAGTCTGCATATTCTATTTGAGTTTGAATCTATGGTTATTAGTTCTTATCTGTTCATTAAACTGTTATTAGGTTATATTGATTCAGTTTCAGCATTAGCATAAGCTAGATAATCATTTAGGTAGAGTAATTAGCAAAACAGTTAGTATAATAGTGTGTTTGGATCAGATCATTGATCTGAGATTGAGGTTTGTTAAGTGGTTAAGCTCAGTTGCTTGAGTCCAATTCAGGTCTAGTATAATCATTTTAGTCATCAGTTTGCACCTTAGAACACTAAAAGTCAAAATAGCCTTCATTCATTTCTAGTTTCCAATTCAGTTAGAAATTAGGAGATCATAAGCTTGAATTGTGTTTAGAATTCACTAGAGTAGCTTAATTTAGCTTTATTATGGCTTATTTCATCATTTTCAGTTGACAAATTAGCATCAAATCTCACTTAAGTCAACTTTTCATTGTAGTCATTAAAAGTCAAAAACCATAAAAACCAGTTTTTCCAAAACTTTGTGGATTTTTCATGAACTCAGTTTTGAGTTAAGATAATTGATACTTTGGGATTTTCTAGTTCAATTGGTCTTTAGTTGAAATCTGATTTTTGTAGAATTTTTGTAATTTTTTATAAGCTTCAAATCAGCTTGTATATTAAGCTGAAAGTGCCCTGTGCACACATGCTCAGCATACACTGAGTGTGCACAGGTTTGTGCAGAAGCTCTCAACAAGCTCATGAGAGCTTGTCTTGGTCTGATTTTTGGTTTATATGCTCCTTGCCAGGTCTACTTGAGATTGTGATATTTGGTTTTGGGTTTCAACTAGGGTAGACAGCTTATTTTTAAGCTTGAAATCAGCACACCAGAACTGAACTTTCTTATTTGATTTTGAACTCATAAGCTAGTAGCTGGTTGTCTAGAGGTTCATAGCAGCTGGAATTAGTTGTTTATAGATAAGTTTGGCATATTTTAGCTTCTGCTTTCATTTGGTGGTCTTTAGTGCTTATTTGCTTAATTTGAGTGCTTATTTGTAAGCACATTTCACTACAGCTTCATAATCTTGCACACTAGTATATGTTTTTATATTTTTCATAAATTTAGAATAATATTTTAGACTTTTCCTGAATTTTTCATAATTTTCCATTACTGTTTGCTATTTTTCTTTATTTTAATCAGTTTTTAGGACTTTTTAAATAGCTTTTAATACAAATAAATCAGAAAATCTTCAAAAAAATAATTTTTAAATTTTCATAGATTAAGATAAATATAAAAAGCCAAAAAAATATTTTTCCATAATTTTCCTAGTTTAAATAGTAATTTTTAGCAATTTAATTAGTTTTAAATAGTTTTTAAATCATAGAAATTAGAATATAAATCAGAAAAATAAAAAATTAGTTTTGAAAATTCTCTTTAGTTATTTTAGATTTTTGAAAAATAGTTTCACAATTTTCCTCTTTAAATTCATAATTTTTAGTATTTTAATTTAGTTTTAAAGTTAAAATTAGTTTTTAATTCAAATTTATAAAAGAAAAATCAAGAAAATCCATTTTTAAAAATAGTGATAGCGTTTATTTAATATAATTTAGCTTTTTAATTTTCTTTCTCAGATTTTTCCTTTGTCATCTAGTATTATCATTAACCCCCTTCCTGTTCAATATCACCCGATCACTACACGTTTAGCTTCAATCGCACAGCTCGTTGGGACTTAACGACCTGGGGAAACACTAAACTCTCCTGGAATTAATTGCTTTGGTTTTAAACTGTCTGACTTTTATTACGGTTGACCATTCACAAGTGGTTAACTTGTGTGATAAAAGATAGACCGTTTGGGAGCCAATCAAATTTTGGCGCCGCTGCCGGGGAGCTGTGCTAACAATCTTACGTCTAGCAGATTAGTGATTTGAATATTCACTCCTTGTTCATACCATCTATATATGTTTATACTTTCTTATAAAAATCCAAAAACATCTTAAAACCATAAACCCCAAAAGATTCTTCTTACCCCATTTTCATAATTCCCTTGACTCTGAAATTTCTTAGAGTCAACTCTAGTGTATGCGCACTCGCTCTTCTAGGTCTGTGAGCTCATTTCGTGAGCTTGTCAGGATTCCAAGAAGGCGTATCCGTAGACGTTCTGCCCCATCAGTCGGATCTGAGATCCGGACTGCTCGCACTACTTCCGTTATCATGGCGGAAGAACGTCCTATGTGCGAGCTTCACCAGGCACCCATCGATGGGTATGGAGATGCTATTGTTATTCCAGCCATTGTGGCTGAAAATTTTGAACTCAAAACCGGGTTACTAAATCTTGTAACCTCAAGTCAATTCTATGGTTTTGAGAGGGATGATCCTCATGCTCATATTCGATGGTTTAACAAGATTGCATCTACCATCAAATACAAGAATGTCCCTACCGATGCTGTCAAACTTCTTCTCTTCCCATTTTCCCTCGAGGGACAAGCCCGGATTTGGCTTGAAAAACAACCCCCTCAATCGATCGAAACATGGGAAGACCTGGTGAAGAAATTTGTGAACGAGTTTTATCCACCTTCCAAAACCACGAGTCTTAAAAACGAAATCATCAAGTTCACACAAAAGTTTGATGAATCCTTCAGTGAATCGTGGGATCGTTTTAAGGAGTTGCTCCGCAAATGTCCTCACCATGGTTTCTCCGAGTTGATGCAACTCGATACTTTCTATAATGGAGTGAGTCAATCTGATCAAGATTCTCTCAATTCCTCCGCTGGAGGAAATTTCTTGAGCAAAACTGTAAAAGAAGCTTTAGCGATAATTGAAAACAAGTCTAAAGTCCGCACTGCACGAAGCAAACCGGTTGTTTCCCAAGTCAGTGTTGGTCCTTCTGCTTCATCGCCCGTGAGTCAATCTAGCACCGATGCCAAGATTGACAAACTCACGGAAGCAATTCAAGCTTTGGTTCTCTCCAACCAAAAGAAAGTTTCTTTTCCACAAGCTTCACCTCCTGCTGAAGTTAAGAAAGTGGAAGTATGTGTTACTTGCGGCCCCCATGCCTATTACAACTGTATGGCCACCGATGGTAACCCTTTTGAAGCAAACGCTGTGGGCGGGACTTCCAATTCAAGAGGCAACCAATACCGTGCTCCTATGGACCCGAACCACCGTCCTAACCACTACCCTGGACCACCCGGTTTCAACCAAAACCAAAACCGTAATCAAAATCAGAATAGAACGAACCAAGGTTTTCAAAACCAAGGTAATTTTAGTCAGAATAACGGTTTTCAAAATCAAAGTCAAAATTTCCAAAACCAAGGAAATTTTAATAGAAACCAAGGTCAGGGAAATTTCAACCCAGGGTATTTTCATGGCAATAATCAAGGAAATTTCCAAAATCAAGGCCCTAATCCAAACAACAGAGGCCAGAATTTTCCTACACAAAATCAAGCCATTGTTCCAACTGGACCATCATCTGATGAGTTGTTGAAGCAATTCATGAAATCCCAAGAGGAAATGAAGAGGTTGTTGGTTAGCCGATTTCGATATTAAGAAGTCTTTAAATGATCGACCCTCGGGCTCAGGTACTTTACCTAGCAACACGATCGCTAATCCGAGGGGTGATGCAAAGGCGATCACAACCAGAAGTGGTACTTCATATGATGGACCCGCTATTCCTACTACCTCTTCTTCTTCTCTCCCGAAGGTAGTGGAAAGTGAACCTGAGGCGACAAAGGACCAAGTGCAACCCACTAGCTCACAAAGTACAACACATGTCCATCCTCAAGTTGTCCCGAAACCCAAATCCAAACCAGGAGTTGTTTTTGAACCTCCAGTTGAAAACCCCAAATCCAAAACCTCTATTCCTTACCCATCACGTTTAAATGAGCAAAAGCTCCGCGAAAAAGCCAGTCATCAAATGGAAAAATTTTTTCAAATTTTCCAAGAACTACATTTTGACATAAGCTTTGCGGATGCTATCATGCTGATGCCCAAGTTTGCATCAACTCTCAAACACATGTTAAGCAACAAGGAAAAACTGTTTGAAATGGCTAAGACTCCTCTGAACGAGAACTGCTCAGCAGTTCTGTTAAAGAAGCTTCCCGAGAAGCTTGGAGATCCTGGAAAATTTCTTCTACCTTGTGTTTTTCCAGGAATGATTGAATGCTTTGCCCTCGCCGATCTTGGTGCAAGCATCAATCTGATGCCTTATTCAGTATGGAAGAAACTTTCTCTTCCAGAACTTATTCCTACCTGCATGACTCTTGAGTTTGCAGATCGTTCAATATCGCGTCCTCTTGGCATCGCCGAGGATGTATTCGTGAAAGTAGGAAAGTTCCATTTTCCAACTGACTTTGTGGTTGTTGATTTCGATGCCGATCATCGGGTTCCCCTCATTGTTGGACGAGGATTCCTGAGAACGGGCCGTGCTCTCATTGATGTATTTGAGCAAGAAATCACATTACGTGTGGGTAATGAAGCTGTCACCTTTAACCTTGATCAAACTTCGAGGTACTCGTCAAACTATGATGCTGAATCGGTTAATCGAATCGATTTAATTGATATTGCTTCAGAGGAGTACTCTCAAGAGTTTCTTGGTTATTTTCATAATTCTGTGAGTGGGGATCCCACCACATCTTCTCAACCAATTATTGCCGATTCTTCCCCCTCTCTTACTCCGTTTGAGGGAGGTGACTTCTTTCTAGAAGAGATCGATGAATTTCTTGCTAATGATGAATCGATTCCGCCGGGAATTGATGATGGTGTTTATGATTCGGAGGGAGATATCCTTTATCTTGAGCAATTGTTAAATGAAGATCCATTACCGTCACTCCCTCCGAAAGAGATCACGATTGAAGAAATCAAATCCGTACAAACATCTACTGAAGAATTTCCCGAGGTTGAACTTAAGGACCTACCTCCTCATCTCGAGTATGCATTCTTGGAGGGTGATGATAAATTACCCGTCATAATTGCTAAGGACTTAACGGAGGAGGAGAAGACTGCTCTCATAAAGGTCTTGAAGTCACACAAGCAAGCAATTGCTTGGAAACTCTCCGACATTAAGGGTATCAACCCCGAGTTTTGTACTCACAAAATCTTGATGGAGGATGACTTCAAACTAGCAGTCCAACATCAGAGAAGGGTGAATCCTAAGATTCATGAGGTTATCAAACAAGAGGTTCTCAAACTTCTTGATGCCGATTTAATTTACCCGATCTCTGATAGTCCTTGGGTCAGTCCCATCCACTGTGTTCCAAAAAAGGGTGGCATAACTGTTGTCACAAATGAAGAAAACGAGTTAATTCCAACTCGATTGGTTATGGGATGGCGTGTGTGTATTGACTATCGCAAGTTAAACGAAGCCACCCGTAAAGACCATTTTCCTCTACCCTTCATGGACCAAATGCTTGAGAGATTAGCAGGGAACGAATACTATTGTTTCCTAGATGGTTTCTCGGGGTATTTTCAGATCCCCATTGATCCGCAGGATCAAGAAAAGACCACATTCACCTGCCCATACGGAACTTTTGCCTACAGATGTATGCCTTTTGGCCTATGTAACGCCCCCGCATGTTCCAACGATGTATGATGGCAATTTTCCACGACATGATCGGGGAAACAATGGAGGTATTTATGGATGACTTCTTGGTCATTGGGAACTCATTTCAAACATGTCTCTCCCATTTAGAAAAAATGCTCAAACGGTGTGAAGACACCAATCTTTGTCTAAATTAAGAGAAGAGCCATTTTATGGTCAAGGAAGGAATTGTCCTAGGCCATAAGATTTCAAAAACGGGATTGAGGTTGACAAAGCGAAAGTGGATGTCATGGCCAAATTGCCTCATCCTACTACCGTCAAAGGTATTAGGAGTTTTTTAGGTCATGCCGGGTTTTATCGCAGATTCATACAAGATTTTTCTAAAATCGCTCGGCCCATGACTCATCTCCTTAAGAAGGATGCCCTTTTATCTTCTCACCTGAGTGCATCGAAGCTTTTGAAACATTAAAGAAAAAGCTTACGGAAGCACCCATTCTGGTTGCCCCCGACTGGGATTTACCCTTTGAACTCATGTGCGATGCAAGTGATTTTGCTATCGGTGCAGTCCTGGGGCAACGTAAAACCAAGCATTTTCAGCCTATCCACTACGCGAGTAAGACTATGACTGAAGCTCAAACCCATTACACCACTACAGAAAAAGAATTATTAGCTGTGGTGTATGCGTTTGAGAAGTTTCGGCCATACCTAATCTTGACCAAATGCGTGGTGTATACGGATCACTCGGCTCTCAAATATCTCTTTGCAAAACAAGATGCAAAGCCGAGATTGCTCCGTTGGGTTCTCCTCCTGCAAGAATTTGATATCATTATACGTGATAAAAAAGGAGCTGAGAACCTGGCTGCTGATCATCTGTCCCGTCTAGAAAACCCTCACCAGGATGTGTTCGAGAAAAAGGAAATAAACGAAACATTTCCTCTCGAAACACTCAATGTGGTTTCTTTTCGTGGAGACTCTTCTACCCCATGGTTTGCTGACTTTGCAAATTACCATGCGGGTAACTTTGTGGTGAAAGGGATGTCGTCCCAACAGAAAAACAAATTCATTAAAGATGTAAAACATTACTTCCGGGACGACCCCTACTTATTCAAAATTTGCGCGGATCAAGTCATCAGGCGATGTGTGTATGGTCAGGAAGCCAATGACATTCTTAAGGCTTGCCATTCTGGACCTACTGGGGACATCATAGTCCCAACTACACTGCCAAGAAGGTGTTTGATTCCGGATTTTATTGGCCCACGATTTACAAGGATGCCCACGAATTTGTCAAAACCTGTGACGCTTGTCAACGTCACGGAAATATCTCACAAAGAAATGAAATGCCGCAAAACGCCATTCAAGTGTGTGAGATTTTTGACATCTGGGGCATTGACTTTATGGGGCCATTTCCTTCATCTCGAGGAAATAAATACATACTCGTGGCCGTTGACTATTTGTCAAAATGGGTTGAAGCGAAAGCTTTGCCTACCAACGATGCCCGAGTTGTTGTCAAATTCTTAAAATCTCTTTTTGCTAGGTTTGGAACTCCACGAGCTATAATCAGTGATCGTGGTACGCATTTCTGCAATGACCAGTTTGATAGAGTCATGCAAAAGTATGGTGTAACTCACCGTCTCTCTACTGCGTACCACCCCCAAACAAGTGGGCAAGTGGAAGTTTCCAACCGATGGATTAAAAGAATTCGAAAGGACAGAGGCTGAAAACCGTGCCTCTTGGTCGGATAAGCTAGATGACGCACTCTGGGCCTTCCGTACAGCTTATAAAACACCCATCGGGTGTACTCCATACAAGCTAGTGTACGGAAAGGCGTGTCATCTGCCGATTGAGCTAGAACACAAAGCATACTGGGCCTTGAAACATGCCAATTTCGATATTCAGACAGCTGGTGATCACCGGAAAGTTCAAATGAATGAATTAAATAAACTCCGTGATCAAGCATACGAGAACTCTTTGATCTAGAAAGAAAAGACAAAGAAGATTCATGACTCCAAAATCAAGAACCGCGTTTTCAACGTCGGTGATCGAGTCCTTCTTTTCAATTCAAGATTGAAGATTTTCTTAGGAAAACTAAAATCCCCTGTCTGGACCATTCACCATCACTAAAGTATTTCCTTATGGAACCATTGAGTTATCTCAGCCCGATGGTCCAAATTTTAAAGTGAATGGTCATCGATTGAAGCACTATTTTGGAGAGGAAATTCCACCTGTAGTTGTCCCGGATCTACAAACTTTCCCCATGAACCAATGAATGCGGGATCGAGTCAAGCTAGCGACTCGGGAATCAAAAACAGTAGCACATCATATGGGTTTTCACCCATATTTCTGATTTTTTCTATTTCTACCACCCTAGTGTGGGGAGCCCATGTTGTATATAAATTTCAAAAAAAAAAAAAATCTCAAATAATGGCCGTAGTATTTCCTTTTACATTCTATGTTTCGCATAACCGCCGGTACTTTGAATATTGAGGGCAATATTCATTTCTAGTGTGGGGGGGAATTTCACGAATTTTATCATGTAATTATACCACCCAATTCCCATATTTTTGGCCAAAATTTTTTTTTGGAGCAAGTGTTTTGCACTTACTCAGCTTACGGTTATCAGTCCGCCATGTCTAATAAACAAAAGGGTTGGCTAATCCAGGAGCAAACGGCTCTTGGTAAATATATCTCAAATCCGTTGACGGCTTGCAATTTGCCCAAAATTGTATGGTGTTCAGCTCACCATATCTTTAATTAGTGAAGAGTTGGCTAGCCCGCAAGTTTATGGCTTGTGGTAAAGGCAGTTGGAAAACCATAATTGGTAATCGACTCACCAAAGATATTTTATCTAAGAGTTTGCTAGTCCAGAAGCAAACGGCTTCTGGTAAAGACAAATCAAATCCATTGAAAGCTGGTGATTTGCTCAAAATCATATGGTTATCAGTGTACCATAGTTCTTACTTGAACTGAAACATTTGGCTACTCCAGAAGTAATGGCTTTTGGTAAAGAGATTCAAATCCATTAAGTTTTCATAAAAGATTGCTAGGGACTAGCAATAGTTTAGTGTGAGGGATTGATGAGTGTGTAAATACACATCATTTTTGGTCAAATCTGGACTGCAAAACATTTAAAAACACTCAGAAATGCATCAAAATACTGAAAATATCCAAAAATTGTATTTTATATGTTTCAGATGCAAAATGTTTAAAATCAGATGAAAAACGAGCTAAGTTTGCATAATTGGCAGTTACAGTCCCTCAACTTTCAAATCTTGACAAAATCAGTCCCTGAGCATTTGTTTTGGAATAAAAGTCAACCCAAGTCCTTTCAAAATCAAAATTTATCAAAAATGATCCTTGGGTAAAAAGTTTGGAGAATTTACAAGTTTGGTCCTTCAAGTTTCAAAATTGGCAAAAATAGTCCTTGGAAGTTTAAAAATGTCTTTTATGGTCCTTGTACTAATGAAACTTGGCAAGATTGACCCTTGGAATAACTTTGAAAAATTGGCAGAATTGGTCCCTCAAGTTTGGTGAATTGCAGTTTTGGTCCTTTTATATTACAAACCTAAGCCATGACCCTTGACCCTTGCTTGACCCCCTGCCAAAGCCACTTGACCCCCCCAACTTGACCCTTTGTCTATTAATAAACCCCCAGTCAAACAGATGGTCAAACCCCGCCCTTTTTCCCTCCAAACACTTCACCTTCACCAACTCTCTGCAACTCTCCCATCACCCCTCACCTCCAGCTCACAACCCACACCCTTATCACTCCACCTCACCCAACAATCCAAGAAGCATTAAATGCTTCCCCCTCCTTGCACTCAATCGAACCCAACTGGCAATATCTCATTTTGGCGCCAAAACTCATCAACGGCTAATATCATCTCTAATGATCCAATGGCTCCAAATAGAAGTGGGATTTACTCAGAGGACAAGTGGAAGACCTTTTGCTAATAAATAGAAGGAAGAGAAGGCAGAGAAAGAGGGTAGTTAATTTTTAGAATTTCTTGTAAAATCGTTTTTATTATCAATGTCTTAGTTTAAGTCTAAAATCGTAATCTCCAGTTTCTATGTACTAAACTTAAGTTGTTTAGTCATTGTAATTTATTTTCAAGTATCAATTCAAGGATTTATCATAGTTTCATGTTTTTATGTTCCCTGTTATAAGTTCAGTTTACATGTCCTTAAATCCAAGCTCCAAAGAGCTTATTTCTAAATTCAAACAAGCCCACTGAAGCTGTTGATAGCTTTCAGTGAGCTTTAGAAACAGATTCAATCAATTCAATACTTGGTCAACAAAAGTCAAACTGTGGGGAAATTTTGGGTTAAGCAGTTATGGAAATGGATTAGGGTTGATGCAGAGCTGGTTTTGGGTTGATTTTGATTAGAATAGTGGTGTTTGGTTCTGGATTAAGCTTCACATAAGCTGGATCACTTGTGAGTACTTATTCTAGTTCCATACCTAATATAGTCTGCATATTTTATTTGAGTTTGAATATGTGGTTATTAGTTCTTATCTGTTCATTAAACTGTTATTAGGTTATATTGATTCAGTTTCAGCATTAGCATAAGCTAGATAATCATTTAGGTAGAGTAATTAGCAAAACAGTTAGTATAATAGTGTGTTTGGATCAGATCATTGATCTGAGATAGAGGTTTGTTAAGTGGTTAAGCTCAGTTGCTTGAGTCCAATTCAGGTCTAGTATAATCATTTTAGTCATCAGTTTGCACCTTAGAACACTAAAAGTCAAAATAGCCTTCATTCATTTCTAGTTTCCAATTCAGTTAGAAATTAGGAGATCATAAGCTTGAATTGTGTTTAGAATTCACTAGAGTAGCTTAATTTAGCTTTATTATGGCTTATTTCATCATTTTCAGTTGACAAATTAGCATCAAATCTCACTTAAGTCAACTTTTCATTGTAGTCATTAAAAGTCAAAAACCATAAAAACCAGTTTTTCCAAAACTTTGTGGATTTTTCATGAACTCAGTTTTGAGTTAAGATAATTGATACTTTGGGATTTTCTAGTTCAATTGGTCTTTAGTTGAAATCTGATTTTTGTAGAATTTTTGTAATTTTTTATAAGCTTCAAATCAGCTTGTATATTAAGCTGAAAGTGCCTTGTGCACACATGCTCAGCATACACTGAGTGTGCACAGGTTTGTGCTGAAGCTCTCAACAAGCTCATGAGAGCTTGTCTTGGTCTGATTTTTGGTTTATATGCTCCTTGCCAGGTCTACTTGAGATTGTGATATTTGGTTTTGGGTTTCAACTAGGGTAGACAGCTTATTTTTAAGCTTGAAATCAGCACACCAGAACTGCACTTTCTTATTTGATTTTGAACTCATAAGCTAGTAGCTGGTTGTCTAGATGTTCATAGGAGCTGGAATTAGTTGTTTATAGATAAGTTTGGCATATTTTAGCTTCTGCTTTCATTTGGTGGTCTTTAGTGCTTATTTGCTTAATTTGAGTGCTTATTTGTAAGCACATTTCACTACAGCTTCATAATCTTGCACACTAGTATATGTTTTTATATTTTTCATAAATTTAGAATAATATTTTAGACTTTTCCTGAATTTTTCATAATTTTCCATTACTGTTTGCTATTTTTCTTTATTTTAATCAGTTTTTAGGACTTTTTAAATAGCTTTTAATACAAATAAATCAGAAAATCTTCAAAAAAATAAGTTTTCAATTTTCATAGATTAAGATAAATATAAAAGGCCAAAAAAATATTTTTCCATAATTTTCCTAGTTTAAATAGTAATTTTTAGCAATTTAATTAGTTTTAAATAGTTTTTAAATCATAGAAATTAGAATATAAATCAGAAAAATACAAAATTAGTTTTGAAAATTCTCTTTAGTTATTTTAGATTTTTGAAAAATAGTTTCCAATTTTCCTCTTTAAATTCATAATTTTTAGTATTTTGATTTAGTTTTAAAGTTAAAATTAGTTTTTAATTCAAATTTATAAAAGAAAAATCAAGAAAATCCATTTTTAAAAATAGTGATAGCGTTTATTTAATATAATTTAGCTTTTTAATTTTCTTTCTCAGATTTTTCCTTTGTCATCTAGTATTATCATACCCTCTTCCTGTTCAATATCACCCGATCACTACACGTTTAGCTTCAATCGCACAGCTCGTTGGGACTTAACGACCTGGGGAAACACTAAACTCTCCTGGACTTAATTGCTTTGGTTTTAAACTGTCTGACTTTTATTACGGTTGACCATTCACAAGTGGTTAACTTGTGTGATAAAAGATAGACCGTTTGGGAGCCAATCACAGAGAATCTTGTTGTAACAAACCCTCCCCTTAGGAAAATGCCTTCAACAACTGTGTATCCTCCAAATACACCAATGCATTTAGTTCCTAGAACTATTGCCACTAAAAGCAAGACCTTAATCAGTCAATATGTTATATTTCAATTATTTGTTGACTTTGAGAAAACGTGTAAGAAAAGGATCACACCCACTGGGATAAATGAAGGGGAAAGGGGTTTTGAGCAAACAAAAGAATGTTATCTAACTGAGGTCATCCCTTTCTTCAAACAACTAAAAGATCAATTTGAGAGTCTTAAAAAGGGGATGGATACAGATATTAAAAGAATGGAAAAGGAATTTGATGCAATGATAGTTGAGGTTAGTAACTATGAGCGAGCATTAAAATATAATGAGATTGAGAGGAAGAACTTGCATACCTTAAATGAGAATCTGATCTCTGAATGTATCTCTCAAGATGTGTTTTATACTGCCACTAATTGTTCTATTACTGCTTCTCAATTTCATGAATTATCTGTTGCTTTGAAAGTCTCCCATGATCGTGTCATTGAGCTTGAAATCAAAAACTCTAAACTAAGTGAGAAAATTGAACAGGATGATCACGATAATTTGGTAAAACATTTTTCTAAGCTAGAAGTTGAACATTTTGATTTACAACTTAAATATCAACATCTCAAAGAAAATGTTAAAACCTCAAACATCAAGATATCCTCGGATGTTCCAGAGTTTGATGCAGTCTTTGAAATAAACAAACGTGATGAACAGATTCAAGCTCACTGTAACACAATCAGAAAGTTGAAAGCCCAAATTTCTCAATTAAAGGGTGAAAAGATCAATGTGACTGGCTCCCAAATGCCTCCTCCTTTAGATTCTCGGAATTCTCAAAATTTTCATCTTCAAAACTTGGTTAATGCTTTACAAAAGGAAAATGAGAGTTTTCTAGAAGAAAATGAAAAGGTTAAACGTCATTTCAATGAGTTATTTGAGTCAATAAAAGTCACTCGTAACAAAAATAACAAAAAAATAACTTCGTTGGAAAAGGAAACTGAGAATCTAAAGAGTCAGGTAAAAGGGAAAATGCCAATGACCAATGGGGAGAATTGTGCTTCAAAGATGCATGTCTCTAATAAATATGCTTTGTCTATGAAATATGTTCCTCCTCATCTTAGGAATAACAAACTTTCTATTCAAACATATTTCTCATACCTTAAGGACAGCCTAGAATGTCTCCGTGAGATTGTAGAAGAGGATAACTTAGAGAAACCACATGATAATGCAATTGGACATGCATGCTTATATGCCAAACGATCTCAAGAACTTCTAGAATGCTTAATTACAATATGCCCTAAAACCTTAGGTGAGCAAGTCAATCCCTTGATACCTTGTTCTATGCCTAGTGCCAAGTGTGCAACTCATTCAATGCCCAATGTTATGAATGTGAACTTTAGTATGCCTTCAAGTAGTTCAGATCCCAGCACCTCTAGTGTTAAGAAAGTGAACTTCAGTGTGCCTTCAAATAGTTCATATCCCAGCACATCTAAACAGGAAATGCAAAAAGTAGCAAAACCAACTAATGTTCCCATTCCCTCTATAGGAGTAATCAGTGACATTAAAGCGAGCAGGTCAAAGTCTCAAGGCAATACAAGGAATGATAGGACCTCGCAAGCTAAGAATGTGCATTGGAAGAGAGTAGAAGATCACCCTAGGAACACTATGTTTGAGTTGAATAAAACGAATCGTGTTGATTCTAGTATTAGCTATAAGCGTACTGTAATTAACGCGAATTCTACAACTTTTGGCAAAACATGTAATGATGATTGCGTGGTTTCTGTTACTAATCTTGAATGGGGTATGAATGATTTGTCTAATGCTGTCAAATGCCCAGTTGAAACTGTTAATGTTAAAAATCAAGCTAAGAAGGCTAAAAGGCAAAAGCGTAAGAAAGTTAGAAAACAGTGGAAACCCATAGGAAGAACTTTTAGTAAGATAGGTTATCAATGTATACCTTTTGGCCATAAGGTTAATCAGTTCTGCCCTCAATCTGATAAGACAATGCCCTTTAGAAAATGGATGCCTACTGGTAGAACTATTCCCTTGAGAAGTGAACATACTTTGAATAGATCAAATATGGACACTAGCACTGCATCTATATCTAATGATGCCATTGTTTCTACTTCTGATGTGGGTGTTCCAATCACTGTCACTAACCAAGTGGAACCCATTCTTTCATGGGGATCCCAATTATCCATTCTTGTCTGTGTTCAACTGCAGATCGTTCAAATCGTTCTGTGGTACCTGGACTCAGGCTGTTCCAAGCATATGACTGGAGACCGGTCGCGGCTCATGAACTTCGTGAGTAAATTCATCGGGACTGTTAGATTCGGGAATGACCATTTTGGAGCAATTATGGGTTATGTTGATTATGTAGTTGGCAAAATTGTAATCTCCAGGGTATATTATGTGGAAGGTCTTGGTCATAATTTGTTCTCTGTTGGTCAATTTTGTGATTCCGATCTAGAAGTAGCCTTTAGAAAACATACTTGCTTCGTTAGAGAACTTGATGGTGTGGAATTATTAAGAGGTACTCGTGGTTCTAACCTATACACCATCTCTATCGAAGACATGATGAATTCTTCTCCAATCTGCTTGCTGTCAAAGGCTTCAAAAACAAAGTCATGGTTATGGCATCGTCGTCTCAATCATTTGAACTTCGGCACCATTAATAACCTTTCCAGAAAGGATCTTGTTAGAGGCTTACCCAGATTGAAATATGAAAAAGATCATCTTTGTTCAGCTTGCCAATTGGGTAAAAGCACGAAATATGCCCACAAACCAAAACCCACAAACTCAGTAATGGAAGTTCTTCATACCCTTCATATGGATCTGTGCGGACCAATGAGAGTGCAAACAATAAATGGGAAGAAGTACATTCTAGTAGTTGTTGATGACTACTCTCGATTTAGTTGGGTAAAGTTTTTGAGGACAAAGGATGAAACTCCAGATGTCATCATCAAACTAATCAAACAGCTTCAGGTTCGACTCAACAATACAGTCAGAATTGTTTGAACTGACAATGGCACATAGTTTGTTAACAAAGACTTAATTCAGTTTTATGAAAGTGTGGGAATCAGTCATCAAAGAAGTGTTCCACGAACTCCTCAACAGAACGGTGTAGTTGAAAGACGAAATCGAACTCTTGTGGAAGCCACAAGAACAATGCTAATTTATTCGAAGGTTCCAATGTTTCTATGGGCTGAAGCCATTGCCACTGCTTGCTACACCCAAAATCGTTCCCTTATTCATACCTCTCATGGAAAAACTCCATATGAACTTGTTCATAAACGAAAACCTGATCTCTCCTACCTTCGTGTGTTTGGTGCTTTGTGCTATCCAACGAATGACGGTCAAGACTTAGGTAAATTAAGAGAAAAGGCAGATATTAGAGTTTTTGTTGGTTATGCACCAAACAAGAAGTGTTACCGAATCTACAACAAGAGAACCCGAAATATCATGGAAACAATTCACGTTATGTTCGATGAGCTGACCGGTCAAATGGCTCCTTGACAATCCAGTTCTGGACCCGCACTTCAAAATAGTCCCATTGGTTCATCCCTTGTACCAAACTCCTCTCAAGCAACTCCATATGCACCTCCATCTGAAGATGATGTGAAGAAATTGTTTGATCCAATGTTTGATGAAAATTATGAGCCAAATACTAATGATCTGTCAATCCCATTATCAGAGGCTGCTTCTATCCCTGTCAATGAAGTCAATCCTTCAGTTTCTATGTCATTAAGTCAGGAAGCGCCTGCTGCTGATCAATCTGTTTCATCAACAAACCTTCAATCACAGAGTGTACATCATGGAATTGCTTCTGATTCACAAGATGAAGTTAATCCCTTTGCTACTCCCGAAGATGCTCCCTTTGAAAATATATTTGATCCTGAATCATCATCTAAACCATCTTCATCAGGAGACATCGACTCTGCTACTTCAGTTCCACAACAACAACCACATGAACACCTTAGAAAATGGACACATGATCACCCATTGGACAACATCATTGGAAACCCTTCTCGTCGAGTATCCACTCATAAACAACTTGCTACTGATGCCTTATGGTGCTTCTTCAACTCCGTACTCTCTAAGATCGAACCTAAAGACGTTAAAACTGCTATGAATGAAGACAGCTGGTTCAATGCCATGCAAGAAGAAATTCATGAGTTTGATCGATTAGATGTATGGGAATTTGTACCTGCTCCAGACTATGCTATGATCATTGCTCTAAAGTGGATCTTCAAAGTGAAGCTTGATGAGCATGGTGATGTGTTGAAAAATAAGGCTAGGTTAGTGGCTAAAGGATATCATCCAGAAGAAGGTATAAATTTGAGGAATCTTTTGCTCCTGTTGCTCATATCGAAGCTATTAGAATCTTCTTGTCTAATGCGGCTAGTAAACACATGGTCGTATATAAGATGGATGTGAAAACCGCCTTTCTTAATGGTGATTTGAAAGAGGTGGTTTACGTCAGCCAGCCAGAGGGTTTTGTGAATCCAGAGCATCCTACTCATGTCTATCGCTTGAAAAAGGCCCTTTACGGTTTGAAGCAAGCTCCTAGAGCATGGTATGATACGCTATCTAAGTTTCTTTTATCTACTGGATTCAGCAAGGGAGCAGTTGATCCAACATTGTTCACCAGAAAGTCAGGCAAACATTTAATTCACGTTCAAATGAAATGGGTTCCAAATTTCAAATGTCAATGATGGGACAAATGTCATTTTTCTTGGGATTACAAATTTCACAAAGTCCCGGAGGCATTTTTATAAATCAATCTAAATATGCAAATGAGATTTTAAAGAAATTTGGATTTGTTTCTTGTGACACCGTTGACACTCCCATGATTGAACGTACCAAGCTGGATGAGGACCACTCAGGGATCATGGTAGATCAAACAAAATATCGTAGTATGATTGGATCCCTGATGTACCTCACAGCTAGTAGACCAGACATCTTGTTCGCTGTGTGTATGTGTGCTAGATATCAGGCTAAGCCTACTAAAAAGCACCTTGAAGCGGTTAAACGGGTCTTTCGGTATCTCCAAGGAACCATCAATATGGGACTATGGTACCCGAAGGACACCGGTATGTCACTAACAGCCTATGCAGATGCTGATCATGCAGGATGTCAAGATACACGTCGAAGTACATCAGGAGGTGCTCAGTTTTTGGGTGATAAGCTTGTGAGTTGGTCTTCAAAGAAGCAAATGAGTACTTCTATTTCCTCTACAGAGTCTGAATACATAGCCATGTCATCCTGTTGTGCTCAAATCCTATGGATGAGATCCCAATTATCTGACTATGGCTTTGAATTAAACAAAATTCCTCTGTACTGTGATAATAAAAGTGCTATTGCCCTCTCATGCAACAACGTTCAACACTTAAGAGCAAAGCACATCGACATAAGACATCATTTCATTAGGGAACACGTGGAAAACGGTGTGGTGGAACTCTATTTTGTGAAGTCAGAATACCAGTTAGCAGACATCTTCAGCAAAGCTCTTCCAAGAGAACGTTTTGAGTTTATTCTTCCACGACTTGGCTTGAAAAGCCTTCAACCAGAAACACTCAAACGTCTTCAGGAGGAAGACGAGGAGTAAAGGTTAATGACTCTATCATCTCCTTGTAAATATCTATTCGAAAAACAAAATAAAAAAATACAAAACCCTTGAAAAGCAAATAGAAAAATAGAAAACTTTCAAAAATCTATAAAAATTTGAAAAATCTTGAAAAATTTCAAAAAATACTGTCATTTTGTCATGTTTTTCTCAATTCGAAAATATCTACGGTCTTTATGTTGTCATTCAAAGAATGACTCGGGACTTTAGATATTGTTCGAATATTTTTATAAAAAAATATATATATATAAAAAATTCAAAAAATCAAAAAATATTTTTGGGAGAAAGTAAAACAATGGTTTATTGTCATTTCAGGCAGTAACCCGTTTTTCAAAGAAAGAACAGAGCCATGATTTATCTTGCTTTTCAAATCTCATGCTCTGATTTTAAAAACAAATGTTTGTCATTAACAAGACAAATGTTTCTTTTCAAATATTTTTCCTTCTAATGATTCTTCTGAAAAATATTCGTCATCTAATGAAAACGCAATTATTTTGAAAACACTCCAGACTCTATTTTTGAAAATCATCAGAGCTTTTAGATGTCAAAATCTCATTCCTTCAATCAACAACTTTCGTCATTGATTGAGGGGGAGAATGATTTTTCAATTAAATCAAAGTGTATTTTTCAATCAATTGACACGTAAATGAGCAAGGTCTCCTCTAAATGTTTTACAATAAGATTATACAATTGGTACAAGACCTTGATTATTAAAATGTTTTCTAAAAAGATACTCAAGCATGTTTAATCTTTGGAGTCTTATGTTCCAAACTTGATCCTTATCGGCTAAATGTTATCATAAGAAAGTCACAATTCTCCTTAAAATCTTTCAAAATCAATTTAAATCTTCAGAGATCACAAATCTCAAATGATTTGAAAATTGTGATCGGGGGAGAATTTGTGATTTAAGTTATATTTAAACTGATAATTTGATAAATGGCTTCCTTCCCACATGTGCCAAACGATTTCAAAATTTTCATGCACATGTTGAGGGGGAGCAATCTTTTTGAACCACAAAGAATTGAAATGTGATTGATTTGTAGCTAAGTGCAGGTTCCCTCTAGTATGTGCAAAACTCTTTCAAACCTCAAGGTACATATTGAGGGGGAGCAAACTTTTGAAAACCTCATCCTTCCTCAAAATGTTTTATCTACTCAAATTGATTGGGAAGTGATGATGATCATTTTAGAAAATGTTAATCAAAAGATTGGACCTTTCATTCTTAATCTAACGATTTCTAAGATCTCTTGCCTTCATGTGCTAAACAATTTCTGTATTTTATGCATATGTTGAGGGGGAGCATTTCTAAAATATCAAAATAATTAAGATACAAAATACTTTGATTTTATTTCACAAGTATCTTGATTGATTTTCAAATGGTTTCAAGGCGGAAGAACTATATCAAAAGACCGAACAACTTTACTTTATGCATGGTGATATAAGGATGATAAGGTTAGGTTGAGGTCCAATGATCCGCCAGAACCGGAGAGATCTACCCAGGGACAAAACCACTTGATAGTGTAGAGTCCTTAGGTATATTGAAAAAAGGAGAAAAATGAGATATGGGAAGAGTGCGGACTGAAACTGAGCTAGTACTGGAATAAACCCAACAAGGTTCTAGTTATGAAGTTTCGGTAAGCACTGAAGGGGTTGAAGAATGAAAAAGAAATTAAATGTGAAAAAGGGTGAAAAGAAATAGCCCTCCATTTATTCAACCTTAGGGCAGAAACCGGGTTCAATTCATATGCTACTGGTGGTTACCAAGGTAACATCGGTATTGAAGACAAGACGTCATGGACCCAGTGACGCACTGCACTACAACTTCCCAAGCCACTCAAGTTTCTCTTAAAAGGACTTGTTTCATTCTCACGGGGAACCGACATAATCTATCGACTTTCTCTTAGAGATTGTTGATATTGAAGAAGGAGACCCCTCTCCCTAGTCTCCGGCATAGGAACCAAATATGCACAATTGAGTCTAGAGCCTCGAGATCATCTATAAATCTCTTTAGGACACTTTCAATGAAGACTCTCTGTTTCACACAATGTGGAAAGAGAGATTATATCTTATGAGTCCTACGCATTATCCTTGTGGTATTGCCAGAACATCTGAGTAGTATGCTAACATACTCACAATGAAGATGGAAAGCCTTCTGGAGCCAACATCAAACAAGCTCCTGGTGGGTGGCATGTGAGATCTATCCAATAGATCAACCATGTGACAACTGAACAGAAACAATGGAGCAATTCAATCTTTTGAATCAATCCTAGTTCAGGTTATGGATTGACGGATACCTTTGAAAAACTGGTCGTTGTGCTTAAAACTCTTTTCTTTAGCACATCGACTGTGTACAAATATTTCAAAATAAAAGGTGTTTATGATTGATAAATGATCTTCATTAAAACCTTCGTTGTATTGCAAAAACAATTTCTATTGAGCGATACACGATTGTTTTCTCAAATCTCTTTTCATCAATCATTAAATCTTATTTCGCTGGTTCACTCACTCCGTGTTGTCTTCTTTGAGACGTTCCGGTTTGAGAACAGCTAGAGCAGCTGCGAAACCATGTCAAGGAAATTCTTCGGAATTATACCTGATCACAGGCAGTACTTGTACTGATCAACGGGGAACCATGGGCCGTGTACCTCAATTCAACAAAAGTGATCAAAGACACTTTCGTACGCTTTATTGCTAACTGTTTTATGCAGGTACACCCCGACGTTTGCAGCTGATCAGAATGAAGCGGTCAATCCATAGCCGCATGCTCACACAACACATTCACTTCCAAAGAAATCATGATAAGTGCCTCAATGACTCTGATATTATCACTCCATGCTTCTGCTACGCTGCTGCCAATATCATGAATCAACGAAAGCTTCCGCTACTCTGATAAGAATATATCATGATCTAGAATGTGAGCATGTCGGTCCAAATGTCACAACATCACATAATGCCAACACCACAATGGATGAGCCAGAGATTTACTGTGGCTGATGATCTCAAAGCTGGCTCAAAACTCTGTATCACGTGGATCAGTTAAAGACCTCCACTCAGATTATCCAAACATGCAAAAATGAAGAATCAAAGACTACGTGCTACAGAACAAAGAACATGAACAAGAATCCAATAACAATCTCAATGTAATATCTGTTTGTATTCTATGTAATTTTAATGTGTGTTTGAGGTGACCTCCCTTAGGGGGAGATTGTTAGGATTTAGTAAATCCAGGTATTAAAGTGTCGGTCACCTCAAGTATATATATTCGTTAGAAAGCTCGTAGTCGTAGTTATTTAATGTTAAGTAGTATTTAGTTAAGTAACACCGTGGAGGACGGACGGGTCTTTACCCACTGTATGCCTGATCCACAGCCCGTCAGGTGGCGTTTTATTGTAAGACTATAAATACTCTCTACCTCCCAAGGTAGAGAGTTGGAGCTCATAATAAGATTTTTCTTTCTCTCACTAAAGTTCCCAAACCTCTAACTTTCTCTCTCTAAAACTCATCTTATACGCCTACTTGTGTTTGTGTTTTGATGTGTATGTGAAATCCAATATGTTACATTAACTAAAGAGAGTTGGGTTGAAGCCATGCAAGAATAACTTCTTCAATTTAAACTTCAAGAAGTTTGGGTACTATGTGATTTACTAGATGGAAAGAAAATCATTGGTACAAGATGGGTCTTCAGAGTTAAGAGAGATGAAAGAGGGAATGTCATCAAGAACAAAGCAAGATTAGTTGCACAAAAATTTAGACAAGAAGAAGGAGTGGACTATGATGAAGTGTTTGCTCCTGTAGCAAGGATTGAAGCCATTAGATTATTCCTGGCTTTTGCATCTTATATGGGCTTTCCTGTTTATCAAATGGATGTCAAGAGTGCCTTTCTTTATGGCAAGATTACAGAGGAAGTATATGTCAAACAACCTCCTGGTTTTGAGGATCCTGCACATCCAAACAAAGTCTACAAAGTTGTTAAGGCTCTATATGGCCTTCATCAAGCTCCTAGAGCTTGGTATGAAAGACTCTCCACTTTCTTATTGCAACATGGTTACAGGAGAGGAGAAATTGATAAGACTTTATTTATCAAGAGAGACAAAAAGGACATAATGCTTGTTCAAGTATATGTAGATGATATTATCTTTGGAGCTACAAAACAATCAATGGTTAAAGAATTTGAGCGGCTCATGCAACAAGAATTTCAAATGAGTTCCATGGGTGAATTAACTTTCTTTTTGGGGCTTCAAGTTAAACAATCAAGTACTGGAATCTTTATTAGTCAAGATAAGTATGTCACTGACATTCTTAAGAAGTTTAACTTTGATGCTATGAGGCCAGTCACCACACCTATCAAAGCTATCAACTCATTAGGAAAGGATGAAGATGGACAACCTGTGGATGTCAAGTTTTACAGATCTATGATTGGCTGTCTTATGTACTTAACTGCATCTAGACCTGATATCATGTTTGCTGTCTGTTTATGTGCAAGATATCAAGTCTCATCCAAGGTCTCTCATATGAATGCAGTCAAGAGGATTTTTAGTTATTTGAAGCAACAACCTAAGTTAGGGTTGTGGTATCTAAAAGATTCATCTTTTCACTTGGAAGCTTTTTTAGATAGTGATTATGCAGGTGATAATTATGATAGAAGATCAACCACTGGAGGATGCCAGTATCTTGGAAGAAGATTAGTTTCATGGCAATGTATTGTTGGGTTTTTGGTTCCTTGAATCATGAATTACTCTAAGTACTGGAACCACGGACAAAGTTGATATAACCACGGACAGAAGGATGGAACCACTGATGAAGACAAACCACGGCTAGTAGTAGTGTGTAACCATGGACAATATATTGTAACCAATACTAGTCTTGTATAGTCTGTTTAATTTATTGTATTAGATAAATATGGAAAAGATATTTATCTTGTAGGATACGTATTGTATTATGTAAAGGACTCCTTAGTCTATAAAAGGAGGTCCTAGGTTAGATTAGATATACGTAAGTTTTATATCTAAGGTCGATACACTTCAAGGTTGCAAAACCCTAATACTGTAAGAGTATTGGTATTAATAAATAATATTGAGGTGTTGAATGTTAACTGTTCTTCTTCTTAAGATTAAGTGCTAAATTCCGTGTAATACTTAATAAGCTTTTATTCTAAGTCAATTTATATATTAGATCGTTTGCTCAACTGGGATCAACAAGTGGTATCAGAGCTTGTGATCTAGAAACTGTAATCAAGAAGAGGTCAAGTTAAGTTTTGTTCAAGTAAAATAAGATGTTTGACGAAACACACATGGTTACTGCTTCAAAGGTGCCCAAGCTCAAGCATGGTGAGTACCAAATCTGGAGGATGCGAATAAGGCAATACATTCGCATGATTGATTATGCTCTCTGGGATATTGTGGAAAAAGGTGATACTCTTCCTAAGAAGGGTGATGATGGCAAAGAAATAGCCATTGTTAGTGAGATTGACAAGGCTAAGAGAAAGATGGAGATTAAAGCTCATAGTATTCTCTCTATGGGAATACCTAATGAATATGCTTTGGATTTTGAACAATATGAGTCTGCTAAAGAGTTACTGGATGCTCTTGAGACAAGGTTTGCTGGTAATGCAGCCACAAAGAAATCAAGGAAGAATATGCTCAAGCATCAGTTTGAAAACTTCACTGCTTTGAGTGGAGAAAAACTTGATGGCACCTATAACAGACTTCAAAAGCTTATCAGCCAATTGAATTCAGTGGACTACAGAGTTGCTCAAGAAGATATTAGTCTAAAGTTCATCAGAAGTTTATCACCTGACTGGGCTGTGCATACAGTTGTGTGGAGGAACAAGGATGACTTTGAAAAGATGACTCTGGACAATCTCTTCAACAACTTGAAGGTATATGAGTCTGAGAATAACATTGCTGGTGCATCTTCTGCTAATCAAAACCTTGCTTTTGTTTCAACTAATCATAAGCTTCACAAGATGTATCCACTGATGCTTATGGTATAACCACGGCTATTGCAAACAATACCACTGTTAGTGATAATGTCAGTGATGGTGCAATTTGTGCTTTTCTGGCTGATTTAACTACCAGTGTTACTGTTTTGAATCAAGATCTAGATCAAATTGATCCTGATGATCTTGAGGAGATTAATCTACAATGGCAAATGGTAATGCTGACTCTACAAGCAAGGAAGTTTTTGAGAAGGACTAGAAGACAGGTCAAGTATGATGGTAAAAGAAGAGCTGGATTTGACAAAAGCAAGATGGAGTGCTTTAACTGCAAGAAGAAGGGTCACTTTGCAAGGGAATGTCGAGCACCTAAGATGATTGAAGGCATCAAGAAGACCACTGAAGAGTCTGCTCCTTCTTCAGCATTGGTGGCTCAAGATGGTCTTGGTGAATATGACTGGAGTGATGAAATTGAAGAAGGACCCAATGCAGCTTTTCTTGCCAGTGAAGCTTCAAAAGAGCATAACTTTGCTCTTATGGCCTATGCTTCATCTTCTGGTTCAGATTCTGAGGTATCTAATGAATCTACTTGTTCTTTTAAGTCATGTCAAGATAACTTAGAATCTCAAAAAGCTATCACTGAGAGTTTAAGAAAAGAAGTAGAAAGACTGTCTATGGACAACCTAGGTTATAGAGTTGGTCTAGAAAGTGTGGAAGAGAGGCTTAATTACTGTATCAAATGTGAGTTTGAGTATGTTGATAAAATTAATATACTAGGTGGAGAAATTGATCTTAAGGATAGGGAGATTAAGATGCTTAAAGAGAAACTAGAACAAGCTGAGAGTGTAAAAGTAGAAGCCCTAAAAGAAAAAGAAAAACAGGTTGTTAGGGTTGCTAAAACACAATATGCTTCTGAGATAGTAAATAAACCAATAGGTCAAAAATTGTTCAAGGATGGAACTGGCCTAGGATACAATGATATGCCACCACCTACCCTTATGCAACATGCACCACCTCCAAAAGAGCTCTCATTTAGCAGTGAATTTAGCTTCAATAAACCTGTAGGTGAGACTAAAAAGAATGAATCACCTAAGATAGGTTCTGATAAGTCATCTGATGCACCCATCATTGAAGATTGGGAATCAGATTCTGGGGAAGATAGAGATGTATCAACACAGCCTGAGAAGATAGAACCTCTTAAGAAAGTTGATACTAAGCAAGCCAACCTTGTACCTAGATTTGGAGCTCAAATTGCTAAGAAAGTAGTAGAGTACAAGGAAGTACCTAGGAAACAATTAAAAAGATATATACCTAGGGGAAACCAGGGAAACTTCAATGGACTAATTTCAAATAGGTTAGGCAATGAGTTTCAATGTGTTAAAAAGGCTTGTTTTTCATGTGGTAGTTTTCAGCATTTACAGAGAAATTGTTATAAAAACAGACCACAAGTTTGGAATCATTGGAGGAGGGTAAATCACCAAAACTTTTCAAAGAAAACAAATCCTCATCCTAACAGAAACATGATTCCTAGAGCAGTGTTAATGAGGAATGGGAATACAAAATCAATTGTCACTGCTTCTCCAAAATGGGTTCCAACCACTACTAAGCAAAGTGTAAACACGACTAAGCAAAATCAAACTACTGCTAAGCCAAAAATCACCACAGATAACAAAGAAGTTTTAAAAATTCCAAAGGTGATAACTGATACAGTGGTTGGAAATCATTTTTATGCTGTTAAGGCCTCAGCAAGTTGGCAATGGAAGCCTAAGACCAAGGTTTTACATCATGTCAACTGTGCATCAATGGACCTAAACAAATTTGATTATATTGATGCACAGGGCAGACCCAAGTCAGTATTGGCTTGGGTCCACAAAAGGAACTAACTTGTTTAATTTCATGTGCAGGGAAATCTACAAGATGAGCTAAAAGACAAAGGAGTTTTTGATAGTGGTTGCTCTGGGCACATGACTTGGGATGGGAGCAACCTGGAAGATTTTGAATCTTTTGATGGAGGATATGTGGCATTTTCTAATGATCCAAAGGGAGGAAAGATACTTGGAAGAGGCACAATCAGAACATGAAAATTAGACTTTGAAAAGGTCTATTTGGTACAGGGACTTAAGTACAATCTATTCAGTGTTTCTCAAATGTGTGATAAGAAAAACTGGGTACTTTTTGGTGAAACTGAGTGTGTGGTGTTGTCTCCAGAGTTTAAGATGCCAGATGAGAAGTTTATACAACTTAGGGTACCTAGGAAGGAAAATATATATTATTTTGATCTTAAAGATGTCCTTCCAAATAGGTCCTTAACATGTTTGTTTGCTAAAGCATCTGTGGATGAGTCTAAGTTATGGCATAGAAGATTAGGTCACCTCAATTACAAAACAATCAATAAACTGGTAAAAGGCAACTTAGTGAGAGGGTTACCTTCTAAGGTTTTTGAGTGTAAGGAATTGTGTGTGGCTTGTCAAAAAGGAAAACAACATAGAGCTTCTTGTAAGACCAAAACTGTTAACACCATTACACAACCACTGTTTATGCTTCATATGGACTTATTTGGACCCACCTTTGTTAAAAGTTTGAATCATAAGCAGTATTGCCTAGTTATCACTGATGATTATAGTAGATTTTCTTAGGTATACTTTTTTGCAGCTAAGAGTGAGACTAGTGAGATTCTCAATAGTTTCATTACTAAGACAGAAAATCTAGTAAATCATAAGGTAAAGATAATCAGATGTGATAATGGAACTGAGTTTAAGAATGTTGTGATGAATCAGTTTTGTGTAGTTAAAGGTATAGAGAGACAGTTTAGTGTTGCTAGAACACCACAACAAAATAGTGTAGCTGAAAGGAAAAATAGAACACTAATTGAGGCTGCTAGGACTATTTTGTCAGAGTCTAAGTTACCTACTACCTTTTGGGCTAAAGCTGTAGGCACTGCATGTTATGTGCAGAATAGAAGTAAGGTAGTGAAGCCTCATAACAAGACCCCCTATGAGCTGTTACATGATAGGAATCCAATGATTGCATTCCTAAAACCTTTTGGGTGTCCTGTTACTATCTTGAATACCATAGACTATCTAGGAAAGTTTCAAGAAAAAGCTGATGATGGATACTTTTTAGGCTACTCTTCCAATAGTAAAGCCTTTAGAGTATACAATAGGAGGACTAGAATTGTTGAAGAGAATCTACATGTTCATTTCAGTGAAAAGACTCCTAGTGTTGAGACCAAAGGATCAGACTGGCTGTTTAACATTGATATGCTAACCAAATCTATGAATTATGAGCCTATCATTGCAGGAACTTCCACTAATGTTTATGCAGGTACTCAAAAGGATTCTGAAGCAGAAGAAATTTCTAAGGAAGCTGATTTTCCTCAAGAGTTCTATCTGTTTGAAAAGAGGAAAGCTAGTTCTGTCTCACCCATCATTGAGAAGCAAGGTCCCACTGGTGATGATGTATTGAATACTAGAGGCAATGTTAATCATCATCAAGATAAGGATGAGTTGTTAAAGGATAACTCAGTGTTGGTAGAAGAAATTGAAAAGAAGAAAAAGCATTCTGAAAGCACTGCTAAGCCAAATGTAAGCACGGATAGAGATAATGCAAGCACGGCTAAGCCAACAACTTCTACCACTGTCATCACAAGTGAAATCCCTGCTGTAAGTACTGATGATAGTACTTTCTTTGGACCAACTACAAAGCCATTATTTGGTGATGAGGAGTATTCACATGATCCTGATATGCCTGCTTTGATTGAAATTGATACTCTTACTGATGATGAAGACATGGATGATTTCTTCAATGCTGATTTGTCTAATTTGGAAACTGTCATTCATGAGAGTCCAATCACTACTACAAGGATTCACAAGATTCATCCCAAGGAACAAATACTTGGAAACTTGAATACTCCAGTTCAAACAAGAAGCAGGGTTAAGAACACTGAACCCTTTCCTGAACATGGGTTCTTTGCAAGATCACTTCACAAAAGAAACAGTCATACAGATCTGCAAAATTGCCTGTTTGCTTGTTTTCTGTCTCAAAAGGAGCCCAAGAGAGTTGAAGAAGCATTATCTGAAGAAGGAGGGGTAGAATCAATGCAAGAGGAGCTTCTTTAGTTCAAACTTCAAGAGGTTTGGACATTGGTTGATATTCCAAATGGTAAGAGGGCAATTGGGACAAAATGGGTGTTCAGAAACAAAAGAGATGAAAGAGGTATTGTAGTGAGGAACAAGTCAAGGTTGGTTGCTCAAGGATACACACAAACTGAAGGCTTGGATTATGATGAAGTGTTTGCTCCAGTTGCAAGAATTGAGGCTATTAGATTGTTTTTAGCTTATGCTTAATTCAAAAATTTTGTTGTGTATCAAATGGATGTTAAAAGTGCATTTTTGTATGGCACAATTGATGAGGAGGTATATGTTTGTCAACCTCACGGTTTTGAAGATGCTGATCATCCTGACAAGGTCTACAGGGTGAGGAAGGCTATGTATGGTTTGCATCAAGCTCCTAGGGCATGGTATGAGTGCCTGTCTACTTATTTGATGGACAATGGGTTTAAAAGAGGGCTGATTAATAAAACTTTGTTCATTAGAAAGCACAAAGATGATATTTTATTGGTTCAGGTTTATGTAGATGACATCATTTTTGGCTCAACCAATAAGGAGCTATGCAAAGATTTTGAGAAGCTTATGCAAGATAAGTTTCAGATGAGTTCTATGGGAGAAATCACTTTCTTTTTGGGGCTACAGGTTCAACAAAGGACTGATGGTATCTTCATTAGTCAAGACAAGTATGTAGCAGATGTTTTGAAGAAGTTTGGGTTTCAGGATGTGAAGAGTGCTAGTACACCAATGGAGACTCAGAAACCACTGCTACCTAATGATGGAAGTCCCAGTGTTGATCAGAAGTTGTACAGGTCCATGATTGGATCTTTGATGTATCTTACTGCATCTAGGCCAGATATAATGTTCTCAGTATGTGTGTGTGCTAGATTTCAAGTCACACCTAATACCTCACACATGAATTCTGTTAAGAGGATCTTTAGGTATCTTAAAGGTCATCCTAAATTGGGCCTTTGGTACTCAAAGGATTCTCCTTTTGATTTGGTGGCCTACACAGATAGTGACTATTCTGGTGCTAGTTTGGATAGGAAGTCTACTACTGGAGGATGTCAGTTTTTGGGAAGCAGACTTATTTCATGGCGGTGTAAAAGCAAACTATTATGGCTAATTCTACAACTGAAGCTGAATATGTGGCTGCTGCTAGTTCTTGTGGTCAACTTCTTTGGATTCAGAATCAATTCTTTGGATTTTGGGTACAATTTTATGCATACTAAGATTTACATTGATAATAACAGTACAATATGCATCATTAAAAATCCTTTTTACATTCTAGAACTAAACATATTGAGATAAGACATCATTTTATTAGAGATTGTAATGAGAAAAGGTTGATTCAAATGGTAAAATCCATACTGATTTCAATGTTGCTGATCTTCTCACCAAAGCTTTTGATGTGGGGAGGTTTCAGTACCTTGTTGTTAGCATTGGAATGATTAATCTCTAAACTCTCAAATTGTTTTGTACAAGTTTGTATAAGTATTGGACTGTTATTATGTAATCTTAGTTTTGCTATTTTTGTTTCTAACCACTGATAGTTTGTTTCTAACCACTGATAGTTTGGTTCAAACCACTGCTTGTTGTTATGTGTTTCCACTAACCATTTTGCAGATACATGAAAGATCATTATAGAAGCTAAAGAAGTACTGAAGTAAATTGTTCATTCATTCATCAAAATAGTTTACAGCTTATAGCTTACAATGAAACTTCAAGTGGAAATTAAAATACTACTTCTATAAATGATTTCCTACTACTATCCTCAGCTGTTGGATATGCATGAGAAGCTAAGGATCAAAATGGGAAGGATGGATTGATGAAAACGAAGATGATGAAGATGAATACAGTAGATGAAGCACAAAGGACATAGTCATATCATACTTGCATCTACTGGTTTCACCAAAAAGCATCATTCCATTTTCCTTTTTCCCTTCCCCTTACGATATGTGAAGAAGCACCACAACTTGGTGCAGGAAGACCAAGAACCACCTCTCTGTCCTTTGGGAGTGGTGGATTTCTTGCTCGTAGTCTTGGTTGGGGTTGGGATGATGAAGGTTGGGGGTTTGAAGTTCTCTTCTTTGAGGAGTCATCAGAGTCCTCAGATGCCTCACTTGGATCTACCATACTATCATCTTCTGATGATGGAATAAATGGGGATTTTCTTGGTCTTGGTTCTTGTGAAGGGAGGTATAACTGCCATAGGTTAATATCTTCACTTGATGATGATGAGGATGAGGAGGATGTTAGATCAACAACCTCTGGTTTATTCCAACTGGGGTTCCACATGGTGATTGAAGTTGATTGTGAATTTTGGAGTAATTAGGGTTTTGATTTTAATTGGTGTGTGCGTTATATGAGTTTTGGGTTCTTTATATAAGCAGAGTTATGGGTTATGGAAGTAAATGAGGGGCAGGTTAAATGTGTTTGAGGAGTTAATGAGATTCTTGGGAGTTGGACTAATATTAATCCTGGAAGTTGACCATATTGACTTACTTGTGCTAAACCACGGATAGTTCATTTGGAACCACTTCTGGCATTATCTAACCACTGATAACAATAACCTTCTTCTATGTGTTTGTTTTGTGTTTTTGTCTTGCAGGTATGAAGGATGTGTGTACATAGGAGCTGGTGTGTTAGCTGCTTGTGTTTGTTTATTAAAAAAAAAAAAAAAGATTGTGTAATCCTTCATATTTTTGTGAGATCTCTCTTATAATGACAAAGATTTGCTTGCTATAATTCTTGGATGTTTGGTTGAAGTGCTACTATGTATCCACAGATGGTGTATGTCTAAACGCGGATAACTGTTCTAAAACCGCGGATAGCATTTTGATTAGTGGTGGATACTACAGGGGCTGATTGGTAACTTTTGCAAAAGTATATTATTTCCCCCAAATCACTGATGGATCATTTATTTGGTCTTCAAAACACTTCAATTGGCGCTCAACATAAACCCTAATCACTTATCTTTGCATAATTCACAAAACCAACATCATACCTATCATTACTCACAATGGCTGAAAAGTATTCCACTACACATAACCTTGTTGCTATTCTCACCAAGAATGATCGATCTGAAGTGTTTCATCAAATGATTGATTTCCTTGTTCATATTTCTATTCACTATGCCTTAACTGTCACACCAACCATTTTTAAAGCTTACATACATCAGTTCTGGAGGAATGCTAAGCTTGAAAAGGTTGATGGAGTCGAAGTGTTTAGCACTGTTTTGGATGAGCATGCTATTTCATTCGAGGAGATCATTAGGGATGTTTTAAAGTTTGATGATGCTGATGGTGTTGATAATCTTTCAGATGTTGAGATTGTTGCTGGTTTGGAAA
Organism: Chrysanthemum makinoi; assembly: GCA_910596185.1. Taxonomy (NCBI): domain Eukaryota; kingdom Viridiplantae; phylum Streptophyta; class Magnoliopsida; order Asterales; family Asteraceae; genus Chrysanthemum; species Chrysanthemum makinoi. The sequence continues at coordinate 60,557,100 of OU343223.1, read as the reverse complement.
GGTTAGGTTATACACACAAAGGTGATAAGGTACAATATTTTAAGAGTTTGTTTTCTAAACAATGGAAGTTTCTTATTCATACCTTATTGATGTATATGAGTAATAAGACCACAGGGTTTAATGACTTTCCTTCCAAAATTGCTACTGCTATTATTTGTTTGTCTGATGGAAGAAAGTTCAATTGGTCTAGGATGATATATGAGGGGCTAGTACAAAACATTAGAAAGAAGGGTAAATACTATTTATATCCTAGGTTTGTTCAACTGATTGTGGAAAGTCAAATAGAGGAGCCTGTTGAGCATACTCAGGAGTATGAAGTACCTCATATGCTTCCTAAAGTTTTTGCACATATGAGGAATCAGCCACAAAATGTACAGATTATAGATGTTCCTTTATTTCCTCATATGCTTACTTTGCCTACTGATCATGAGTTTGATGAAGGTCTTGAACCCACTGCTAGTACATCTGAACCCACTGATAGTACACTTGTAAACACTGATAGTGTATCTCAACCTACTTCTAGTCAAACTCAAACCACTGTTACACCTATTGTATGGACTAGGAGACAGAAGGGCACTCAGCTACCTCAGGCTAGTGCTAGTAGTGTTGCTATTGAGGCTGTCACAGGTAGTGGAGGTGACATGATTGGAAGGGCTTCCACTACTGCTTCATGCTTAGATGCTGATCAGGATAGTGGAAACATCAATAAGACCCAACCTTTCGCAACTCCTAATGTGGAGAGTTCCTTGGAACTTAACACAGGTGGAGGAAACCCTAGCCACTTGGCTACTACAGGGTGCATAGTTGTTCAGGCTAGGTCTGATGCTATGTTTACTATATCCAAGGATTCACCTCTCGGAGCAGTTAACACAGCTCGAAGTGATGAGGATCATTTGGAACATGAACTTGAATTGACGGATTCTGAGTTTGTACATGATGACTTTTCCAATGAACCACCTCTCGGACCAGTTCACACAGGTCGAAGTGGGGAGGATATTTTTGAACAGTTAAATGAATTGACGGCTAAATGTACCAAGATGGAGAAGACAATCTCGAATCTAAAGGAGTTGGCTGTGTTTCATGGAAAGGATATTAGGAGATTGAAGCACAGAGTGTTGGTTTTGGAAAAAGTAAGACGACCTGGGGTTGCTGTTTTGAAAGCTATGAGAAGAAACAAAAAGAAGGTGGACTCCTCTCCAGCTCTGAATATGGAGGATGTATCCAAACAGGGGAGGAGTGAAGGCATAAATTCAGGGGAGGCTGCTGATGGAACTATGAAAGAAAATAGTGGAGATCAAGAATTTTTGGTATCTGATGCTGATGGGAATGAAGTAGTTCTTGAAAATGTGAAGAATGTTGTAGAAGATGTAGTGCAGGACACAAACACTGATGGTATGTCTGAAACCAAGGTTAGTACTCTTGTAACCACTGCTGCAGTTTCAGATGTGGAAATTATACCCACTACTATCATACCCACTGCTATCATAACCACTTCCACTGTTGTCACAACTCTCTTTGTATCACCACCTAAGTCTAAAGAAGTTGAGAAAGAAGCTGCAAGTACATTGATAAATCTAAGCAAAACTTCATCTATTTCTACACCTATCATTGCACATGTTTTATCTGTTCAATCTACTGCAACTGTGACAACCCGTACTTTCAGGTCATTTCTCGACACAGTTCATGTCTCATTATTTCAATATTTATAGTAAACTTGGTTTACTTGTTTCAAATTCGCGTAACCTTGGAGGTTTAGCGGCGAATTCATGATCATGACATCACGTACATTTCATATGGACTAAGATTAGTCTACATTCCATGGACATCATTTGCATCTCATTAATTCATTCACGACATTTCATTTCACCTTCAACGTGTAATTTTTATATTTAATAATCTTTATCGCGTGAGTTATTGTTTTAAATATTTAATCCGTTACTTTCAAAAATGATCCCGATGTATTTTTAAACTTACATTTAGTTTATAAAAACTATATTTTTAGTTTTCCTAGTGTTTCAAATTTATTTGGTATATTAATCGTCAAAATTTAATTATTACGTCGTTTTTCTTAAAAACTACTCGATAATTTTTATATCACTCAAATTTCACAAGGAAAGTATTTTTACAATTTTTATCATCTCAATACACTCTATTTTGACTTAATAAAAACTTACTTGTACCAAAATTATACCTTTTACCTTATAAGTCACAATTTATTTACCTTTTCTTTACAAATTCTACAAATTAAACACAAGTCTATACAAGTAATAGTTTTAAAAAAAAATATATATCATGGAGAAACAACTCTCCCAAAATCCGCCTAGGGAGGGCTTGCATTAAAATGGGCATGGTTTGCCTTGATTGTATTTATTACACTCTACTTATAAGTCCAACTTCAATTATTTTTCATTCACTCCTTCACTTCACAATAATTCTCAAGTGTTAGTAAAATCATTTCCTCTCTTCTTTGGGGCTTCATAACCGGTCACACCTCAAGAGATCAAAGGGATCAAAAATTTTCAAGATCAAGTGTTATTTCAACCTAGTTTATACTCTTTTTATGGTTTTGAAATAAAAACCAAGAGTATTTAGTTTAATCCTTGTTACTTTCACCTCTTCATTTTCACTAGTAAGCATATTCTTATCATTTTCAAGTTTCCTTTTCATTTTCATATGTTTCTTTTCATTTTTGGAGCTTATATGCATGATATGTGATTTATACCATTTTATTTCATGATTTTAGAGTATATATATATATATGGTCATCCTATAATTATCCCCTTGGTATTGGTTGGTCTTGATGGTGATTAGGAACCCATGACACCCTAAGAAGGTGTATGGTAGGATTAGATTAGTTTTGGAGTTGATTTGAAGGGATTAGAATAGGTTTTGTCCGAGAAAAACTATTTTCGATAAGTATATTTTGTGTTCTGTCCTTGTTTTTCTTTTCTGGAAAATCCGACAGTAGGCACGACTTTTTGGCCTTGATTTTTAGAAAATATACTTTAAAACGAATCCGTGGCCGCTTGAACGGATAAAAACGGACTTATAACGAGAAAGTTATGGATTTTACAAGTTTGACAACGAAAATTATATTTTTCAGAAATTTCAGCAACATGTTTTTACCTTGTACGGGTCAAAAATGAGCCTTAAGCTTCACAAATTATTTCGACTTCTCAAAAATATATTAGTTTACTTCAATACGCAGCTAAGGACATATTAAACGTAGAAAACGGATTTGAAACGACAAAGATATGCACTTTTTCATAAACTTGCCGTAACTAATTTTCTGCACACAATTAGCCAAAACCACCATCTTTAACCCTTATTATCTTTGTGTTCGAGACCTTTTGGACGAAAACTCCTGAACTGAAACTTTTAGATATCGATACAAACTTTCCAAAACAGTCAATTTCGTTCTCTAACGATCGACGTACATCATTTTACGACTAGTTTTCCAAAGCCATTTTTGGCAATTTCACGATTTTTCCGGACGACATTGTTTTATAATTTAAAAGTGGTAATTTCTCTAAAATCATTATAAAACCATTGTAGGATGACATTTTGACGTAAAAACATGTAAAGTGATTTTGTTTGGTCAAGGCGTCAAAAGAGTATTTTTCGACGTCGAGTAATATTTTCAAAAACTCGTAAATGGTATAAATAACATATCAAGTGCATGCATAACATTACATTGCAACTCATGACATATCATATCATTGATAATAGGTCCCGGTTGGCGCATTACATTAAACCTCAGTGTACTCACTTTTGCCGTTATTCCGGTTTATCCAAGTGAGTTTTCATAGCCCCGTTTTACATGCTTTTTTTACATTATTTCAAACCTACGGGGGAGAATACATTGCACAACATTTTATTACGATACCAAGTATGTTAATTACATTTACATTGCTTGAGTTACAAAGTTGCCAGTTAAAAGTCCCCATTTCAAATGCATGAGCTGTTAATTTTGGAAAGCGTGTGTGAGTGGATAGATCTATCGAGGGTGACTCCTCCATCCGGGTTGGTGAATCCCAATTGTCATACGGATGCATTTCATTCATAATCATTACCAGAGTTGTTTGGCAAGACACTCTTTTGGGGCGTACATTAGTCAGAAGCTTCGGTGTCATGCGCTTAAGCAATTGTAACATTTTTACGTGACTGGATTGTCATGCCTGATTTATACTTGTGATGTCGTATAAAACATTTACATAAACCTATGATTTCTCACCAACATTATTGTTGACCATTTTTAGCAATGTATTTTCAGGTAACTGAGGCATTATCATCATGACATGGTTTAGGGACCTACATTTTGAGTCGCGGCGTCGACTTACATTATGTACATTATGGCACTTTATTTCAAAACATCGTTTGGATTTGTAATACATTTGTATTTCCGCAAACTTTGTAAACCTTTTGGGACCGATGTTGTACTCTGAATGTTTTTATGAAATATCCAACGATGTGTTTTTAAAACGGCACTTTAGGTCGTTCAATATAACTGTGATGTGGTGCTATGACAGTCAATTCCTCCAGGAATTCCATTCATTTGCAAAACAGGTAAATTGGGGGTGTGACAGATTGGTACCCGAGCTACAGTTATAGAGAACTAGGTTGCATCATTGACCCTAGACTATAACTACATTATCATAGCATCTCATCATTTCATCATAAGTGCATGTTCACTTTGCATGTGAATTATACGTACATTTTTCGAGTTATTTACTTTCATTTCAAAGCGGTTGTCACATAGATGCCTTCAAATACCCATCCCATTATTATTTTTCTTTCTCCTCATACTCTAACGTGGAAAAATTCTTTGTCATTCCCTATCGCGATTTTCACATCAATTGACTCATCACCGATAACGTTAAATACCGAGATAAACCTTTTAGGAGGACGAAGTTACACCTACACCATCACGATCACTATCGATTCACTGTAAGATCAGGACAATTTTTATCACTCAGTTGGGACAGATCATACCATTGGGTAGAATTTTTAGGCTTAGTCCTAATGAACCTATTTTCTTAACTCGCCACAAGGATTCCATTATCATCATTGTCATTATTTTCATCATCATTATCATTTCGAGCACCATCCGTACCATTACATCTCATACTCGATACTCATACACCTGACTTGCGGCTTGGGAAGCGTGCATGATTTGACACACCATTACCATCTACCACTAAGACTATAGACACTACACCATCTCATAGGTTTGAGGACTACGAGAATTTTAGGGCTATGGTTGCTAGACCGCCTACTACTCCTACACTTGAGACATGATTAGACCACCAACAGGAACAGATAATAAGTACCTTCCTAGCTAATGTAATCCTTATCATTTATTATCTCTACGATAATCACCACCTTGTTTATTTCATTCCTTACTCCAATTGCCCAATTTTCCATCATTTCACGACAATACATCACTATCTTACTAGGGGTTAGGCCAACTTTATTCTCGACCAATTAGTAGACTATTACTACTCGATAAGGTTCTCCTATGTATCCTACAAACCATCCCACAAATTTTATTCCAAATTATCCTGCTACTATTTCATGAAATTATTTCACTTGATTTTATTTCGAACTATTTTATCACCATCTTAGAAACGTTGTTTCATAAAGTTTTAACGCAAGTTGTTTTACTACCAACTTATTAATTAGTTTCAGTCATTTTATCAACTATTTAATATCCTCATGCGAAATGATTTTCATGTTACTCTGAAAAATCATCAAGCTATTATCTTACAAAACAAAACGTTGAATACCAACTATTTGTCCTACATTCCCTCTTATGAGATAATAAACTTCATCGTTATCTAACACAAACTGCTTTCAAATATTTTACCGATCATTTCATCTTACTCCTGTACCATTAAACCCAAAATTTACAACTTTAATAACACTTTATAAACAATGACCTTACTGATACCTTGCAAACTATTTTCCCATAGTATGATAAACCGATTAATCTGCTATTATTTTATAAAACAACAAACAATTGCAATAGCAAGTTACAAACTATATTACAAATTTTTCCTGCAAGTAATATTGCGGTCTTATAAACTATTTTACCCTTTTGGTGAGCTATTTTAGCCACTGTCTGATTTAAAAATCATAAAACTTGGTACGTTTACCTCCCAGACTATTCGCCTTTACTTTAAATGACTATTATATTACCAACCTCTAAACCATATTAATATTAATTGAATTACGAAATTTCCTATTATTTGACAAACGATAAATTGTTTTTCTTGTAAGCTATTTTACAAATCATTTCACGAGTTATGTTATAATCTGAATTGTGTCTTACCAAAATATTTCACTACCATTGTTAAGCCGTTTTCTATCACTATATAAGCTATTTTAAAATCACCTTAACAAGTTGTTACTTTTACACCAAGCCACAACTAAGATTTATTATTAAACTGTAAATGATAAAAATGTTCCTTTGTTACTCAATAAAGTGGTTTTACAAACCTTTTCATAAACTTTACTGTAATTTTCTTACAAACTATTTATTCTTGTTTGAAAACAAAGTTTTATAATCAGATATACCGTGCATAAACATTTCCTTCTGTTAACACTCTATAGATGCTTGCGTCAGTTATCTCTCACTCAACCAATAAGTTAGGATTTGACGAGTGACCTTTTTAGGAAAGACTTCCTATACCATATGTGAGGAGGATTCCTCGATACAAGAAAACAATGAAAAGATTTTGGAATTTCCAGCAAGGACTAGAACTAGATGGTAGGATGATTCAAAACTCAACAAAAATCTTAAGACATCACGAGATATTCCGAACCACTATTTTGAATTAGAATCCAAACTCTATCATTCCAAAAGTGCTAGCTAGACCGAGTTACGGGATTTAATACGAAGTAAATACCCATGAAGCAACACTATAAGGATATACCAAGTCTTCTATCTGAGGCTATAGAACATTCTATTAAACATGGCCTCAACAATATGTGAACTTTCCTACAATGAGTGTCCCTTAAAGGAAAATTTGGTTAAATTAAGGCTATCGATATAAACTTCCCCTAAGGCATTGTGTTCTCTAGAAATTCCAAGTAACCTCACTTTCATATCAAGGGATGCCACAGGTTTGAACATGTCGGACAATCAATGACTCCCCATCTACAAGCGAAACCAGAACAAACATTCTTCGACATAGTTTGAGATGATATCTATCTTCTTGCTAGCATGATAGCAATATTAGGGATGAACTACATTTGAAGCACTTACAACACCTCATAACCCATCTTTTCGGAACCCGTCGATCATTTTGAAAAATACCCTCAAACTTACCACCTTCTATCATTTCTCTTTAGAGCGCCTATTTTTAATATAGGATTTGACACGTCTCCTTTTCCTTTTATTTGAAGAGTTATGGCGCCGAAGAGAGCTCCACCAGCGATGACACAAGCCGATATCCAAAAGTATATAAAGGATTGTATAGCTAGGGAACTAGAGAAAGAACGGGCAACGATAGCTGCTGCTGCTGCCGCTGTCGAGACCACGGCTGTTACTGAAACTGCTAGTGTAATACCTGGAATTTCTAAAGTTCACAAAAAGACCAAAATACCCCTACAATCAAAAAGTATGAATAATTAGTTTAAAGAATACCAAATAAGCTATGTAAATTCAGAAAATTATTAAGAAATATCACACATGATCCAAACAAATATTAAACACTTTGAAAAAGGTAATTTTATAGTTTATAATTTTATAAAATTCGTTTTGTATTGTACTAATTAGCCGTATATATATAAATAGTTTTATAAAAGAAATTAATTAATAAAAGCCCAATATAATTTATATTATTTAGAGTCCATTTATTTTAAGTCCAATACATTATAAAGCCCACAAGAAAAATTATAAATCCTATATAAACCCATTATTCGGTTCACATAAATCCCTAATTGCCGATTTAACATAAACCGACTCCAAAACCCTCCAAAATTCGACTTTCAGTTTCCAGAGTTTAAAGACATTTTTCTTGGACGAGTTTGGAGGTAAACAAGGTGGGAAAAATAGTGATCGAGTTCCAAAGTTGCTGGTTTAAGCGTGGGTAGTTTTTAGGTTGATTAGGGTTTCGGCGAGTGGAGTTTTTGTGTTTCTTTTGTGCTAACGACCAAAGCTCATCAAGGGTATGTTCCTAATGTTGCTTTCAGTCCTATAAGTCATATATAACACATAAAAATTGGCCATGCATGTTTAATATGTCATATGAAATTATTTGGAAGCTAAAACCCTAAAAGCGTATGAATATAACGAATGGGCGTATAATATTATTAGAGACCATGAATTGATTTTTCCAGAAGCTATTATATGATATAAGACCTGAATAAAATACATATTTATGAATTCGGAGCTTGTGTGAATTGTCTTGAGTTTTATGGTTCGATTAAGCATGGAAAAAGGAAAGATTTAAAAAGGAACGATTAGGGTTTGCATGAACTAGGGTTTTTCTTGTTATCATTAAGGGTAATAAATGAAGTAATAATGATGAGCTAATTATGGGTTACACCTAGGTTTAGGGCTTGTACTTGAGCTATGCATTATTCGGCTTTATATAAAAGTTTTGGGTTGGTTTTGTAAATTATGAAACTTAAAGGTTATTTTGTGAACAGTAAAATAATGGTACTAAACGTATAAAAATAAGTATGGGGGTTAAATGTGTAATTTTGGATATTTAGAGGGCCATTCGAATTGTATTTAACTTAAAGGGTATGTTTTGTAAATTCTAAAACCTTTGGGTTAAAAGTGTAAAATCTGATAAAGTAAGGTGAGATTGTGAACTTAAAGATGTCAAGGGTGTAATTTGTAATTCTGAGTAATTATGGGTTCAACAAGTGTAAATTGATTTTGTAGAGAGACGCGTAAGGTTGAGTTAATTTCGGTTTGTTATCATTGACGTTCTAGGTTAAATTGGGAAATCATTAAAAGAAGTAATATGTGAATTTAATGCGTATTTAGTGATATTTAAAGAGTATGGGAAACCCTAGAACCTAAATAGGAAGTTGGTGAATTAATGAGGAATACCCTAAAATGTTGTAATTTCGTCTGTCACTAAAATGAGAATATTCTGACAACTCTAAAAGTATTAATGCGATAAATCCGTTATAATATTAATGATTCTAATAAGTATTAAATAAATCATAATCCGTGTAGATTCGTTGAAGGAGACGCGACGTTACATCTTCGTATTCGTTCATTCGTTACTTTTCTCTCAATTGCTTTAAGGTACGGATATTCTGTCTTACTTTAAGACACTTACGTTATCGTACAGATATTCTGACCTTTTAGTAAAGGTTCCTTATGAGGTTCTTTTCGTTCGCTTTCCTATTTTACTTATTAGGGTTTTCGATGCCATTGCTATGAACCCTTTCTTGTTTGTTTGACCTGTTGTTTATTTGAACTTATGTTTTATTGAACCATGCGTTATCTGATTTGAACTTTATGTTAGGAAGACTTTGATGTGCATATTTGTTGAACCTTGTTATATTTGAATATGAACCTTATGATATGAGTTATCTGATATGTTATTTGCTATGAACACTAATGTGTCTTTTGAGCTGTTGCTTATCTGAACTTTGATTTCTGAATTATGAAACATCGATTTTGAACTATATGATATGAAGACTTTGATTTTGAAAACATGATTAAACATTTGATAAAACATGATCTATGTCAGTTATGACATTCTGATTTGACCTAAGTTAGTTTGACACCCGAGCCAAATAATAACTAGTCATGGGGGTTCCATGTCCGTGTCAGTGATGCACCGCTGACATGACTCTAGGGTAGTAGAGTGATGTTCTCCACGTCCCTTTCATTTATTCTGTTATGAGCTCAAGTATATGTTATGGCCAATATCTGTCTGTGGGGCGTATGGATGCATCCTAGATCTGTTATCTGTTATCTGATATGTTTTCTGGTGAATGATGTCGTGTGCAATACGCGTCTTCACAAATTCTGGGAGCTAGCTACTCCATTTGTTATTGAGGTCTCCCCTCATATTATATATGGTATTCTGAGGTCACCCCTCCGAATACAATGGTTACTTATGATATGTTATATCTGATATGTTTCTGGGCTCGTGGTAGTTAACTAAATCTTTATCTGTATACGTGTTAAGTATTCTCGTATGATTCGGTATTTCGAGTGTTTATATTATGTATTCTGAGATGATATGTTAGAGAATGTGCTTATGACGTATTTGTTTAAGTGATTATTAGTTGCCATGCTAGGACAGGATTAATACGTTAAAATATGATTCGTATATCTGATATTATGATTTGTTATCGTTACGTGAATGTGTTGATCTGCGAGATAAATGTGCTAGTGTATAATTGAGTATTTTGAAGGTTAATTATCTGTCAAGCATATGTGACCTGCCATGTTAAAACTCTGCTAAGGTTAGGATTTGATATGAGAACCGGTTTAGCTATATTGTGCCGCCATGACTTGTCTGCCATTTCCGCTGCTACAATATTGCATTAAGTGTATTAAATGTTGATTAATTGATTTGTATGAATGTCATGATTATCTTCTAGGACTGTTTCCGTTAGTCTCTAGACATTTCCGTTTGGCTTATATGTAATTTGTTATTCTTGGTATGTTATGTGTTTGGTTGTTCTGATGTGTTCGTGTTTGTGTCATTAATGTGCTATGTGATGTCTAAACTGTTATGGTTGTTTGGATTTCTGTATATTTGTGCTTCCGTAGAATCCTAAAAGATCCTTCGTCATTATTTCATTTTATTTTCGTTATTCGTATATTAGTTTTGTTTTAGCTCTTGTTTCTGTTATATCCGTTCACTGGGCTTTGTAAGCTCAGCCGCACTTTTCTTTTCATGCGGCAGGTATTAAGCATTCAAGATAAGCTTATGGGATAGCTGATCTGGGTTGAGAGTAGAGACGAGAGCGAGATTCGATTATAGAGATCTTAGATTTATTTCGAAGTTTAGTCATTTATGTTCTTCTCTTGAGTATTTTTGTAAGGCTTTCGCTATTGTATAGTATTTTAAGTTCTGATATGAAACCGTATTGTGATATCTTTACCCTTGTCGGGTCGGGGTGTTACAATTTATGGTATCAGAGCCAGGTTTTAGGACCCTTAGAGCTTAGGCTATGACCTGTGAGAAGTGGGTAGACATTAGGTTTCCGTCTGTTCAGATATTTTTCGATTCCTTTTGATGGTCGTTCAGATTTGACTTCGATATCCTTTTGCCTTCACTGAATTGGCCCTCCTTTGTTCGCATCGAATTTTGTTATTTTGTTTTTGCTCGTCCGTTTGTCGATCGTTAGATGGAGACTACCCGTGGAGCCGAAGAAGATGGTGCCGACCCTGTGTTGCTGCGACGGTTCCTGTCTTTGGAGAGGTTCGTGAAGCGAAGCCACACTCGACTGCCGCGTATTTTCGGAGACATCTGGATGTTGTTGGAGGAAGTTGGATGGACCAACCAAAGGCGTAAGAGACGGAGACAAGATTCAACCGGTGGCTGAGAAGATTCATCTACTTCATATATGATTTGGCGACTTATGTCACTCTGATTCGTTTGTCATGCGTTTCAAGACGGTTTGATATTCTGATAAGTGATTCTGATCTGTATTGCTTTTCTCGATTTGTTGAACTCGGTGTGAATCGTGAAGTTTTATCGTTTAGCATACGGTATATCTCGGCTTTTCTTCCTGGATCGTAAGTAATAAGTCATGAGGAAGAATACGAGGTGGACTCGGATTTAGAATCTACGGCTACTGGTAGGTTTAATCCGACACAAGAATAGGAATTTCGCTTCTGATTAGTTGCCCTCCTTATGAGAAATTTCTGACATTTGATTGAGTTAGGTTCTTTTGTTTTCATTTTGACGTTTGAATCTCGGATTATTAAATTTCATTTTGGGAATTCATCTTATGTCGACTTTGCAAATTTTGTTTGATGGATGGAAATAAAACAAAATTTTGAAAGTATAATTCCTGTCTGTGGTTTCTTTCTGATAGATCCGTTAAGTTTCCGTTAGTCCTTATAAGTTTTGTCAGCTATTTTATTTTCGTAATGTAATTGTTTCATTTTACTGTTTGAATGAAGTATGGCCATCATGATGGTATACTCATGAGTATCTGGTTTGTTATAGTATGTTACTTGCTATTTGAGTGTTATCTGTATGTGGTATGTTATTAGCTATGTGTTTTGTCATGACCCGAGACCGAATATAATGACAATAAGAACTTGTTATGTGATGCAAGTATTATGACGCCTGATCAACGTAATAATACCGAGATCATATAATCTGAACTTATTGAAGGTATACGAAGTCTGGGAAATGCCTGTAGTTGATGTGTGAATGGACTTTGACTTGTATCTGTTATTTGGTGCTTCTCATGTTCGTTTGAAATTCCGTACCTAATTGTGAGATCTGTAGTAGATATCTGTTACGTGTAAGTTTTGTACGTTTGGAATCCGAAGTTGTTATGATCTGTACGAACCTATAGATTGCTATGACCACCTTAACCTTATGTGTCTCCCCATATTTCTGCGACTATTGAAGCCGATAGGATTTATTTCGTCTATGCATATGATGTCCTCATCATTAGATATCTGGATAAGTCAGAATTTGTCGTTTGATTTTCTGCGTCTCATCTGTTCTCCGCCATTGTTCTGATGAGTAAATAATTATCTATTATAAGTATTTGAATATTGATTTGATTTCTGAATAAGTAAGAGTTCAAATATTCTGATAAGAAATCCATTTGTTCTGAGATAAGATTAACGTTCGATATATTCCTAGAAATTCTGAAATCCGATTCGTTTTCTGTTCTGTTCCGTCTTGTCCAATTTCGAGGACGAAATTTTCTTTTAGAGGGGAAGAATTGTAATACCTGGAATTTCTAAAGTTCACAAAAAGACCAAAATACCCCTACAATCAAAAAGTATGAATAATTAGTTTAAAGAATACCAAATAAGCTATGTAAATTCAGAAAATTATTAAGAAATATCACACATGATCCAAACAAATATTAAACACTTTGAAAAAGGTAATTTTATAGTTTATGATTTTATAAAATTCGTTTTGTATTGTACTAATTAGCCGTATATATATAAATAGTTTTATAAAAGAAATTAATTAATAAAAGCCCAATATAATTTATATTATTTAGAGTCCATTTATTTTAAGTCCAATACATTATAAAGCCCACAAGAAAAATTATAAATCCTATATAAACCCATTATTCGGTTCACATAAATCCCTAATTGCCGATTTAACATAAACCGACTCCAAAACCCTCCAAAATTCGACTTTCAGTTTCCAGAGTTTAAAGACATTTTTATTGGATAAGTTTGAAGGTAAAGAAGGTGAGAAAAATAGTGTTCGAGTTCCAAAGCTGCTGGTTTGAGCGTGGGTAGTTTTTAGGTTGATTAGGGTTTCGGCGAGTGGAGTTTTTGTGTTTCTTTTGTGCTAACGACCAAAGCTCATCAAGGGTATGTTCCTAATGTTGCTTTCAGTCCTATAAGTCATATATAACACATAAAAATTGGCCATGCATGTTTAATATGTCATATGAAATTATTTGGAAGCTAAAACCCTAAAAGCGTATGAATATAACGAATGGGCGTATAATATTATTAGAGACCATGAATTGATTTTTCCAGAAGCTATTATATGATATAAGACCTGAATAAAATACATATTTATGAATTCGGAGCTTGTGTGAATTGTCTTGAGTTTTATGGTTCGATTAAGCATGGAAAAAGGAAAGATTTAAAAAGGAACGATTAGGGTTTGCATGAACTAGGGTTTTTCTTGTTATCATTAAGGGTAATAAATGAAGTAATAATGATGAGCTAATTATGGGTTACACCTAGGTTTAGGGCTTGTACTTGAGCTATGCATTATTCGGCTTTATATAAAAGTTTTGGGTTGGTTTTGTAAATTATGAAACTTAAAGGTTATTTTTGTGAACAGTAAAATAATGGTACTAAACGTATAAAAATAAGTATGGGGGTTAAATGTGTAATTTTGGATATTTAGAGGGCCATTCGAATTGTATTTAACTTAAAGGGTATGTTTTGTAAATTCTAAAACCTTTGGGTTAAAGTGTAAAATCTGATAAAGTAAGGTGAGATTGTGAACTTAAAGATGTCAAGGGTGTAATTTGTAATTCTGAGTAATTATGGGTTCAACAAGTGTAAATTGATTTTGTAGAGAGACGCATGAGTTGAGTTAATTTCGGTTTGTTATCATTGACGTTCTAGGTTAAATTGGGAAATCATTAAAATAAGTAATATGTGAATTTAATGCGTATTTAGTGATATTTAAAGAGTATGGGAAACCCTAGAACCTAAATAGGAAGTTGGTGAATTAATGAGGAATACCCTAAAATGTTGTAATTTTGTCTGTCACTAAAATGAGAATATTCTGACAACTCTAAAAGTATTAATGCGATAAATCCGTTATAATATTAATGATTCTAATAAGTATTAAATAAATCATAATCCGTGTAGATTCGTTGAAGGAGACGCGACGTTACATCTTCGTATTCGTTCATTCGTTACTTTTCTCTCAATTGCTTTAAGGTACGGATATTCTGTCTTACTTTAAGACACTTACGTTATCGTACAGATATTCTGACCTTTTTAGTAAAGGTTCCTTATGATTTTCTTTTCGTTAGCTTTCCTACTTTTCTTATTAGGGTTTCCGATGCCATTGCTATGAACCCTTTCTTGTTTGTTTGACCTGTTGTTTATTTGAACTTATGTTTTATTGAACCATGCGTTATCTGATTTGAACTTTATGTTAGGAAGACTTTGATGTGCATATTAGTTGAACCTTGTTATATTTGAATATGAACCTTATGATATGAGTTATCTGATATGTTATTTGCTATGAACACTAATGTGTCTTTTGAGCTGTTGCTTATCTGAACTTTGATTTCTGAATTATGAAACATCTGATTTTGAACTATATGATATGAAGACTTTGATTTTGAAAACATGATTAAACATTTGATAAAACATGATCTATGTCAGTTATGACATTCTGATTTGACCTAAGTTAGTTTGACACCCGAGCCAAATAATAACTAGTCATGGGGGTTCCATGTCCGTGTCAGTGATGCACCTCTGACATGACTCTAGGGCAGTAGAGTGATGTTCTGCCACGTCCCTTTCTGTTATCTGTTATGAGCTCAAGTATATGTTATGGCCAATATCTGTCTGTGGGGCGTATGGATGCATCCTAGATCTGATCTGTTATCCGATATGATTTCTGGTGAATGATGTCGTGTGCAATACGCGTCTTCACAAAATTCTGGGAGCTAGCTACTCCATTTGTTATTGAGGTCTCCCCTCATATTATATATGGTATTCCGAGGTCACCCCTCCGAATACAATGGTTACTTATGATATGTTATATCTGATATGTTTTCGGGCTCGTGGTAGTTGACTAAATCTTTATCTGTTACTACGTGTTAAGTATTCTGTATGATTCGGTATTTCGAGTGTTTATATTATGTATTCTGAGATGATATGTTAGAGAATGTGCTTATGACGTATTTGTTTAAGTGATTATTAGTTGCCATGCTAGGACAGGATTAATACGTTAAAATATGATTCGTATATCTGATATTATGATTTGTTATCGTTACGTGAATGTGTTGATCTGCGAGATAAATGTGCTAGTGTATAATTGAGTATTTTGAAGGTTAATTATCTGTCTGCATATGTGACCTGCCATGTTAAAACTCTGCTAAGGTTAGGATTTGATATGAGAACTGGTTTAGCTATATTGTCTGCCATTTCCGCTGCTACAATATTGCATTAAGTGTATTAAATGTTGATTAATTGATTTGTATGAATGTCATGATTATCTTCTAGGACTGTTTCCGTTAGTCTCTAGACATTTCCGTTTGGCTTATATGTAATTTGTTATTCTTGGTATGTTATGTGTTTGGTTGTTCTGATGTGTTCGTGTTTGTGTCATTAATGTGCTATGTGATGTCTAAACTGTTATGGTTGTTTGGATTTCTGTATATTTGTGCTTCCGCAGAATCCTAAAAGATCCTTCGTCATTATTTCATTTTATTTTCGTTATTCGTATATTAGTTTTGTTTTAGCTCTTGTTTCTGTTATATCCGTTCACTGGGCTTTGTAAGCTCAGCCGCACTTTTCTTTTCATGCGGCAGGTATTAAGCATTCAAGATAAGCTTATGGGATAGCTGATCTGGGTTGAGAGTAGAGACGAGAGCGAGATTCGATTATAGAGATCTTAGATTTATTTCGAAGTTTAGTCATTTATGTTTTTCTCTTGAGTATTTTTGTAAGGCTTTCGCTATTGTATAGTATTTTAAGTTCTGATATGAAACCGTATTGTGATATCTTTACCCTTGTCGGGTCGGGGTGTTACAGCTAGGCATGCTACTACTACAGGAGTTGCAGGAGATTCGAGAGTTCGAAGTGGTACATACATGGACTTTAAGAGCAGTGACCCCCCGAAGTTCAGAGGCACAGAAGGAGCCATTACTATGATCCGTTGGTTGGAAAGGATCGAGTTGTTATTTCTTATATGCGATTGCCAGATGACTTTCAAGGTGAAATTTGCTACTAGTACACTCTTGGATGAGGCAATGTTATGGTGGAATCATTATGCACAGCCCATTGGTATGGAAAATGCTTATAAACTCTCATGGGATC
This sequence comes from Chrysanthemum makinoi, assembly GCA_910596185.1. Classification (NCBI taxonomy): domain Eukaryota; kingdom Viridiplantae; phylum Streptophyta; class Magnoliopsida; order Asterales; family Asteraceae; genus Chrysanthemum; species Chrysanthemum makinoi. The sequence continues at coordinate 60,540,383 of OU343223.1, read as the reverse complement.
AATTCAAGAGGTTGATGACTAAGAAGTATTGTCCGCCCAAGGAGATGAAGAAATTGAAAATGGAATTTATTGGGCTAGTGACCGTTGGATATGACATTGAGACCTACATCAGAAGGTTTCAAGAGTTGGCTGTTTTATGTCCATATATGGTTATGGACAATGAGAAACTACTGGAAAGTTTCATTGGAGGACTTCCAAAATGCATTCAAGGAGAGGTAGCCTCTTTCGATTTGCAAACAATTGAAGAGACCATCAAGATAACTCAATTACTCATGGCTCAAGTTGTGAAAAGGGAAAACATTATCAACAATAACCACCACAACCATAACAACAACCAAACTAACAACAACAAAAGGAAATGGGAAAATGACCAGGGAGGTTATAACGACAACAACCAAAGCTGTAACACTAACCATCACCAACAACAAAATAGAAGACAAGAAGCCGCCAGGGTTCAAGTTTCTGCACCAACAAAGGAAAGAACTTATACTGGAAACTTGCCACGATGCCATCAATGCACTCTACATCATAATGGTCCATGTGGTATATGCTTTATCTGTCAAGCAGTGGGACACCTTGCTAAGGACTGCAAGGGAAAAAGATATGTTGGGGCTAAACCACTATGTAATCGATGTAAGTATCATCACACGGGTCCTTGCCCTGCCAAGTGCAGCGAATGCCAAAAACCGGGACATCTAGCCAGGGATTGTAAAGGCAAAACTATAATTACATGTTTCAGATGTGGAGAGCAAGGACACTATCGAATTAATGTCCTCAAAACCAAGGTCAGCAAGTTGAAGGTGCTCATGGATTAGGAAAGGAGAAGCTCGTCAAGGTACCAACGACGCGAAAGACTGAAGAAGATCGGAAACTAGCAGTCTTATTTCTCCTTATGTATTATGTCGTACTAAGTTTATGTTTTCATCGTATCCGAATCTTTATAACCTAAGATGTACTACTTTTGATAAACCACTCGTTGTAAAATATTCTCATCTATCGTACTTTATTTCCTTTCGATTCGATATCACTTTCGAGAATGTTACTTCTTTTTACTTTATCGACCATTTTAACGACACGGTTTAAATCCTTGTAAGCATCGAGAGTTATAACAACTAAACCGAACGTCACATCATCGTTCCTTAATTATACATAGCCTAGCTAACTATGTCTAATTCTGGAGGGATCCTGTTAGGTTGGGAGCGGTTATTTATAAATCTTAGTGCAAGCAAAATCTTCACATGTTCAAAGGTCGAAGTATTACTCATGCGAGATTTACCCAATACGATGTTTTGTACACTCTCAATCATCGACAACCGTAACGACACTTCTCCATGTTTTCTTCCTTTGATATTCATCACAAACTCAAAAATTCGATAGACCTAACAACGACTGAATTCAGGGACTGAATTCCCTTTTGGATGGGCGAATGTGACAACCCGTACTTTCAGGTCATTTCTCGACACAGTTCATGTCTCATTATTTCAACATTTATAGTAAACTTGGTTTACTTGTTTCAAATTCGCGTAACCTTGGAAGTTTAGCGGCGAATTCATGATCATGACATCACGTACATTTCATATGGACTAAGATTAGTCTACATTCCATGGACATCATTTGCATCTCATTAATTCATTCACGACATTTCATTTCACCTTCAACGTGTAATTTTTATATTTAATAATCTTTATCGCGTGAGTTATTGTTTTAAATATTTAATCCGTTACTTTCAAAAATGATCCCGATGTATTTTTAAACTTACATTTAGTTTATAAAAACTATATTTTTAGTTTTCCTAGTGTTTCAAATTTATTTGGTATATTAATCGTCAAAATTTAATTATTACGTCGTTTTTCTTAAAAACTACTCGATAATTTTTATATCACTCAAATTTCACAAGGAAAGTATTTTTACAATTTTTATCATCTCAATACACTCTATTTTGACTTAATAAAAACTTACTTGTACCAAAATTATACCTTTTACCTTATAAGTCACAATTTATTTACCTTTTCTTTACAAATTCTACAAATTAAACACAAGTCTATACAAGTAATAGTTTTAAAAAAAAATATATATCATGGAGAAACACTCTCCCCTAAATCCGGCCTAGGGGAGGGCTTGCATTAAAATGGGCATGGTTTGCCTTGATTGTATTTATTACACTATACTTATAAGTCCAACTTCAATTATTTTCATTCACTCCTTCACTTCACAATAATTCTCAAGTGTTAGTAAAATCATTTCCTCTCTTCTTTGGGGCTTCATAACCGGTCACACCTCAAGAGATCAAAGGGATCAAAAATTTTCAAGATCAAGTGTTATTTCAACCTAGTTTATACTCTTTTTATGGTTTTGAAATAAAAACCAAGAGTATTTAGTTTAATCCTTGTTACTTTCACCTCTTCATTTTCACTAGTAAGCATATTCTTATCATTTTCAAGTTTCCTTTTCATTTTCATATGTTTCTTTTCATTTTTGGAGCTTATATGCATGATATGTGATTTATACCATTTTATTTCATGATTTTAGAGTATATATATATATATATGGTCATCCTATAATTATCCCCTTGGTATTGGTTGGTCTTGATGGTGATTAGGAACCCATGACACCCTAAGAAGGTGTATGGTAGGATTAGATTAGTTTTGGAGTTGATTTGAAGGGATTAGAATAGGTTTTGTCCGAGAAAAACTATTTTCGATAAGTATATTTTGTGTTCTGTCCTTGTTTTGCTTTTCTGGAAAAGCCGACAGTAGGCACGACTTTTTGGCCTTGATTTTAGAAAATATACTTTAAAACGAATCCGTGGCCGCTTGAACGGATAAAAGCGGACTTATAACGAAGAAGTTATGGATTTTACAAGTTTGACAACGAAAATTATATTTTTTCGAAATTTCAGCAACATGTTTTTACCTTGTACGGGTCAAAAATGAGCCTTAAGCTTCACAAATTATTTCGAATTCTCAAAAATATATTAGTTTACTTCGATATGAAGCTAAGGACATATAAAACGTAGAAAACGGATTTGAAACGACAAAGATATGCACTTTTCATAAACTTGCCGTAACTAATTTTCTGCACACAATTAGCCAAAAACCACCATCTTTAACCCTTATTATCTTTGTGTTTGAGACCTTTTGGACGAAAACTCCTGAACTGAAACTTTTAGATATCGATACAAACTTTCCAAAACAGTCGATTTCGTTCTCTAACGATCGACGTACATCATTTTACGACTAGTTTTCCAAAGCCATTTTTGTTAATTTCACGATTTTTCCGACGACATTGTTTTGCGACGAAAAGTGGTAATTTCTCTAAAAATCATTATAAAACCATTGCAGGATGACATTTTGGCGTAAAAACATGTAAAGTGATTTTTGTTTGGTCAAGGCGTCAAAAGAGTATTTTTCGACGTCGAGTAATATTTTCAAAAACTCGTAAATGGTATAAATAACATATCAAGTGCATGCATAACATTACATTGCAACTCATGACATATCATATCATTGATAATAGGTCCCGGTTGACGCATTACATTAAACCTCAGTGTACTCACTTTTGCCGTTATTCCAGTTTATCCAATTGAGTTTTCATAGCCCGTTTACATGCTTTTACATTATTTTCAAACCTACGGGGGAGAATACATTGCACAACATTTTATTACGATACCAAGTATGTTAATTACATTTACATTGCTTGAGTTACAAAGTTGCCAGTTAAAAGTCCCCATTTCAAATGCATGAGCCGTTAATTTTGGAAAGCGTGTGTGAGTGGATAGATCTATCGAGGGTGACTCCTCCATCCGGGGTGGTGAATCCCAATTGTCATACGGATGCATTTCATTCATAATCATTACCAGAGTTGTGTGGCAAGACACTCTTTTGGGGCTACATTAGTCGAAGCTTCGTTTCATGCGCTTAAGCAATTGTAACATTTTTACGTGACTGGATTGTCATGCCTGATTTATACTTGTGATGTCGTATAAAACATTTACATAAACCTATGATTTCTCACTAACATTATTGTTGACCGTTTTTAGCAATGTATTTTTCAGGGTAACGAGGCATTATCATCATGACATGGTTTAGGGACCTACATTTTTGAGTCGCGGCGTCGACTTACATTATGTACATTATGGCACTTTATTTCAAAACATCGTTTGGATTTGTAATACATTTGTATTTCCGCAAACTTTGTAAACCTTTTGGGACCGATGTTGTACTTTGAATGTTTTTATGAAATATCCAACGATGTGTTTTTTAAAGCGGCACTTTAGGGTCGTCAATATAACTGTGATGTGGTGCTATGACAGTCAATCCCCCAGGAATTCCATTCCGCTGCAAAACAGGTAAATTGGGGGTGTGACAGCAACTAAACCCAAACCCAAAGGAAAAAGTTTAGTTATTGGTGAACCTTTGAAGAAGAAAGTGGTTCAATCTGTTATTGGAAAAGGTAAGGGGTTGCGTACCAGAGCTGAAGTTTAAATCTAAATCAAACAAGACATTATGATCAAGTATGCAAGAACATGGTAGCTGAAGAACAAGCAGCTTTAGAGAAAAGAAAGCAGAAAGAAGAGAAAGCTAGTCAGAGAATGTTAGCTACATGGTATGAATCACAAAACTTTCTTGAAGCTTTCTCAACAAATAAATGATGAATATACTGCACAAGAATGGAATTTGTTGGATGATAAGGAAAAAGCTAGGCTTCTGGGTGAATGGGCAAGGAAGGTCCGTAAGAAAGAAACATTTATATGAAAGAAACCTCATTCACTGCACAGATGAGAATGTACTAATGAAATTATTAAGAATTCAGGCATTTACATTTCTGAAAATCTTAATAAATGTTCATTTGAAAGAATTCTTGAGATTTATGAAAGATGTATGAAGATTAATCATGATTATTACTGTCCAATGAATTCTAAGAAGGATGAAGAGTGGATTAAGAAACATGATGAGTTGGATTCAAATTAAAAGAAAGAGAAATTCTGAGATTCAAGAGACATCTGATTCTAAAAGATTGAAAGAAGTTGAAGATGTTAATCAAATTTTTTCTTATGAGTTTTACCTTAATGATGGAAGTGAAGGAGTTTGGAAAATTCGAAGACTCAAAAATGAAGTTTATGAGTATAATAAATTTTCACAATGCTGATACTTTGAAAGAGACGATTTGATGAATCTTTGGAGACTTTACAAGAATAAGTTTGGTGAAGTACATCCAAATGATTATCATGAGGGACTGGTCTATTATAATTTGAAGATTTTATTTGAACCAACTCATGATGAACCTGAGTGGAAAAGTACTCTACAAGGAAATGTAACAAGATGGTTTTATATCAAACTTGTGGAGTTCATGTTTTAACTGTTTCTGGAAAAGTTATTCACATGTTTGTAGAAGGTGATTATCCTCAGTTGAATAAGTATCCAGGAATTATTGCTCATGTTGAAGTCTGTATTATCAAGATGCTTTACCCTATGTTGATGGTCAAGCTTATGATTTTTTGATGAAATATGATAAAATTCTTAAATCACATAAGTGTTTGGCTACATCCTCCAATTCAGATGTTTTGTACTTAAAGGAAACTTGAGAATTCTGTTGGAATGTATCAAGTTTAGGGGAGGGTTGTTGGGTTTTTGGTTCCTTGAATCATGAATTACTCTAAGACTGAACCACAAGACAGAGTTGATATAACCCGACAGAAGGATAGAACCACTGATGAAGACAAACCACGGCTAGTAGTAGTGTGTAACCACGGACAATATATTGTAACCCCTGCTAGTCTTGTATAGTCGGTTTAGTTTATTGTATTAGATAAATATGGTAAAGATATTTATCTTGTATGTTACGTATTGTATTATGTAAGGACTCCCTTAGTCTATAAAAGGAGGTCCTAGGTTAGATTAGATATACGTATGTTTTATATCTAATGTCGATACACTTCAAGGTTGCAAAAACCTATCTTGGAAGAAATTACGATTAATAAATAATATTGAGGTGTTGAATGTTAACTGTTCTTCTTCTTAAGATTAAGTGTTAAATTCCGCGTAATACTTAATAAGATTTTATTCTAAGTCAGTTTCTATATTAGATCGTTTGCTCAACTGGGATCAACATGTAAGAAACAAACTATCGCAGCAACATCATCCACTGAAGCAGAATATGTTGCTGCTGCAAGCTGTTGTGGACAAGTATTGTTCGAATCAACTTTTGGATTATGGATTCAATTTAAGAATACTCCTATCAACATTGATAATGAGAGTACAATCTGCATTGTGAAGAATCCTGTTTATCATTCCAAGACCAAGCATATTTAGATTAGGCATCACTTTATTGAGATTATTATGAGCATAGGCTCATTAATTGTGTCAAGGTCCACCAGATGACAATGTAGCTGATCTACTCACAAAGGATTTGATGTTTCAAGATTCAATCATTTAGTGGTGAGTATTGGTATGATTAACTATTAAGCTACAATTAAGTGGAGGACTTATTAGTTAGTTAGATAGTCCTATGCATTGTTTGAGGGGAGGCAATACAATGCTTTTTGTTGTTTTTGCCATTGTGAAGAAGAGGATGGAAAAGTACTGATTATAGTTTATCTAAAAGTACTGCTCTAAAAGTACTGCTCTAAAAGTACTGCTTACATGGAAGGCACTGCAGTCTTGTCAACGTACTGTTCCAACGCTCAAAAGATGGGGTAAAATTCAAACAACGGTAACTTTATTAATTGGGCTGTGATTTTTTAAAATCTTACCTATAAATAACTACCCTCCGATTTTCCCTCTCATCCTTATACTTATCCATCCATATCTCTTTAACATTTACTATTCATCGCACCATTTTCTCTTATAACAACATTCAATGGCAAATCGTAACACAATAAGTAAGCATAACATGGTGGCTAACTTAGATAAGACACCATCCAATGTCGCTTTTCATGACATAATTGATTTCCTCATTGGATCATCAATTAATTATGCTCTTTTGGTTGAACCTAACATCATTGAGCCCTGGATTCAACAATTTTGGGCAACTGCCAGATCTCATATGGAAGATGATGACTCCTATTCGAAAAGATTTATTGTTTCATGATGAAGAAGGGGCTATTCATTTTGATAAACAATTGCTTTGGGATACATTAAGGGATATTGGTTATGAAGGGTCTCTCACTGAAACAACTTTTAAGAAACCCTTGTTTAGTCCTCAATGGAAGTATCTAGTCCATGTTTTACTTCACTGCTTAAGTCCCAAGAGTACTTCATGGGAAAAATTTGGTTCAAATATAGCCTCGGCCTTAGTGGGATTAGCTACCAATTTCAAGAATGATTTTAGATGGTATGCTATCTCACATCTCCAACGGTTCACCATTTTTAATGTATCCAAGATTTGTTCAATTATTCTTGAACAAACAGCTTACGGATGAGCCTAAACCTTCTAGCTTGCTACCAGTTGTAGTCCTTCCCCTTCCACCCAAGGTATTTACTTTCATGGCTAGAAAGAGTGACAAGTTTTCTAGGAGGAATACACCATTAACAGCTCACATGATGGAGGTAGTGCAAGCTGTTAGAGATGAAGCTGCTGAAAGTGAAGCTCATGAGCCTTCTGTTTCAAAGGAAGGTCTGCTTCTCCACGTCTGCTTCACAGCAGGTACTGCAATCTCAACCTACTTCATCTTTGCAAGATATTGCTCATGGAGATTCAGAACCAGAGGTAAACCCACCATCTTCTCCCAATGATTATACTTCCACACGGTCTCAAATACTGGAGGAGATGAGGGAGATATGACTTCTGAGGGTCAGGTTTGGAAAAGTATCTTGACACGGGAACTCTGCGATTAAAGAAGATTTTGAAGCTCAAGCTGCACAACTGAGGAAGTTGAACAACAAGTTTAGAAGATTGAGGAACTTTGTATGGCCATTAGTTCAACATCACAGATTAGGAAAAGGTAAAATGGTAGAGACAAAGAAAAAGAAGAAGCTAACTTTGGTAGAAATAAGAGCTATTGAAGTAGCTAAGAATGAAGAAGCTGCTAGGAAGCTACAAGATTGAATCTTTGAAGTTGCTATACGGAAAAGCCATTTGTTATACCACAAAGACCACCAAGTATTGCTAAAGAAAGGAATGCTTTATGGCTATCTAAAGGGTAGAGGATATCTTGGATTACAAGGTTGAAGTATATATAGATGAAAGATCTATATGATCTTTGTTAGAGAAGCTTATCAAAGAAGTGTAGGTATTATTCCTTTTGATGATGAAACGAATAGGGATGCAAAAAGGGAAAAGAGAGCTTGAGAACAGCGATGATGAACTTGCCATCAAGAAGATAGAATTGAGAACAAATCTGAGTTGATGGTGAGGAATTATTTAAGAGTTGTAGATTTTGAGCATCTAAGTCTAAGGAAGTTCTTAAAGAAATCAAAGATGTCTACATTTGAAGTTGTAGAATCAAAGGGCAGAAGCTATCTTATGTTCCATAGAGAAGACGAAAGTTTTAGAGTATTTAATATGCTATGGGATATATTACACATGATAGATAGAGATGATCATTTCTGTATCAACTAGTGCAAGGAATACTTTGAGCATATTCCATCAAGCTGGAGTTGGCTTAGTCTTCTTGGGGAGATCTTATAACTATCGGTAGACGAAGAAACAACAACGATGCAATATGGAATAACCAAGAAGTTTGGGAGATTACAAGTTGGAGATTCTTTAAAGAATCAGAGTGCATGTTTTGGAGTTAGAAGATGGGACTATGATCCATATATATTGCTTGAAAAAAGATATCATCTTACAAGAGATCTTATGAGAAGAATGCTAGATCATGGTATGGAAGTTGAAGGGAGAATGAAGCAGACCCTATGGTCATCGAATTGTTTATCAAATGGACAACTATGGCCGATGTGATGCATAAATCTTGGTATGATTCATAGTTGTATAAATTTTTGAAAATGAGTACTTTATTCAAAGTTGTTTGGATAACGATTACTTTACAAAAGTCTTGGCATAACAAACCGATAAAAGTTTTTAATAGAAAATAAGAAAACATTTGTTAAGTGCAAAATAATTTTGAAACACAAGTTATCGACAACAAATGGTTTTGAGATGGTTTCATAGGTAAAAGTGCTTTGCACTAACACAACAAAAGGTTATCGGAGTTCACCATGTCTAACAAAAGGTGGCTAATCCATGAACAAGCGGCTCTGGTAAAGATATCTCAAATCCTTTTATGGTTGACAACTTGCCAATAAGTTGTATGGTAATCAACTCACCATATCTGCAATAGTGAAGAGTTGGCTAGCCCATAATAAAATGGCTTGTGGTAAAGGCTATGGAAAAAGCATTTATATGGTAATTAGTTCACGGGGTTGCAAGAAATAACTAGTCCAAAGGTATGGCTTTTGGTAAAGGCTGAACAAATCCGTTGATAGGCGATGATTTGCTAAAAATCATATGGTTATCAATGTACCATGATTTTACACATCTAAACATTGGTTACTCCAGAGTTAATGGCTTTGGTAAAGAGACATCAAAATCTATTAAATTTTCAATGATTCACCTCTCACGCGAGGGTTAACACACGGAAGTGATGAGAATAGTGAAACTTTATGATCTGATGTACAATTTGCCATATGTTCTTTGAGTAGGCGAAAAAGATGAAGATTCTTGATAATGATTCTTTGATAAGGATTGCTTATAAAGACTACTTTGATGATGATAATACAAGCACTGAGAGTACAAGACAAATCCGAGGATAAAGACACAATCTTTCCTTGAAAACAAAGCTGTTAAAAGTTAAAGATGCAAAGGAACTTGAAATCAAGCAAGTAGAATTCAAGTTAGGGGAGGATTATTGGGATATAAAGACAAAGTCTTGAAGAAAAGTTAAAGTCTTGAAGAAAGTCAAAAATCTTGCTAATGAAGAAGTCAAACTACTACTCCGTCAAAAATCTTGCAAAGCTAAAGCGCTATATAGTTTATGGAAAGTTATGTTTATCTAGAATATTCTTAGAATTAGTATTACTTGTCGTACAGGATTTGTAATTATAGCCGACTAGGGTACTCCTTATGCCTATAAAAGGACCCTAGGTGGCATTAGAATCGTGATTTAGAATTTACAAATCTGATATTAGAGTTATTAGGGTTGTTAGTGAATCGTGTATCAAAGCGGGTTCAAAGTATTAATAAAATCGTTGAAGTTTAAGTTATTCTTCTTAGCTTTATTAAAGTAGTTTCCGCATACTTAATAGAGTAATATCAATGTTTCATTGCTAGTAACTTAGGATTTATCCGAGGTTGCTAAGCCCTTACAAGCTACATAGTTAGTTTGGTCAGAGTATATCGATCCAACACGTTTTATTTTGCATATTCGCTGATCATCAATCTAGCCAACGCTTCGTCAGTTTCACCTGCTGCAGACGACGTTGATAATGTCGCCGCTTTTTTCTTTGCCTTCATTAAGTCCCTGCCCATTGCTCGACGAACTTCCTGAACCTTCTCTTCCTCATCGTCTCCAACCTCCACGTTCAGATTATAATTACCCTTTCTTGACTGTGTTGTGTTGAACGAACTTGTGGAAAACTAGAAGTGGGGGTTGAATAGTTTTGCCGGTTTTAAGTTTAGTTTCAAAAACTTAAGATTCGATCTTATGTGAATTCGTATGGATGGATGGAAAGTATAAAGCAATAAGTAATGTAAGTAATGAAAGCAAGTGTAACATATAGGATTTCACAAACACATCAAACCATAATCATATGGGGCGTATACTAGGTTTAGAGAGAGAAAGTTCTAGAGGGAGAAAGGGAAGAGAGTTGGGAACTTATGTGAAACAAAAGAAAAATGGTATTGAAGCTCCAACCCTCTACCTTGGGAGGTAGAGGGTATCTATAGTTTTCTTACAAGACTCAGCCACCTACTGGTGAATCGGGCATCTGATGGGTAAAGACCGATCCGTCCTCCACGGTGTTACATAACTAAATACTAACAAACATTAAATAACTACGACTACGAGCTTTCTAACGATTACATATACTTGATGTGACCGACACTTTAACTGAATTTTCATAAATCCTAACAATCTCCCCTGGAGGTCACCTCAAATTACAGAATACAAACAAATATTACATTAAGATTGTTCTTGGATTCTTGTTTAAGTTCATTGCTCTGTAGCTCGTAGTCTTTGATTCTTCATGTTTTGCATGTTTGGTTAATACAAGTGGAGGTCTTTAACTGATCCACGTGATAATGAGTTTTGAGCCGCCTTTGAGATCATCGGTACCATAAATCTCGACTTTTAGTCGCATTGTAGTGTTGACATTATGTGAAGTTGTAACATTGGACCGACATGCTCACATTACGATCATGATTTCTTCTTATCGAGTAGCGGAAGCTTTAGTTGATTCATGATATTTGGCGTTAAAGCGTAAGCATGGAGTGTAAATATCAGAGTTGTTGATGCATTTATCATGATTTTGAAGTGAATGTGTTGTGTGAGCATGCGCGCATAGATTGACTTCTCAATTCGGATCACAAGAACGCCGGTGTACGCATCACAGCTTAGCAATAAAGCGCACTAAAGTGTCTTTGATCACTTTCGTTGAATTAAGGTACACGCCCATGGTTCCGCTTGATCGAGTCATTACAAATATTGCTTGTGATCGAGTATAATTCGAGGAATCTCCTTCGCAGTTCCGCACTGTAATTTTGCTCTAGCCGTTCTCAAACCGAACGCCATCGAAAGAAGACAACACGGAGTGAGTGAACCGTAGAAATTGAGATTCAGATTGATGAAAAGTGATTTGAAAAGCAATCGATATGCTTCTTGAATATAAAGTGTTTTTGCAATACAACGAAGGTTTTAAGGAAAAATCGGTTATCAATCATAAACACCTTTTATTTTTGAAATATTAATACACAGTCGATGTGCTAGAGAACAGAATTTTAAGCACAACGATCGGTTTTTCAAAGGTATCCGTCAATCCATAACCTGAACCAAGATTGATTCATAATTTTGAATCGCCCCATTGTTTCTGTTCAGTTGTCACATGGTTGATCTATTGGATAGATCTCACATGCCAACTACCAAGAACTTGTTTGATGTTGGCACTAGAAGGCTTTCCATCTTCATTGTGAATATGTTTGCATATCACTCAGATGTTACGCAATACCACAAGGATAATGCGTAGGAATCTTAACATATATTCTCTCTTTCCACATAGTGTGAAACAGAGAGTCTTCATTGGTTGTGTCCTTAATGAGATTTATTGATGATCTCGTGGCTCTAGACTCAAAAGTGCACATTTGGTTCCAATGCCGGAGACTAGGGAGAGGGTCTCCTTCTTCAATATCAACAATCTTTAGGAGAGAGTCAATAGATTATGTAGGTTCCCAGTAAGAATGAAACAAGTCCTTTTAAGAGGAACTTGAGTAGCTAGGGAAGTTTAATGCAGTGCATCACTGGGTCTATGACGTCTTGTCTTCAATACCGATGTTACCTTGGTAACCACCAGTAGCACATGAATTGAACCCGGTTTCAGCCCTAAGGTTGAAATAATGGAGGGCTATTTCTTTTCACCGTTTTCTCATTCATTTCTTTTTCATTCTTCAACCCCTTAAGTGCTTACCGAGACTTCATAACTAGAACCTTGTTGGGTTTATTCCAATACTAGCTCTGTCTCAGTCCGCACTCTTCCCATTTCTTATTTATCTCCTTTTTTCATCACACCTAAGGACTTCTACACTATCTAGTGGATGCGTCCCCACAGGTAGATCCCTCAGCCTCTCAAGGATCGGTAGGGAATGAATACCTAACCTAACCATCCTTATAACTCCATACATAAAGTAAATTTGGTCAGTCTTTTGGTATTGTTCTTCTTCCATTGGAACCAATTGAAAACCATTTGAAAATCAATCCAAGTACTTGTGATACATGATCAAAATATTTTGTACCTGAATTGTTTTTGGATAATTTTAGAAAAAAGCTCCCCCTCAACATGTGCATCATATATTTGAAATAGTTTTGGAACATGGAGGCAAAAGGACTTGAAAATCTCAGATTTAAGAACGAAAGATTCGATTCTTTGATCCATAATTTCTAAAAGATATCAACTTCACTTTCCCGATCAAACTTAGTATTTTTCATACTTTGTTAAGGATATTTTTAGGAAAGGATGTGGTTTTCAAAAGAGTTGCTCCCCCTCAACTTGTGCATGTAATTTTTGAAATTGTTTTGCACAAAGAGGAAAGAATTCTTAGAAGCACTTTCACGATCATATAGCCATACGAAAACCATTAGAAAAATAATCAAGGTACATTATGTTGAAACATATGAATATTTGTACCTTGAAGGTTTATTTTCCTTTTAAAATGCTCCCCCTCAATATGTGCTTCGAGATTCGAAAAGAGTTTAGCACATATTAGATGGAGCTTGCTCTTTGAGACAAATTATCACGTTTTAACCCTTTATGGTATAAGAAAGATGCTCCCCCTTAACATATGCATGGAAAATTTGAAATCGTTTGACATATGCAGGAGGGACGCCTTGATAAACACTTTTCACAACCATTTATTGAGTTATCAGTTTAAATCCAATTTTAATCACAAATTCTCCCCCGATCACAATTTTCAAGTCATTTGAGATTTGTGATCTTTATTGATTTAAATTGTTTTTGAAAGCTTTTGAGGAGAATTGTGACTTGCTTATGAAAACATTTAACCGATAAGGATCAAATCTGAGACTTTAAACTCCAATGATTAGACATGCTTGAGTATCTTTTGAAAACATGACATAAGCCTTGGTCTAGATCCATTTGATAAAGAACATTGTTCATTTTGATTATCCAAACTTAGACCACATGGTAATGTACAATTGATTGAAAATAACTTTTATGTTAATGAAATCATTCTCCCCCTCAATCAATGATATGAGTTGTTGATTGAGTGTTAGAGATTTTGTCAAAGAATAAGCGCAGATGATTTGCAAAAATAGAGATCCGAAGTTATTTTCAAATCAATTTTGTTTTCATAAGAAAGCAAATATTTTTCAGAAGAATCTTTTAGAAGGAAAAAATATTTGGAGGGAAACATTTGTCTTTTTGGGGACAAATATTCCATATAAACTTGTTTTAGAATAAAAGCATGAGGATTTAAAATCAAATGAAGCATAGCTCTGTTCTTTCTTTTGAAAACGGGTTATTGCCTGAAATGACAATAAACCACCATTTTTCTCCATCTCAATTTTTTTTTTCTTTTTTTTTAATATGTACATTCGAACTTCATCTAAAGACCTGTGTCACTCTTTGAATGACAACACAAAGACCGTAGATAAAATCGAATAAAAGAAAAGATGGGAAAAATAATTTTAGTTTTTTTCAAAGATTTTCTATTTTTATGGATTTTTTGAAATTTTATATTTTTCTATTTTCTTTTGTGGTTTTTATAATTTTGTATTTGGCTTTTTGAAAAAATATTTACAAGAGATGGATGAAGAAAAACTTTTACTCCTCGCTTCCCTCTTGAAGACGCGTTTGAGTGTTTCCGCTGTAGACTCTTTATGCCAAGTCGTGGAAGGATAAACTCAAACGCTCTCTAGGAAGAGCTTTGGTGAAGATGTCCATAACCGGTATTCGAGCCTCACAAAATAAAGTTCCACCACACCGCTTCTCCACTTGCTCCCCGATGAAATGATGTCAAATGTCGATATGTTTTTCTTGAATGTTGAACGTTGTTGCATGAGAGAGCAATGGCACTTTTGTTATCACAATACAGAGGATTTTGTTGAATTCAAAGCCATAGTCTGATAATTGGGATCTTATCCATAGGATTTGAGCACAACAAGATGACATGGCTATGTATTCTCGCCTAGAGGATATAGAAGTGCTCATTTGTTTCTTTGAAGACCAGCTTACAAGCTTATCACCCAAAAATCGAAAGCACCTCCTCGACGCAGCTTCGACGTGTATCTTGACATCCCGCATGGTCGCAGATCTGCATAGGTCGTTAGTGACATACCTGTCCTTCGGGTACCAAATTCCCATGTTGATGGATCCGGAGATACCGAAGACCCGCTTAACCGCTTCAAGGTGCTTTTTGGTAGGCTTAGCCTGATATCTAGCACACATGCATACAACTAACATAATGTCCGGTCATCGCGTGAGGTACATCAGGGACCCAATCATACTACGATATTTAGTTTGGTCAACCATGATCCCTGAGTGGTTCTCGTCTAGTTTAGTATGCTCCATCATGGGAGTGTCAACAGGGTCAAAAGAATCAAATCCAAATTTCTTTAAAATTTCATTAGCATATTTAGATTGATTGATAAAAATGCCTCCGGGACTTTGTGAAATTTGTAATCCCAAGAAAAATGACATTTGTCCTATCATTGACATTTGAAATTTGGAGCCCATCTCCTCAGAAAAACGATCACATTCATCAATGGTCGAGGCAAAAATAATATCATCAACATGGATTTGAACGGAATTAAGTGTTTGCCCGACTTTCGGTGAACAATGCCGGATCAACTGCTTCCTTTGTCAATCCATTAGATAGAAGAAACCTGATAATATCGCACCATGCCCTCGAGCTTGCTTTCAAATCGTAGGGCCTTCTTCAAACGATAGACATGAGTAGGATGCTCGGATCCACAAAACCTTCGTGTTGATTCGACATGATTTCTTTCTGATCTCCATTAAGAAAGGCGCCTTTACATCCATTTGATAAACCACCATGTTCTTACTAAAGATTAGCTAAGAAGATTCTGATTGCCTCAATATGTGCAACTGGAGAAAATGATTCCTCAAAGTCAATACCCTCCTCTTGTCAATATCCTTTTGCAATGGGTCTTGCCTTGTTCTTTAATACGTCCCCATGCCCATCAAGTTTCACTTTGAAGATCCATTTGAGAGCAATGATCATAGCACACTCAGGGTCGGTACTAATTCCCAAACATCAAGTCGGTCAAACTCATGAATTTCTTCCTACATTGCATTGAACCAACTGTCCTTTGACATTGCGGTTTTGACATCTTTTGTTTTGACTTTTGACAGTATGGAATTAAAGAAGCACCATAAGGCATTTGTTGCAAGTCGCACGGCATGGATACTGGACGGAGGGATTCCCTATGATATTATCCAATGGATGATCGCAGTGTCCATTTTCTCAAATGCTCGTGTGGTGTGGTTGAGGAACCGATGTAGCAGAAGTTGTTTTCCCGATAAAGATGGTTCAGATGTTGGATCGGGCAAAATATTTTCAAAAGGTGCATCTTTGAGTGGCAAAAGGGTTTACTTATCTGATGCGCAAAGAATGTTTCCAGATATACACTTGTAGATTAAAGAGTTGATGATGATGAAGAATGATCTCGCAGAAGGCTCGTGAGATAAATGACCCATAGAGATGGATGGATTGATAGTGTGGACGGATTCGGAGCAAAAATCATGAAGTAGTAGATGGATGTTGTCCCTGAGATTCAAAGTATTCATCAAACATTGGATTAAACAATTTCTTCACATCATCTTCTCAAGGTGGTACATACGAACTGCAGATGAGGGATTCTTTACTAGGGTGGAACTAATGGGACTACTTAATGAAGGTTGAGAGGGTCCGAACCGGGATTGTCCTGGAGCCATTTGACCGGCCACCATCGAACGTAACGTGAATTGTTTCCATGATATTTCGGTTCTCTTTGTTGTAGATTCGGTATCCTTTTCTCGCTTGGGTGTATATCCCACAAACACTCCAATGTCCGCTTTAGCTCGCCACCTAAATCTTGACCCTCATTAGTTGTAAACACAAAGCACCAAACACGCCAAGGAAGGATATATTTTCGATTGTGGACAAGTTCATATGGAGTTTTTCCATGAGTTGTGTGAATTAGATCGATTTTGGTGTAGCATGCAGAAGCAATGGCTTCGCCCATAGAAATGTTGGAACCTTTGAATAAATCAAAGATTGTTCTTGGCGTTTTCACAAGAGTTCGATTTCGTCTTTCAACTACACCGTTTTGGTGAGGAGTTCGTGGAACACTTCTTTGATGACTGATTCCAACACTTTCATAAAACTCACTAAGTTCTTTATTAACAAAATCAGTTCCATTGTCACTTCGATGATTCTAAATTTGTTGTCGAACCGCAAATGTTTGATAAGTTTAATGATGACATATGGAGTTTCATCCTTTGTCCTCAAGAACTTAACCTAAGTGAATCGAGTAGTCATAAACCACTTACTCCAACACATATTTCTTCCGCTAATTGTTTGTACTCATAGGTCCAAGCACAAATCCATATGAATAGTGTGAAGAACATCCATAACCGAAGTTTGTGGGTTTGGGTTTGTAAGGGCATATTTCCGCTTTTTCCCAATTGGCATGTCAACAAAGATGATATTTTTCATACTTTAATCTAGGTAAGCCTCTTAATAGGTCCTTTCTGGAGAGATCATTAATGGTGGCGAAGTTCAAGTGATTGAGACGACGATGCCATAACCATGACTTTGTTTTTGAAGCCATTGACAACAAGAAGATAGGAGAAGACTTGATCATATCTTCGATAGAGATGGTGTATAGGTTTGTGCCACGTGTTCCTCTTAAGAGTTCCACACCATCAAGTTCTCTAACGAAGCAAGTATGTTTTCTAAAAGCTACCTCTAGATCGGAATCACAAAATTGACCAACAGAGAACAAATTATGACCAAGACCTTCAACAAAGTATACCCTGGAGATCACACTACTTCCAACAACATAATCTCCATAACCCAAAATAGCTCCAAAATGATCATTTCACATCGGAAATAATCCCCCGATGAATTTACTCATGTTCATAAGTTCACGAGTAGCACAGGACAGGGCATGACCAAAAGGTATCCATTGATAACCTATCCTAAACATATGCTTGGCATTAACAATTTTAACCGAGTCCAAGTACCACAAAACATTGAACGAACGCTTCTTCTTAAGATGATTGCTTTATTCAACTCAAACTTAAAAGGTTGGTCTTCTCTTTAGCACATTCTTATGGAAACCTGTGGTGGTGAGACCTTTGGAGAGACCATTGTGGGGCCTAGAACAAGGCAGCTAAGGATTTAGGACATGCAATTACACAAGATTGTCGCTGGCCCGAGGGCAAGAGGTTCATCATCAGATGCGTGTCATCACCACAGCATGCAAGTGGTAGCACACAAGAACTTGAAAGACATTTTGATGATTATGACCTATTTCAATTCTCGCTTCCATAAGGCATTAACAGTGCCGAGAATCTCCACACATCATAGGTTTTGCATTTCAAAAATCGATCAAGAAACAACAACTCTTCTTCATCCATAACTGCCTTACCATCAGTATCCGAAGTTTCACTAGCAACATCTTGTCCCCAAATACTCTGATTGGTGGTGACGTAGTAAAGAAAGGCATCCTCAAAATATGCTCAAACCCCTTCCTTCACCACTATAGATGTAGCATTTGATTGGCTTTCCTTGTCCTTGATTTGCATTCCTTCCGTAACACGATTCACTTGTAATCAAAACTAGCTTCTTATTCATTTTCTCCATCTTCCTCCTGCTCCAGATACCATAACCTCGCCCAGTCATCCTCTTGTTCATATCGCCTTCCTTGCACATTCTCGCACCACTACCTTCCCATCTCTCCAGGAGTTTAACTCTTGTTTTAAGTTGAGCTTGTGTGTGGAGCTCGTTGGATGTCGCGAGAGATAACAGATCGAAGGTTATTGTTGGTGTGTGGAGTGGAATTCTGATTTTGACTAACCATGAGACAATTGATTGATGAAGTTTTCTATGAGTGTGTTTTGGATCTGGAGGCTTATATGATTGTGGATTTGGAATGAGCTTGTGGTTACCATTACCAGTGGGTATGACTTGAGATGCTTTGGTGGTTATTCCTACATTGGTGTAAAAGGCTATTGAATCATTTGATCGCCTTGTTTGAACAACTTGCATGGGTTACCGTAATTTGAATTGAATTTTTCCAAGATCATTCATTCAAACATAACATGTCTCTCATTCTGAAGCAAGTACGCATACAATTGCTCATAGTTGGTGTTCCTCAAACCTTTTGTTAACTTGACGGAAGTGACAAATTTGTGCCATTCGGGATTCATGTTGTTCACAAACCTTGAATTCAAATAATATTTGGCATAGTCATTTTGATATTCCTCATGTCATTCACAAGCTTGTAGAATCTTACGTAATATTCAAGGACACTTTCTCCCGGTTTCATCTAAAGTGCTCAAAGTCATCATACAATTGAGATTCTTTGTCTTCTTTAGTTAATTCGTAACCGAGAGAAGCATCTTGACATTGTCCCAAACTACTTTGGATTCAGTGTTGTGATTGATTAGTTTGTAGATGTCTTTGGTAAACCCCTGAAGTACAATGTTCGAGGCCCTAATATTCAAGATCGGATCTCTTTTTCTCCTTATCATCGAGCTCATCATACTTATTTGGTCTGTCCAATCCTAAGATCACTCCACCATCCGCAGCAGCTCAAGTGTGTCTCATGTAGTCTCAATCGATAAGGTCCTTCATCAACTGATTTCAGAATGTTAACCCCATTTTCCTTTCCCCAAACAATACAACCTAATTGCTGAGCCCATGAGTCATAATCCGCCTCGCCAAGCATAGTGGACGAAGATGATCCAGCACGCCGCTTGAACATCCTCGCACAAGAGAAATGATAGTAGGTATCGCTTGTTAGACATGATTCCGATTCTACGGGATTTTACTATTCTTTTGATTAAACCGGAAATTGATTCTTTCACGGATTTTACAAAATCAAAAGAACAACCGTGAAAACGCAAAGACCGTCGCAAGAGGTACAAGTCTCAATACACAAGTAGTAAACTTGACAAGTCGCAACCTTACCAACTCGCTTTGATATCAACACTCTTAATAGACAACTAGCTTAAAACCCAAGTCGCATAAAGAGACAACTTGCTTAATAGACAAGTGGCTTTAAAAACCAAGTCGCTTTAAAGAGTCAACCGCTTAATAGCCAAGTCGCTTAAAACCCAAGTCGCTAAAGAGTCAACTCGCTTTAATAGCCAAGTCGCCTAAGAAAACTCAGCTAAGTGTCAACTCGAAGAAACATGTGTAACCGCTTGTCTCGAAAGCAAGAAGCTAACAAACCGCTAAGTATGAACTCGCTCCAATAACAAAGCAACTCGCCAAGAAACGCAATACCGTGCTCAACTCATGGTACAATTTTCAAACAACCACTTTAACAATCAAAAATAGCCCAACCACGATGATTCAAGCCATCCAATTCAAAACCTAAACACATATGATGATCCTAAACACAAAAGTACAATCAAAATTCACACTTTAACACTAGAAATTAACCAAATGATTCAAACTCTTCTAAACACTTATAACCCCAAAAACCTTATGAAATCCACCAAACCAAAGAGCATGAAAGATGAATGATCAAACCATGGCTCTTGATACCAATTGTAACATATAGGATTTCACAAACACATCAAACCATAATCATATGGGGCGTATACTAGGTTTAGAGAGAGTAAATTCTAGAGAGAGAAAGGTAAGAGAGTTGGGAACTTATGTGAAACAAAAGAAAAATGGTATTGAAGCTCCAACCCTCTACCTTGGGAGGTAGAGGGTATTTATAGTTTTCTTTCAAGCCTCGCCACCTACGGGTCAGATCGTGCACACAGGTAAAGATCCGTCCTCCTCAAGGTGTTACATAACTAAATACTAACAAACATTAAATAACTACGACTACGAGCTTTCTAACGATTACATATACTTGAGGTGACCGACACTTTAATGACTGGATTTTCTAAATCCTAACAGCAAGTAAAGTAAAGGATAGAGAGTAGTGACACAAGTGATTTATAGTGGTTCTGCTACAAGGACACTCTTCTTACCCTTACTCCACTCTCGAAGTCTCCTACTCGAGTTCAAGCACTATGTCAACAAGCTTCTTTTAAACGGGAGAAGCCTCACAATGTCGCTACACTTTATCCAAGATAAAGCTAAATACCGAAGTCCTTAACACGCAACCAAACCAACACAACTATAACACGACAACTATGTGACATGAAATACAAGATCTTGCTACGTAAATTCATGGATGAACCAATCAAGGATCCCTTTCGATGATTGTAGTATCTTGTGATCTCGCCTTTGAGAAGGACCTATATGAGAATCACAAAAAAAAAAAAAAAAAAAAAAAGAAGAACTACTAGATAGATCAAGAGATCTGAGATTAGAAGTGAGAAGTAATATATGAGAGAGTTTGTAAGAAGAGGGGTGAGTAACAATGAAGAAATAGCTCACTATTTATAGGTAAAAATAACTAATGTAGCACTGTTCCTACTGGATCCCTCACTGAGGGATCCGCCCAAAGAATCCTAAGGATCCATGGACGCTCCTCACTATTTGGGTTATGGGTCATGGATCATGGGTCATGGACTTTGGGTCATGGGTACCAAGATAGATACAATGTATATATACATTGGATCATGGGTTTTGGGTTATGGGTTATGGATTTGCTCCATGGGTATGGGTCATGGGTCATGGATATTACCCATCCTAATAAACTATTACAACAAATGAATTATTACAACAATTTGTATTAAATGACTATATGTAAATGCTTTACAAAAATAACATGTATCCTTATAATTTTACTTATGATAACTTTATATTTGTTATCAACAAAACACAAAGAGATCGCTAAAAATGAATAAACGTTTTTACGGTTTATTTGTATTAACAATCTTCCCCTTTTTGTTGATGACAAAACATAATGTTATTATGAGTAAAACTTAAGATTAGATGTATGTTTTGAAAGCATATGTAAATTTTACTTCTTCTCTCCTTTTTTGCGAAACAAAAAGCGAACCCAATGAAGAAATAAAGTGTAGAAAAAATAGTATAATCCACGAAGCACTAACTTTTTCTCCTTGACGGTAGCTCCCCTAGAATTCAATGAGAAAATATAATACCTACAAAGAAAAGGTTAGTAGTAATGACCATATAATCTTGACGCTAAACAAGATGGAGAGCCAAGGCACGTAAAAAAAGCCTTGTGTAAATGACAAAGTGTAGTATATAGACCACTTACAAAAATATAAAACTAAGAACAAGGTTGTTCTTTAAAATGACTCAAAAGAAAAAAATATAGAAAATAGTAATATCATTCCTTCCATGCTTGCATAAGGTTAATTATGGAAGTTTTGGTGAGTGGTGATGTTGATGCGATCATGATGGTTAAGTATGAATCGATCTTGTCCCTTATCTCCATTGCAAGTTCTAGTGGATTAACAATGTTCATAATGTAAATGATAGTGTGTGGATGGCTTCGGGTGTTTGATTTGTGGAAGGTGGAATATGTGGTGGAAAAGTTGGAAAATATGGATCAAAGTCCATTATGTTGGTGAGTGGTGGAATATAAGAACCTATATGTTCTTGTAAGATAATGGGAGCTAAAGGTGGTGAAGTTGCAAGATCTTTGTAAAGTATGTCTGGAGATGTTGGTGGTGTTTAAGTTGAAAGTTTGTTGGGTAGATTTTGTTTGTTGAAATGGTGTGGGTGGTAGACTAGACAAATATTTTTCTGAGTCTTAAGGAGTTCGGAGAAGTGGTGATTTTAGGTGGAGACCGAGCAGGTGACGGTGGTGATGTGCTTGTTAGAGATGATGGAGGTGCTACTCTGGAATCATTTGGTTGTGAATGAGTAGTTGGTGATGGACTTTTTGACAATGGTTTAGCTAAACAATAAGTTCGGATGCTAATCCGTGCGGTTCTTCTATATTTGGGTGGTGGCACTACGGAATATGGTAGGATAAAGTTTGGATTTTTGAAAAGGATTGTTTTATAGTGGTTCATCAATGTTGGAAGACATGATGATGATTGTTTGTGAGGTTGAGAGTGATAGATATGCAAGCATTTTGGAACCTTATTTATAGAGAAAATAATGCATTGGAGTAAATGTTAAAACCAAAATGTGAACTAAAATCTAATGATTAGATATGAATTTAAGGCATGTGATCATGAAAGCACAAGCATTAAGTAACATACTCATTAGTGAAAGAGCTAAAATGATGAAAATATGAAGGGTTTTAGCCAAAGTGATAAAAATAGAAGAATAATTTATGCTTCTGTCCAACGGTTCCCACAGATCCGTTCCTTTAGGGAACCGTCCAACGTAAAAGCTGGGATCCATGGTACTGGTGACTCAAAATTTTCTTTTTGGAAACGTTGGTGCCTAGTATGTGCCTATATGCAAACCATTTGGAGTTGCGGTTATCTCGACTTCTAAAAAGAGAAAAGTAAGCTAAGAAGTGAAAAAGCATATTATTATGTGATGTTAGGTCACCATATTTGTAACACAAGCATCTGTTGGAATCACTCCTAAACCATAATCAAGTGTTAGTAATTTATATGTAATAGTTTGCTTAATTATGGCCTTTATGTTTGTTATTAGCTTTAAGCTTATGTAGAAGGCCCATGAGCTTAGGCCCATGTCCAATAAGGTAAAGGGAAGGAGTGGGAGTGTTGCCCTAGCTCCTTGCCTATAAATACTCTTGTATAACCTTCATTTGAAGGTTGGTTGTTCAATTTACTCTTTCACACATACTCTACGCATAACCATTTCATTCTTACGTGTGTGTGTGTTTGGTTTACTTGTTCAATCGCCTCTCTATCTTTCTATTAAGCTTGTGTTGTAAATCTAGTGACCTAATAGTGGTATCAATCGCCTAACTAGTTGGGTGAATTGTTATTTCTTGAAGTGGGTCTTTTGGTCCTACGCGTAGAATAACGCGGATACTTTGGTTTGCTTAAAAACTCGTTTTTTACACTTTTTAATCCAAGATTCTTGTACTTTCAACGCTTTAAGGTGTTAAAATACTTGTTTTTGACAAAAAGTTTCAAACTTTACGCGGATCTACGCTTTTAAGCTTGTTTTTGAACAAGAGGTGTAAACCTACGCGTAACCGTTTTGAGAGCTTTGGATCATCAAGTTTCACACTTTTGTGTCATTTTGGTGTTATTGAAGCTATTTCATCACACAAAAACTGGTTTAGAAACATCTTTGGGCAAAATCATTTTTACGTGTAAGATTACGCGTATCAAAACCCTAATCTTACGCGTAACTTTATCCTTGGTTTGATCTTCATTTCGTGGTTTACTCCCGTTTTCTTGCTTGGATAAGCCTGAAAATACGCCGACTTTGGATATCTTTGCAATCGCGGATAGTGTAAAAGATCATTTGGGATAAACCCTAAACTTACGATAAGCAAAGCTTACGCCAGAAATCCCACGATAAGATTAATCTTACGCCAAGCCTTGTCTTACGCATAAGATAATCCCACGATAAGTTTCTATGCCTAACTTTGTGTCTACGCATAACTTTAGTGCCTTTTTACCCTACTTACGCCAGAAGCTAAATCTACGCGTAACTCTTGATTGTTACGCGTAACTTTGGTGTTTTACGCATAAGTCCTACTTGGTTTCTTGTGATTTCTACACCTAAGGACACTTCATCAACAAAGGTTCATTCGACTACAAAGATCCATTTTACCAACACAAGTTTTCAACATGTACAACCACCATACTCTAACTATCTCCCTTACACTTATTCTCAACGTCAACAACAACTAACCCCACAACATCAACAATGGAATCAACAACAAGCAATTTATCAACAACAATTTAATCAACAACATACTCCACAACTTGCCGCAATTCCACAACCTCAAATGGTTCAACCACCACCAAGTCTTCAAGTTCCACCATACACAAATGACTTTCAATCAACATCCATCAAGGAACACTATGAAGGAACCCACTTGGTTTGCAAAGATGTGTGAAGCTTTAAGCAACCAACAATCAATTCATGAGGCCGGATCACTTGATAGACCTCCAATGCTCACTTCCAGAAACTACGATCAATGGGTGATAAGGTTCTTTAGGTTTTGTGATCCAAAGAAGCCACATGGAAAGTTCTTAAAGAAGGTTATCTTGGAAGGTCCATTTCAGATGCCCTACTGTCATTCGTATTCCCATCCAAATGCCAATCCACCAAGAGATGAACAAACAAACATTGCTACCTGGCATTTAAATCCTCAAGAACTTCTACACTATGAAGCGATGAGCTTGCAATGCAATATATCCTTTAGGATTACCTAACCCAATTTTCAAGTGTTGATGCTCAAAAGACTGCAAAGGAAATGTCGGATCATATTCATCTTCTTATGGAAGGATCTCAGACTCAATCAAGAGGATTTGGAATCCAAAATTTACTTGGCTTATGAACACTTCATGATTGAACCTCGAGAGACACTAGAGTCTTATCATCATCGCTTTTAGACATCATCAATGATTTGGATAAACACAACATCATCATGCCAAGAATTGCAGTGAATACTAAGTTCCCGAGTAGTCTTGGTCCTGAATGGGAGAAGTATGTCATTTTTCTCCGTCAAGCTAAGAATATGCATCATTCTACATATGGATTGTTGTACGATTACTTGAAGCCTCATGAAAAGGAAGTTGATAGGGAAAGGATTCTCCGTGCTCAAATTGCTTCACCTTCACAATCGGAAAATCAACAACTTGCCTTATATGCTCAAAAACGCTTATTCTCCTCAACCAAAGAACTCAACCAACTGCTACAATCACACCATATGATCCTTCACATTCTCAATCTCAACAAACTCAATTGGTTCCATACAACAACAATGCTCAAGCACTTGTCGCTGAAGCTAATGAGGAATCGATCCGTTCAAGCATTGCAACAAGGATTTGCTATGATTGCTAATGCTTTTAGCCGTTATACCAACAAATCCAACAATCGTATTCGCTCCTCATCTAACACAAGGAATCAAGCTGTTGTGAACAATGGACGAGTTGAAGTTCAAAATCGTGGTTATGGTCGCCGATGGGCGTGTGGTCAAGGGTTTAATGCCGAGGTAGGAATAACAATAGAGCTCAAGTGGTGGAACAGGAAATGCTCGTAATGGGTTGAATGGTCTTCGATGCTACAACTGCAATGAGAAGGGACACCTGGCTAAAGCATGCCCAAAGCCGCAGGACTAGGGCGCGCTTATCACAAAGAGGCTCTTCTTTGGCTCTTAAGGATGAAGTCGGTGGAACTCTCACGACAAAGAACGAGCTTTATGGCAAATGCGACTCGTGATGATGATATGGAGGATTTGCAAGCCAATGCAACTGTTATGTTGATGGCTAATATGCATGAGTTACACATGAGTGACACAGCCCAAGTATGACACCGATGGCTTGTCTCGTGCACCAACAAACCATATTTATCTCGATCTAATATCTCCGCCAACATCTCGAATCCGCAAGGCTCATAATGTTCAAAATGAGTCGCCCACATCTCATTCGACGATTTTCAACTAGACCCTCAGAGTTATATTTGACGATCAAGATGACCAAACGGTTTCCCTTGATAATCAAATTGACCCCGTGGTTATACTTGAGGATCTCAGTAATGATCATGTTGTGACTCACGTTGAACACGCCAACTTTTGCCTCATCCGCATTTTGCTCGCTTAATACAAGACCAACAAACCATAGTGGAAGAATGTCATGCAATTAATCAGGACTTGAAAAGTAAAATGCACTCTGTTAACCAAGGATTTTGAATGTTTACAAAAGCAACTCAACTTTTTCAAAACTCAAGAACAACGTGAAAAAGGTTTTGAAGCAGCCTTTGCCAATTCTCATCAAAACGAAAAATATTTAGAAAGACAGATGCGTGATCTAGCCGCTTCAAGAATGCTTTGTTGTCTCAAATAGAACAACTGAAACATGAACATAAAAAGCAAATTAACGCTCTCACCTTGGACACTCAAAAAGCTAAGGTCGAAGTTGTTAACTTGTCAAAATGTTCTTTGCATACAAAAAGCATTCAACGAAACTAATAGATGATCATCTTGAAGAAATCATCGGCTTGCAAAACAAACTTAAAGAGTTTAAAACTGTTGTTTACAAACATGGCGAGTCGGTCACGGCTATTGAAAAGTTTACTTTAAAACCCAATCCAAATGGATATGGACCAAATCTTGCCGATTACAAACCTAAGCTTTCAACCAAAGCATTCAAACCAAATCCTCGAAGTTTTCTGTAATATAAAATTGATAATTCTGTTATGAGTGTTGTTGAATATCATCGTCAAGAGGAATTAGATGCATAAGACGAGAGTCGATCAAAATTAGAAAATGTTGTTTACAACAAACCTTTTAACTATTCAAAAGCGGTCACTTTCGCCACACCAACGGATTCTTCTAACACACCAAGGATTATCATAAAAACGTCTGAGTCTTCTAATGTTAATCCCAAACCCGATTATGCACAAACTTATGGTCCTTTACCTTCCATCAGTGAAGTAAACTCAAACCTGAAAATCGCAAAATTCTTCGATATTTTGACCTTTTCATGGTTGACCTCAAAACTTTACAACATGAGATAGAATATCATTCTGAAATCAAAGTTCAACATTTTCAATCGCCTTCTAGCGAGAACAAAGAGACATTTTTCCGAAAAATCTTTTACCAAATGTTAAAAATTTGAAAAGTTGTGCATTGTCTTGGGAAATGGAGTTTCATAAGGAACTTGATTGATGAAGGTCATTTTGAGAAAACAAACATCTATTTCTAATACTAAACGTAAAAGAAAATGTTGAGAAAAGATGTTGATCGACTCTTGGAAGATGTCATATGTGCCGATGTCCATAATGCTGTGTTATTGAATTCTTTGTCATATGCATTTGATTATATCTCTCGCACGATATCGTTGATTCTGTGGTAAATGTTGAGAACACCGATAATGTGCTTTCAGATCGAGTCCTTAAAAGTTGAAAATAAACGATTGTCAAACGAACTTTCAAATGCAATACGCCATCTTAATTGGTGTCAAAAAGATATTCACGATCAACAACTTGCTTGTCAACACAAAATCGCCAGCCATGTGACAAAATCTTCGATCCTAAAATTGAGCAACCGATGATCAAAACGTGTTTTTAAGTGTCAAATCTCAAAATATGAACAAGAACTTGTAAAAGTTAAAAGGAATATGGTGTCATATTTGATTTACTCAAAAGACTCGTGATGAAGCATCAAATGAACTTGATCATTATCTTGCACACACTAACGCAGTTATGCATTTTTCTCGAAATATTCTATTCCGAAAATCAAGATCCTGATTCACACTATCTTCAAGTTAAGAGAAATGTTAGGAAAGTATGAACAACTTCCGCTACCGTGATTAAGAGAATAGCCCCAATAACACTTAGTAATCATGAACCTAGAATCCCTACTGCCAAATCACAAGTTGCTAACGTGCTTCCTTCTACCGAAACAGAATAGTTTGGTCTTTTCCAAACGTCCCGCACTTCATAGCCTAGAGCACTACATCAAGAATAGGAAGTCTGCACCTAAGAAAAGATCAATAAGGAATGCTAAAGTAGAAGAACACCCTAGGACTATGAATAAGACTCACGTTGCATCCACTATAGATATTAAGGCCTCGCAAATGTAATAGAAATAGTGATGTAACGAATGCTAAACCTTTAAGTACTTTTGATATTCAGTCCGATGCACCTTGTGTTATTTGTCGTAAAAGTATGAATTCTGATTGTCATGATAAATGTGTTGCTAAAGCTATCATCTCTCGTTTAAGGAATCCTAAGAACCGAATACCTCTAGGCCCACTAATCTTTCTAAGTCTGTGCTTGGTAGACCGCCTGCTTTAGATTCTAAGAAACGCATTGTCGTCCCTCAGTAGCTCCAGTTTCACCTCCTAGGAATGTAGTACCACCTAGTGCATTCACTAAGACTAAAGCAAATACTAGTTGGAGATGGCGGAAATGGATATATAACACACTAGGATTTAAATGGATACCTAAAGCTATTGATGTGTATATGTCTACTATAATCGCTCCGAACCCTCTAACATTTCGGTTCCACATCTACTTCTATTCCATCCGTGTCGCCTGTGTAATGCAGTGATACGATCATTCTCGATTGTTGATAGCGGATGTTCCCACTACATGACAGCAACCTTAAACTGTTATCAAACTTTATTGCAAAGTTCATTGGCACCGCCGATTCGAATGATCACTTCGCAGCTATCATGGGCTACGGAGACTATATCAATGGGAACATCGAAATTAGCGGGGTTTATTATGTGGAAGGCCTCGGTCACAACTGCTTTTCAGAGGGTCGGGTGATGGAGATTTGGAGGTTGCTTTTAGGGAGAAAACTTGTTTCATTCATGATCTACAAGGAAACGACCTTATGTCCGCTCTCGAATTCAGTCTTTACACTATCTCTATGCAAGACATGGTTGCTTCTTCTCCCATTTGCTTACTTTTTAAGGCAACATCAACAAAACTCGCTATGGCATCGCCGCTCTCACATCTAAACTTTCAAACCATCACCAACCTTGCTCGACACAAACTAGTTGAAGGACTCCCACGATTTCTGTATTCTAAAGATCACCTTTGCTCGCCTTGTGAACAAGGCAAAAGCACTCGGCTCATTTTCCTTCAAAGGTGGAACACAACTCTCAAAGATGTGCTTCATCTTCTTCACATGGATTTGTGTGGCCCGATGCGCCTGCAAACGATCAATGGCAAACGCTACATCTTAGTAATTGTTGATGACTATTCACGCTGGACTTGGGTCTACTTTCTTCCAAGCAAAGATCAAGCTCCACAAATGATCATCACCTTTCTAACGAAAATACAAGTTCAGCACGAAACACCGCTCAACAAATCGTAACGCATAGAGGCATCAATTTGTTAACCAAACTCTTCGTGAATTTTATGAGAAAGTGGGAATTCAAAGATCGACATCTATTGCGACGCATAACGTAACAAAACGGAGTTGTTGAAAGACTAAACCAACGCTAGTGGAAGCCGCAAGAACAATGTTAATCAATGCTAAACTTCCGTGATACTTATGGGCGTAAGTCGATTCAATGCATGCTATACTCAAAACCGCTCTATGATTACAAAACGCCACAACAAAACACCTTTTGAGCTTGTCCACAAAATAAAACCGAATCTCAAACACTTTCATGTATTTGGATCTCTTTGCTATCCGAATAATGATCGTGATGACTTTGGAAAGCTCAAAGCCAAAGCTGACTTTGGAGTCTTTATTGGATATTGTGATAATTCTAAAGGTTTCCGAATCTGGAATCGCCGAACAAAGGAGGTTATGGAAACGATTCATGCTCATTTTGATGAACTTACGGAAATGGCTTCGAGTATAACAAATTGGAACCCGGTCACAACCGCTAAACTTTCCCAAACCCCATCATCACCAAACAAAGCCCCCACCTTACTGCCAACAAATGGAAAGGTTATTTGCTCCTCCCGCTGACGATATTGATGAACGTGTTCGTGTGTATCCAAGCTCACGCCAACCCGATAATACTCTTATACCGATACACTGCTACAACAACTACGTTGAAGAAGCACCACCGCTGACTCCAACACAACAATTGAACAAACCGCTCCAACAATGATGAACTGGCCGATGATGTTCAATGAAGTACCCCCACCGCAGATTTTGATCCAAATGCGTTTAACCCGCTTGCTAATGAGATCGCCGCACTGATGTCGCTGAATCTTCAACAAGCCATTTGAATCCTCAAAATCGCACAATGTATACCAACATCAACCCTCCACACATAGATGGACAAAAGACCATCCTCTGAAAATATTATTGGCAACCCGAATCAACCGGCCGTTACGAGACAACGCCTTCACACGATGGTGAACATTGCATTTATGCACTCACCGCTCGCCAATCAACCCAAAACATCAAAGAGCAATGACAAAAGATAACTGGATTGAATCCATGCAAGAAGAACTCAACCAATTCAAACGCCTTGAAGTATGGGAATTGGTTGAAAGACCAACAGGGTCTACGCCATTGGTCTCAAATGGATTTGGAAAACAAATTGATGTCAAGGGAACGTATCGTAAACAAGTCACGCCCGTGGCTAAGGGTTATCGCCGTGAAGAGGGTATTGACTTTGAAGAATCTTTTGCTCCTGCTGCTCGCCTTGAGGTCGCTCGATATTTCGCTCGCATGCTCATATGAATATGACGGTTTCGATGGATGTCAAAACCGCTTCTAAATGGACAACTTAAAGAAACGGTTTATGTCACCAACCGGGATTCGTTGATCCCGCTCCTCAACCATGTCTACAAACTAACAAAGCTCAGATGGTCTCAAACAAGCTCCTCGGGCATGGTACGATAAGCTATCATCTTTCCTCATTGCCAATAATTTCACCAAAGGTTCGGTTGACCCTACTCTTTTCATACAATATCACGGGCACATATCTTAATTGTTCAAATTTACGTGGATGACATCATTTTTGGGTCTACACATAAAAGTACTCAATCGCTTTTGCAAAACTAATGAAGAAAAATTTTGAAATGTCCATGATGGGTGAACTTACATTCTTTCTAGGATTACAAGTTCATCAATCACCCCGTGGTATTTTCTTGAGTCACTCCAAATATGCCCTTGAATTGTTAAACAAATTTGGAATGCAAACCAGGACACCTATGCCACACCAATGGCTCATACCAAGAAGCTAGACGCTGATTTACATGGGAAATTGGTGGACCCTACAAAATACCGTAGTATTATTGGGTCTCTCATGTATCTAACAGCTAGCAGACTGGATATTGTCTTTGCCGATATCTTTGCTCCCGCTATCGGCCGCGACCAACTGAAACCCACCTCTCTGAGGCTAAAAGAATCCTCCCATACATCAAGGGAACCATTAACTTGGGGATCCGTATCCGGCGATTCGTTTTGAACTAATCGCCAGACGCCGACCACGCAGATGCTTAGATTCGGAAAAGCACTTCCTGAGTTTACAATTTCTTGGTGATAAACCGGTGTCATGGCAATCAAGAAGCGTGGATTGTACATCGCTGTCCTCAACCGAAGGTAATATGTGGCCATGTCGGCGTGTTGTGCTCAAGTCATTTGGATGAGAACACAACTCAAAGACTATGGTTACGATTTGACGTAATCCCGATGTATCGCGACAATCGGAGTGCCATTGCGATCTCGCAACTCGCCAACACTCAAATCAAAGCACATCGATCTTCGATATCATTTCATCAAGGATCACGTGGAACAGTGGTATCGTTGAATTATATTTTGTGGGTACAGAATACCAATTGGCGATCTTCTCACCAAAGCCTTGCCTCCCGCTAGGTTTAATGAGTTGGTCCACCGATTGGTATGAGGTGTTTGACTCAAGAGGAATTGGATGACCTCCTAAAACAGTCTTAAAAACCTATCAAACACCAAAATATTTTTTTTAAATAATTTTTCTGAAACAAAATACAAAAATATAAAATCTGATAAAACAACAAAAATACTCTTCTATCTATCTTTTCCTTTCAACATTGCAAGTACATTTTTCACAACACTATAATCTTTCAAAATTCAAGATTTTTTCGATCAAGTGTTGAGGGGAGAAAATAAACACTTAACTGCTTCAAAACATCCGTGTACTTTCATGTTACTCTATTCTCGTTGTTTTTTTATCAATGGTGGTAACTTTCTTAAGTTCGTTAAACCGACACTTCTGACTAAAATTTATAACCTTTCATCATTTATTAAGTCGAGGGGAGTGTCGTCAAGTTTCTTTCTTAAAATCTTTGTTTGGTAACCAAAATGGAAGTTAAAAGGCTTTTAATGAAAATGGAAAAGGTGGAGGGACCAAAACTGCCAAAAGGTTAAAGTCATTTTAATAAAAACATCTTCCACCTAACTTTTTCATCACATTTATTACTCCTAACCAACATAATCTACGCATATAATTCGCTCAAGAAACCAGTTTTGATCATCAACTGTAGTGTTTTATGCTGATAACACGCTTTTTAAACATTGGTTTTGATTTTCAAACTAATCCAACGGCTAAATTAATGTATATGGTTGATTTTGTGTTATACGACTGTATGAACACATGATCATACCTATGTGTTTGAGGTTAAGATAAATGTGTCAAAACGCTTTTTAACATCAAGGATACTATTTTATCCTCAAATTCCACCCGTAAACACTAATTGATGGTTTTTAAAATTAGGGTTCTTGAGTCGATTTGGGTGTTTTCAAATGTGATGGTTTTTGGTCAAAAAGATTTTTGTGTGATGATGCTCTTATGATGAATTGATCATATCTATGCCTTAAAACAACCCATAAACACTAATTGATGATAAATTAGTAACTAGGGTTTAATGTTCTTAGGTTTGGGTATTTTTGATTCACCGTTTGATGTTAAAACTTGGTTATTAGACTCTCACAACACCTAAGACCTACCGTAAAACGCTTGGTGCAATTCCATGGCTAGAAATCATATGTGTAATTCTTAAACTCTAGGGTTTTGACTTACGCGTATGACTTTCTACGCGTAAACTGTTTAAGAGTATTATGCCATGATCCGCTATATAATTAATGATAATGTTGAAATTGATGCTATGATGATGTTATTTCGTGCTTGCTACCATAAAACATTCGTAATCAAGGTTGTTAGTACTCTACGCGATAAGGATCACCTTACGCCAGAAATTTATGCGTAAGAGAAATCTTACGCGCGTAACTATTACGTAAGGTTCTACAAAGGACTACGCAGATCCTCGTGAAGGATATGCGAACAAGGACCTCACGCATAAGGTCTACTCTACGAGTAAGCCTTACGCGAAGGTTTATATACGCCACGCTGCAGTTTCACGATAAGGTCCTCCTTTCCTACGCGTAATATTTTACGCCGTAGTCAGGATCCTACGTAAGCTTACGCTCACGCAGATACTTATCTTGTTTACGCATAAGCTACCATTCCTACGCATAAGCCTTGATCAAACCTTCATTATGAATTGTTACGCGTGCAAACTTGTAAATAAATAAATCATAACGCCACGAAACCAATAAATGTCACTAATAAATTAAATGAATATATGTTGTGAAAATAAGTGATAACATAAACTTTAAAACTTAAAGTTAACTAACTCACAAAACTTTTCACGACATCATTAGACTATTGGACAAACAAGTGACTTTGGACTCAGAACAATCATTGACATTATACATTCAATAACTAGACAATAAAACCTTCGTTGACTAACATTATGTCTTTCGATATGTTGGTTCTTTTGGCTAATGTTATTTCATCACGAATGGTCGCTCAAATGAATGTGGATGCACCTGAGGTTCTCACAATTGCCGATATCTTCCCTAATGGTTATCCAAGAAAGATTGTAAAGAACAATCTCAGAGTTGACTTTGAAACCCTCACATGCTCAGAATCCTCTTGCTTAATTGTTGTGGATATTCTAAAGAATCATCCCTACCAAAACATGCTCTCACACTACTACTACGCACTAGATCTACATACAACAATTCGAATTCAATGCAAAGGATCAAAGGTCAAAGTCGGTGACAAGTGACGTAAATCAAAACAAATCACCATCACACATGCAGATTTACGGTCCGTTCTTCTTATTCCTGACATCGAGCCAACCGACTTCTATGCCACACCATCAAGAGACAGCTCAGCAATTTCCGATGGATATTGGCTATGATGAAGCTTCAGGAATTATCACTAAGAACTCTCATGTGGAGCTTAAGAACATTCCTCAACCGTGGAGAACCCTCTACATCATCATCACCAAATCGGCCTCTGGTCGTGATAGTGGCTATGAGCATCCCAAGCTCATGAAGTCGCAAATATTTTGGTCATTAATCAACAAGAAGGACATCGAAATTGAAGCTCTGATATGGGATGACATGATGTCATTTCTCAAAAAGCTTGGCTCAAAGATTCCCTATATCAGATACACAAAGCTATTGATCCAGAGAGCACTTGGACTTCATCCTGATATTCCCAAGAGGCTCAATGACCCTAACAATCATGACATGTTGACCGAACCCATCCTATCATCGAATCAAGGAATCGTCAACAAAGAAACAGGTGCCGTGTTACCCGATCACCTTCTCGACTAATGAAATCAAAAAGCTCGAAACATACAAAAGGTATCCGGTAGCAGAAAAGAAGGCAAAGTTGGTCATCTCGATGAGAAGTCTTCCGTACACCTATAAGGAAAACCGTAAGAGGAAGTGCAGGAAGTGCCGCAAGCACGAGAGTCGAGGATGTTCCCAAAAGGAATCCTCCACGAAGAGGACAGTTCCCGCCCAGGAAGTTGCTCCTATTCCCGTATCCAAGCCTGAACCGCAGAGAAAGCTAATGGACGAGGACTCTAAAGAGGGTACGTAATCGATGAAGAGACTTTCTACTCAAACTGCAAAGATGAAACTACAACGGTAGCTAAACCTCCAAGTCCACCACGACAAAGAAAAAGGGAAGACTCATGTACTTGTGCCTTATGAAGAAAGCTCAGATGAAGAAGAAGAGCAACTGGATAATTCATACAAGAATACGTTCAAATTCCTTAGACTCCAACACGTTGCAAAAGAATTTGCAAAAGATCAAATGGGTGGCCCCGAGGGTCAAGTGGTGCAGCCAACCTTCACCAGTCCCGATGCGGTTAATCAACCCGATAAGGATCCGTGCCACCACTTTGGAGCAACAACAAAAGCCCGTGGAAGAAACTATTGAACATGAATTTGAGGAACCCGAGCAAAGAAAAGTCCGAGAAAGATGAGGTGACAAAGAAAAGACTGAGAGATAAGACATAAGAGAAAGAAAAGTCTGAGATGATACGATTATGATAAGTTTCTCGCTAGACAGCCCCCATGCCGTCAAGGAGAGAAACCTCTCGCACTCTAAAGGATCCAGAGTCTCCTCACATCTCATCATCATCGATTCTTCTCTCACTCTTCACCACCACCATCAATGAAATCAACCAAATCATCATCCAAATCAAGAAGAAACCAACTCCATCTTGGATCTCTCAATCTAAGAATCGAATCGTTAAAGCTGTCAAAAGAGTCAGAAAGAAAGACATGCTCTATAGAAAGTGAATTTCATTTGATCGATAACGATCTTCACATGATGAGACATGACAAGATGAAAGTCGAATGGGAGTATGTACGAAGCTTATGAAGGATGATCTTCAAGGATCATGGACTAAATGATCAAAGGATACTCTCAAGTTCCTTATGGAGGTCATTCCTAAAACGACAAAGGAGATGTATACCATACAACTTTATCCTAATCTCTTACATTTAGCCAAGCAAGAATGAAATCAACTCCAATGAATTTGAGCATCAATCCAGCTTGAAACTACAATCTTCTCGATGATGAATTGGTGAACCGCTGGTAGCAAATGTCGAAACGCTCGCAACATTTGCCTCCCATGAAGCTAAACTGTTTGAAGCATTGCCGGAATACCAACTCAATTCATCATTCAGAGAAGAGGTCTAAGGCCTAAGCGCTCAAGAGATGAAGATGATAAAGATCGATAAGGATAAAGAGCCCAAACGCACAAAGAAGTCCGTGAATCATCCTCTATTCAGATCATGCAACCTCCACTACAACTGACTCCTCGCTCAACAAAGATCTTCTCCTCCCTCTTCTGCGATAAACCTCAGATTCTCAAACACCACCCTGCACTCAAAAACCGTGACCACTTTGAGTATACGGGTGGTGACGATGAAGAATACAATGAGCCCCAACAACAACCCGCCTCTCCCGACAAAGTTCAAACCGTAAACCTCATCTAGGTCTAAACAAAAGAAGAAGAAGCGCCCAAAGTTGACGTCGTATCATGGCTAGATGAAGATAATACAGAGGAATTTGAATGGTTCTCTACACTTGTTAATTCCACTCCCTACCCCGAAGGTCAAGATCCGTAGACGGTAATACATTGGAGCATGCAAAGATACTGCAAGAAAAATTCCGAGTAAAGAAGATGACTAAATCGAAGTTGAAGCGAATCAAGAATGAAGCTTTTCAACTGTGGAAAGATAGCCCAGAAAGTGCCATCGAGGTCGAATATCACCTTGACAACATTGCTCAAGCTATGTCTAATAACATGGATTGGCTCAACCTTTAAGCAAACATCGACTTTACTAAGCGGGACAACCCTCCATATTACAACGACCGGTCTAAACCACTACCAACAATGGCCAACCGATCAGCCTAGGATCCCATTCAGATATTTCTTCAACAAAGACTTGGAATTTCTTCTTTACGGTGGCGATGGTTCAAGGAAATACGCTACATCCTTGACACTTCCATTCCCAAAGAACCTAATACTCAAACCGCATAGCTATCGAGGAAAGAGCTAATCACTTGTTCTCCAACAAAGTGGAAGCATACGACCGAGATGCAATGTATAGGATTCATCATTGGCCGAACGCCAAGAATCTACTACGTTGCCAGGTTCGTAAGTCTCAACATGCGTGCTCAGACTAAAAACATCGCTGCCATCAAACACGCTGATCTTTCGTCCAAATGGGACTACACTTTTCTCAAGAAGATTGTGGTCAAAAGACAAGACGAAAAGGATTATGCATTCTCCAAGTCGACTTTGAGAATTTGTCTATCGACGACATCAAAGACATGTACCTTGCCAAAGTACAGGGTCGTATGAGACAATTTTCCACTGAAGTACAACGTGAATTCATCAAGTCGCTCATCTTCATCGACACATAGTTATCAAAGAACGTAGAAGATCTCCAC
This sequence comes from Chrysanthemum makinoi, assembly GCA_910596185.1. Taxonomy (NCBI): domain Eukaryota; kingdom Viridiplantae; phylum Streptophyta; class Magnoliopsida; order Asterales; family Asteraceae; genus Chrysanthemum; species Chrysanthemum makinoi. Next base: position 60,502,710 of record OU343223.1, on the reverse strand, counting down.
CTGGCAGTTGAATCTTATCGCACTGCGGTCAACTTCACTCCACCACAGCTTGATCTTTCCGACATCAACTAGCTCTCACAACTTAAACTCATCAAGAAACCATTCGGCGTCTTTACCGCAGTGAACTTCAAAGAAATTGCTTGATGGCGCGTGAGATCTTCACAAGTTTGGAGATCACACTTTGAAGATGGTTAGGGACGGATTGGCTTACCGGTTGAAGGATATACACCAAAAGATCGGTCTCCTAAGCGATGGAATTCTCAAGATCGAAGGGATGTGAAGAGGATCATCACAATGATTGATGAACGGTTGTATCGGGGGATCCGTAAGATTGGAAAGCTATGTTGGTGGTCGACCCATGATTAACATCACCGGCTTTCAACGGCCGATTCACACTCCTGGCGATATCTCTGGACTAACTGGTACCCCTTGAACTGCTTCTTTCATTATAAAATTTGGATGTATGATTTATTATGTCAATGGCTTGTGCACACATTACAATGTACAACCTGTACTTGTAAATAAAGGACCCTGTGGTACGCTTCAGTGACACAATCCTTATAAAAGGAGCGAAAGCTTCTTACTTTTGAGTAGAACCTATCAAACCTTTCACTTTTCAAGGTTGTGCTCAAAAGAACAAGTACTTTCCCTTATGATTTTTCAAAACCTCAACCGTTTATATCACTCGTTGAGGGGAGTACTTGACTTAAAACTTTGTTCACAAATTGTTCACAATGGTCATTCTTCCCAAGAACACTCGAAATGGTCATATTTATTCTCAACTTTTCAAAAATAACATTTTATAGGTGCCATTTTTGGGGAAAAAATGCGATAAGAAATATGTTGAGTTTTGCTCAAATGAATTCTCGTGCAAAAGACTTCAACCCACGAATTGACGAAATCTTAACTGTTAGCAACTCGAAAAGACTTGTCCGGGACGGGTAATAATTTCAAGCTAGTTTGCTAGTGATGTAAACGTGTCTCACAAAGGACTTGTCCGAGTAGAATGTACCATTCGAGAAACTCTTGGTAGACATGAACCTTGACGGGTTTGACAACCTTTCTGGGTTGTCCACACCTTCAAGATAGTTATTAGAGCTAGTTGTCACCTAAAAGCTGACAATGCAACTCTTTAACTATGCCACGTAACCGTGTCTCGCGGGAGAATGTCTATCTTGAGTCGATCAATTCAAAAGTGCGCACTCTTTCCTCATTGTGCAGATTTCCGTAAAAACTCTTAAGCACACGTGGAGGGGGAGTATTTATGCTAAAAGATAAAACTCTCACAGTGGTTCAAACATGTTTTTCATTTACAAACCCTTTGAGAGATTTTCTTCAAAATGGCTTTATGGCAAAATAGGATAGTCATGGAGTTATAAGGTGATTAAGGTTAGGAATAACCGTCCTATGATCCGCCAGAGCCGGAGGGATCTACCCAAGGACACTACCAATAGTTAGAATTTAGAAGTCCTTAGGTATGATTATAAAAAGGAGAAAATGAGAATTGGAGAAAGAAGGAGTTGAAGAATTAAAAAGAAATACAAAGAAAAGGGTGAAAAGAAATAGCCCTCCAGATTATTCAACCTAGGGCATCGGTTCAATTCATATGCTACCTGGTTGTCACTAGATGACACCGTATTGAAGATTAAAAGTCGCCATGGACCCAAAGGACGATGCACTAAACCTTCTTAGCCACTCAAGTTTCTCTCAACAAAAGCTTGTTTCATTCTCACAGGGAACCCTACGTAAACTATCGGCTAACTATTAGAGACTGCTGGTATTGAAGAAGGAGACCCTCTCCTACTCAAGAAAACCAAAACGCACTATTGAGTCTAGAGCCACGAGATTCATCAAAAGATCTCTTAGGTACACTTGACATTTCATCACTTGGTGTTCAACAATAAGAACATCAGTACATTATCGAAGTCCTTCACGATCTTAGCAATCTGTCGAGAACATTTATGAGAGGTTCACATTTGTGATCCTCATTGAATGGAAACTCCTGCCAGGGTCAACATCAAACAGCCTTCGACACAGTCGCAAATCCCCTGTGGATTGCTTAGTGGTCTCAAACGTCTACAGTGAGGTGATGCTTCGGTGTACCTCACGACTCTTCTCAATCGTAGGTGTACTTCGGTACATCGTGTTATCTCACTTGTGGGACTCCGATTCAGAACGCCTTTTGTAAGAATTAGAGTTGTGTTTTCACACTATGCTGTTAACACTCTCAAAGTTCAAACTTGTAAGTGCCGTAATCCGCTTATTACTAACCGCTTTATGTTTCTTCTTATGGAAGCTTTGAAGCGGAATGATCGTGCAGATTCTTCTCATGCTCACGCCAACATCATCACTAATGGAAGTTATATCTTAAAGCAACACAACAAATGTAATGATTCTTCGTCAAATCAAAGAATCTACAAAGTTAAAGACTTAAAGAACTTCATCAGATCGATTTCCAACGCCAAAAGAGCGTGTGAGCATGTTGAAGAATGACGCGGAGACACTAGAGCAAAGCGAAGCATACCGAGGTCGACTTGATGTAGATAACAACATACTATCACTTTCATCACAAAGAACAATGATCAAAGAACAAAGTTAAAGATGACGTCAAAGCATAACTATTCAAATAAAACTATCTCTACACCGGGAGATTGTTCGAATCAAGGCAATTCTTCTCACAGGAAAGAAGAATGTCAGAAGACGTCAAAGCTTCTATTACATCAACGCCTTCACCGTTTTCATCACTAACACTTAGGGGGAGATTGTTGGAATCACTCCTAAACCATAATCAAGTGTTAGTAATTTATAGGTAATAGTTAGCTTAATTATGGCCTTTATGTTTGTTATTAGCCTTAAGCTTATGTAGAAGGCCCATGAGCTTAGGCCCATGTCTAATAAGGTAAAGGGAAGGAGTGGGAGTGTTGCCCTAGCTCCTTGCCTATAAATACTCTTGTATAACCTTCATTTGAAGGTTGGTTGTTCAATTTACTCTTTCACACATACTCTACGCATAACCATTTCATTCTTACGTGTGTGTGTTTTTGGTTTACTTGTTCAATCGCCTCTCTATCTTTCTATTAAGCTTGTGTTGTAAAACTAGTGACCTAACAAAGATCAATAGAAGAAATTAAGACAAGATGATCGGATGAACACTTAAGCAAACACACGCGTATGATATAAAGAAGAGTTATGCGTAGGTGTATTGAAAGAGTGAACAACCAAACCTCATGTGAGGGTTTACAAGAGGTATTTATAGGAAGGAACTAGGCAACATGCAAGTTCCCTTCCTTTCCCTTATTGGGCATTGGATAGGCTCATGGGCTTTCTACATGAGCCTAACCTTGATTACTAACATTAAAGCCATAATTAAGCCTAACTATTACATATTAATTACTAACACTTGAATTCTAGTTTAGGAGTGATTCCAACAATCTCCCTCAAAGTGTTAGTGATTGATGATATAAACGCTTGTAGCCGATGTAATAGTAGCTTTGACGCCTTCTAACATTCTTCTTCTCAAGTGAAGAAGTGCCTTGATTCGAATAATCTCCCAAAGGTAGGGAAATTGTTTCCTTTGAAGTGTTCTCGCTTTAACGCCATCATTTTCTTTGTTCTTTGATCTTTGTTCTTTGTGATGGTAGTGATATTATGTTGTTGTTGTCTGCAGATCGTCCGCTTTGTTGCTCCAAGGCTCCACGCCTTTCTCCAACATGCTCACACACTCTTAGATGTTGGATTTCAAGATCGGCGTAGTTCTCTTAGTCTTTAAACTTTGTAGATTCTTGGCTTGACGGAATCATTCTGACTTTGTGTTGCCTTTTGAGAGAACTTCAATAGTGTTGTTGTTGGGTATGAGCATGGAGAATCGAACGATCTTTTCCACCCACAAGCATCCATAAGAAGAAAACATAAAACATGGGTTAGAAATAATCCAATGCTTACAAGTTTGAACTTCGAGCATAACAAAGATAGTGTGAAAACACAACTCTAATTCTTACAAAGGCGGTTCGAACCTGAGTCCCACAAGTGAGATAACGTGATGCACCGGTACACCTATAGTTCGATGAGCCGAGGTACAATCAAGCATCACCCCACGATCAGACCACTTTGAGACACACTAAGCATAATCCACGGGGAGTTACCGAGTGACCTGGGTCAATGTTTGATGTCGACCTGGCATGAGTTTCCATTCAATCACTGAGGATCACATGTGTGAACCTCTCATAAATGTTCTCGCATATTTCTAAGATCTGTGAAGGACTCGATAATGAATCACTTATGCTTTTATTGTTGAACCAAGCGATGAATTGTCAAGTGTACCTAAGAGATCTTTAGATGAATCTCGTGGCTCTAGACTCAATAGTGCGCCTGGTTTTCCCGAGTGGAGACTAGGGAGAGGGTCTCCCTTCTTCAATACCAAAGAATCTCTAAGAGAAAGCCGATAGTTTACTTAGGGTTCCCTGTGAGAATGAAACAAGCTTCTATTGAGAGAAACTTGAGTGGCTAAGAAGGTTTAGTGCATGCGCCACTGGGTCCATGATGACTTTGATTTTCAATAACCGGTCATCTAAGTGACAACCAAGAGCATATGAATTGAACCCTCTGCCTAAGTTGAATAACTGGAGAGCTATTTCATTTCACCCTTTTCTTTACTTTTCTTTTTAATTCTTCAACTCCTTCTTTCTCCGATTTTCATTTCTCCTTTTTATAATCATACCTAAGGACTTCTAAATTCTAACTATTGGTGGTGTCCTTTGGTAGATCTCTCCTTCAAGGATCATAGGACGGTTATTCCTAACCTTAATCACCTTATAACACCATTGCCACAAAACCAATTTGTATGAAAATCTCTCAAAGTATTTATAAGTAAGAAACATTTTGTAATACTTCGAGAGTTTTATATTTGGCGTAAATATCTCCACACGGTTAATTATGTTAACAGAAATTTGCACGGTGAGAGAAGAGCGCTTACACTTGAATTAATCAACTCATGATAGACAATCCTCAAGACACGGTTATGTTGCATAGTTAAAGAGTTACATTGTCGCCTTTTAGGTGACAACTAGCTCTTAATAACTACCTTGAGGTGGACAACCCTCAAAAGGTTGTCAAACCCGCCAAAGTTTATGTCTACCAAGAGTTTTCGATGGTACATTCTACTCGGACAAGTCCTTATGGTAGACACGCTACATCACTAGCTTAACTAGTTTGAAATTATTACCCATCCCTGACAAGTCTTTTTGAGTTACTAACATTTCAGAGTTCGTCAATTCGTTGGTTAAGTGTCACAATTCTCATTTTCCGGTCATTTCTCATACTCCATATTCATCATTTCATAACGATTCATTCATGATTTTTGCATTTCACCTTAAACGCTGCAGAATTTTATATTAAATAAACGTTATCGCTATGAGTTATTATTTTGAACATTTAACTGCTGTTACTTCCAAAAATGATCCCGATATATTTTTATACTTACATTTAGTTTATAAAAACTATATTTTGAGTTTACCTAGTGTTCTAAATTATTTTGTATATAAATCGTTAAATTTATATTATTACGACGTTTTTCTTAAAAACTACACGTTAATTATTATATCGCTCAAATTTTTCAAGAAATATATTTTTACAATTTTTATAACTACAATATACTTTACCTTGATCCATTAAAACTTATTTTTAGTCCATACTACTCTAATTTCACAACTATGTACAAGTTACAACAATTTTTCTTAACTAAACATTTACTTACACTTTTATATATACACATTTATACATACAAAAGAAAAAAAAAATATATAATTGAGAAACATCCCCCCCCAAAAACCGGCCATGGGGGGGAGGGTATGTATTTATTGATTGGTCAAATTTTCTACAAGTATAGATATTCACTCAATCTTCATTTCACTTCATTCATCAATAATTCAATTCAAGTAGTAAAAGTTCAATTTATATATTTTTCTCTCATCTTCCTTGTGTCTCAAAACCGGCCATACAAGAGAGTGCAAAGAAATCATCAAAGTTTTTCCATTTTCAAGTTAAAACAATCTAGATTACACTCTTATTTAAGGTTTTGAAATAAAAACCTAGGGTGTTTAGGTTAATCCTTGTTCTAATCACCTCATCATAGTTTACTTGTAAGCATGTTTCTTTCATTTTTCATTTTTCCTTATCATTTCATAAGTATTTTATCATTTTCATAGCAAACATGCAAGACTTATGTTGATTTATACCATTTTTACATGATTTCTAGAGTTATATATATAAAGGTCATCCTATAATTATCCCCTTGGTATATGTTGGTCTTGATGATGATTAGGAACCCATGACACCCTAAGAAGGTGTATGGTAGGATTAGAATAGCTTTGGAGTTGATTTGAAGGGATTGGAATAGGTTTAGTACGAGAAAAACTATTTTCGACAAGTATATAAAGTGGTCTGTCCTTATTTTGTTTTTCTGGAAAATCCGACAGTTGACATGAGTTTTTGGCCTAGATAATTAGAAAATATACTTTTAAAACTAACTGGCCGCTTGAACGGAATAAAACGGAGTTATAACGAAGAAGTTATGAAATTTTCAAGTTTGACGAATTAAATATATATTTTTCTCGAAATTTCAGATACTATTTTTACTTTATTCGAGTCAAAAACGAGTCCTAAGCTTTACAAATTATTTCGACTTATCAAAAATATATTAGTATACTTTGATACGAAGCTAAGGACGTATTATACGAAGAAAACGGATTTGAAACGACAAAGATATGCACGTTTCCATAAAAATTACCGTAACTATTATTTTCTAAAAAAAAAACTATATTATTTTTACGAGACAAGTGTTACGGTAACTAAAACGACCATGTTGGAGGCTGTTTTTAACCATGATGTAGAACTTTTTGGAACGAAACGTCTTCTAATAAAATCAAGATCACCAAGCATATTTTTCAAACGAGCAACCGCTTGTATATGGAGTTGTAATAAATTATTTATGGATGTTTAAACTTGGCCGAAACTCATTTTTAACCAACATTTTGGACAAAATCACCATCTTTAACCTTTATTATCTTTATGTTCGAGACCTCTATGACGAAAACTCATGAACTAAAACTTTTAGATTTTGATAATAAAGCTTTCCAAAACCGTCGAAGTTCGCTTTCCTAACGCTCGACGTACAACCGCTTTACGACTAGTTTTTCGAAGCCATTTTTGTCACTTTCATGAAATTTCCGACGACATTATTTTATTTTCGATTAAAAGTTGAAATTTCACAATAAATCATTACAAAACCATTGTAGGATGACATTTTGATGTAAATACTTGTAAAGTAATTTAAGAATGGTCAAGACGTCAAAAGAGTATTTTTCGACGATAAGTATTATTTTTTTTAAAACTCACAAGTGGTATAAATAACATACGAAATGCATGCATAACATTACATCATAGCTCATTGCGTACCATATCATTCATCATAGGTCAAGATTAAAGCATCACATTATACCTCGTGTACTCACTCTGTCATCATTCCAGTTATTCATGTGAGTTTTCATAGCCCCACTTTCTATTAATTGTTTACAAACTTTTGGGGAGATACATGCTCAAACTATTTTCATTTACTTTCACAAGTACTTTAAACTCTACATATTACCTGTGAGTTCATACCCCACTTTTACTCGTTTAAATTCCTATATACTATTTGGGGCGAGATATATGCTTATTTATCCAAACATTTAAACTCTTTTGCCAAACCACATTACCTATACTTTAGACTGATGCGTTTTATACTTGACATCATTGGGTTATACTTGATTTCATATGCATATTTGGAACAAACATACAAGAATTAGTGGCTCCAAATTAAGTTGTTGTAAGGCTATTAATTTACAAACATCCCAATATTTATATGTTGGAAGGCCATTTATTTGATACCTCAACGTGAGTCGTTGGAGGAACATCCCAAAGATTTATATGTCAGGAAGGCCATTTTTATGGATACAACCCAACGCTGAGCGTTGGAGGAACATCCCAACACGCAGTTGGAAGACCCTTGTGGTGACATTTATACTTTTAACTACTATGATATATACATACAAGATTGACATACTATTTTTAGCAGTGGGTTGTAAACACACAGGTTGCAAGTTTTGTATGGGTAAAACTTGGAACTGAGGGATTTAACGATGCCTTTGCTTTGTGAACTATTCTATATGACCAAAAACTTAGACTTTGCTGCATGAACGTTCTTTAAAGGCTTTACATTTCAACACAAACTCTATGAACTCACTCAACCTTTGTGTTGACACTTTTTAGCATGTTTTATCTCATGTATCTAAGGCATTCACTTCATGGCATGCATATGGACATATCATAGAGTCGTGGTGACGACGCGTTTCACTTGGGTTTTACTCACTTTAAAACATCGTTTGAATTGTAACACACTTATTTCCGCACAAGTTGATTTTCATTGGGACCTATACTTTGTAAACTCTGATTGTTTTATTAAATCAAACGATGTGTTTTCTAAACGACACTTTAGGTCGTTCGATATAACAGAACTTTGATGCTATGACGTCCTCCCCAAGGTATTCAATTCGCTGCAAAAACGTAATTTGGGGGTGTGACAGATTGGTATCAGAGCATCGGTTATAGAGAACTAGGTTGCATCATTGACCCTAGACTATAACCACATCATCATAGCATCTCATCATATCATTATAAGTGCATATTCTTTATACATGCGAGCTTATGACTCAACACAAACATCATATGAGTCGATTAGTCCAAGCATTGCATAGTTACTCCTAAATTATCATAGCCTGATCACCGTCTAATTCAGAAGAATCATCAATAATGAAGGGAGTAGTAGTCTCATATGTGTGCAACCGTAATCAAGCCAAATTTTCAAAAGATTTTCTTCAAACCACTTGATTCCAGTTTGATCCGAGCGACAGTTCTTGTTTGATGAGTTGCAAAGATCGAGCTAGGAACAAGTTGTTACCTAAACCGATTTAGCCTAATCGTATGACGCTCTTTTTGTTTGATGAGTCATGGGATTGTAAGTAAAAAGTACCAAAAAGTCTTTTAAAAATTTTGCTTGAGAATGGGAAAGCCTTCCTCATCGAGCCTAATCATAAGGGAGCATGTCTTTAGAATGAGATATAGTCACGCACATATGCATGAGCATTGACATAATCATTTAGACCATACATGAGCATAAACTTTTAGAACCCTTGTCGCGTTTTGATCCATAGTATCATTAATCGAATCACGAGGACGTGATTCCGCGACATGGGAGGAATGTCACTCTCATTTTCCGGTCATTTCTCATACTCCATATTCATCATTTCATAACGATTCATTCATGATTTTTGCATTTCACCTTAAACGCGTAAATTTTATATTAAATAAACGTTATCGCGTGAGTTATTATTTTGAACATTTAATCCGTTACTTCCAAAAATGATCCCGATATATTTTTATACTTACATTTAGTTTATAAAAACTATATTTTGAGTTTACCTAGTGTTCTAAATTATTTTGTATATAAATCGTTAAATTTATATTATTACGACGTTTTTCTTAAAAACTACACGTTAATTATTATATCGCTCAAATTTTTCAAGAAATGTATTTTTACAATTTTTATAACTACAATATACTTTACCTTGATCCATTAAAACTTATTTTTAGTCCATACTACTCTAATTTCACAACTATGTACAAGTTACAACAATTTTTCTTAACTAAACATTTACTTACACTTTTTATATACACAATATTTATACATACAAAAGAAAAAAAAATATATATAATTGAGAAAACATCCCCCAAAACCGCCATGGGGAGGGTATGTATTTATTGATTGGTCAAATTTTCTACAAGTATAGATATTCACTCAATCTTCATTTCACTTCATTCATCAATAATTCAATTCAAGTAGTAAAAGTTCAATTTAGATATTTTTCTCTCATCTTCCTTGTGTCTCAAAACCGCCATGTTAGAGTGCAAAGAAATCATCAAATTTTTTCCATTTTCAAGTTAAAACAATCTAGATTACACTCTTATTTAAGGTTTTGAAATAAAAACCTAGGGTGTTTAGGTTAATCCTTGTTCTAATCACCTCATCATAGTTTACTTGTAAGCATGTTTCTTTCATTTTTCATTTTTCCTTATCATTTCATAAGTATTTTATCATTTTCATAGCAAACATGCAAGACTTATGTTGATTTATACCATTTTTACATGATTTCTAGAGTTATATATATAAAGGTCATCCTATAATTATCCCATTGGTATATGTTGGTCTTGATGATGATTAGGAACCCATGACACCCTAAGAAGGTGTATGGTAGGATTAGAATAGCTTTGGAGTTGATTTGAAGGGATTGGAATAAGTTTAGTACGAGAAACTATTTTCTATTAAGTATATAAAGTGGTCTGTCCTTATTTTGTTTTTCTGGAAAATCCGACAGTTGACATGAGTTTTTGGCCTAGATAATTAGAAAATATACTTTAAAACGAACCGTGGTCGCTGAACGGATTAAAACGGAGTTATAACGAAGAAGTTATGGATTTTTCAAGTTTGACGACGAAATATATATTTTTCTGAAATTTCAGCATACTATTTTTACTTTATTCGAGTCAAAAACGAGTCCTAAGCTTTACAAATTATTTCGACTTATCAAAAATATATTAGTATACTTTGATACTAAGCTAAGGACGTATATACTAAGAAAACGGATTTGAAACGACAAAGATATGCACGTTTCCATAAAAATTACCGTAACTATTATTTTCTGAAAAACTATATTATTTTTACGAGACAAGTGTTACGGTAACTAAAACGACCATGTTGGAGGCTGTTTTTAACCATGATGTAGAACTTTTTGGAACGAAACGTCTTCTAATAAAATCAAGATCACCAAGCATATTTTTCAAAACGAGCAACCGTTTGTATAGCGGAGTTGTAATAAATTATTTATGGATGTTTAAACTTGGCCGAAACTCATTTTTAACCAACATTTTGGACAAAATCACCATCTTTAACCTTTATTATCTTTATGTTCGAGACCTCTATGACGAAAATTCATGAACTGAAACTTTTGATTTTTGATACAAGCTTTCCAAAACCGTCGAGTTCGTTTCCTAACGCTCGACGACACCTTTTTACGACTAGTTTTTCGAAGCCATTTTTGTCACTTTCATGAAATTTTCGACGACATTATTTTTACCGACTAAAAGTTGAAATTTCACAATAAATCATTACAAAACCATTGTAGGATGACATTTAGACGTAAATACTTGTAAGTAATTTAAGAATGGTCAAGACGTCAAAAGAGTATTTTTCGACGATAAGTATTATTTTTTTCAAAACTCACAAGTGGTATAAATAACATACGAAATGCATGCATAACATTACATCATAGCTCATTGCGCAATTCATATCATTCATCATAGGTCAAGATTAAAGCATCACATTATACCTCGGTGTACTCACTCTTGTCATCATTCCAGTTATTCATGTGAGTTTTCATAGCCCCACTTTCTATTAATTGTTTACAAACTTTTGGGGGAGATACATGCTCAAACTATTTTCATTTACTTTCACAAGTACTTTTAACTCTTACATATTACTGTGAGTTCATACCCCACTTTTACCGCTTAAATTCCTATATACTATTTGGGGTGAGATATATGCTTATTTATCCAAACATTTAAACTCTTTTGCCAAACCACATTACCTATACTTTAAGACTAATTATGCTTTTATACTTGATTGGGTTATACTTGATTTCATATGCATATTTGGAACAAACATACAAGAATTAGTGGCTCCAAATTAAGTTGTTGGAAGGCTATTCATTTACAAACATCCCACAGGCCATTTATTTGGATACAGCCCAACGTGAGTCGTTGGAGGAACATCCCAGCATTTATATGTTGGAAGGCCATTTATATGGATACATCCCAACGCGGAGGAACATCCCAACACTGTGTTGTGAAACCCTTGTGACATTTATACTTTTAACTACTATGATATATACATACAAGATTGACATACTATTTTTAGCTGTGGGTTGTAAACACACAGGTTGCAAGTTTTGTATGGGCGGACTTGGAATCGAGTGGATTTAATATGCCTTTGCTTTGTGAACTATTCTATATGACCAAAAACTTAGACTTTGCTGCATGAACGTTTAAAGGTTTTACATTTCAACACAAACTCTATGAACTCACTCAACCTTTGTGTTGACACTTTTAGCATGTTTTATCTCACGTATCTAAGGCATTCACTTCATGGCATGCATATGGACATATCATAGAGTCGTGGGACGACGCTGCTTTCACTTGGTTTTACTCACTTTAAAACATCGCTTGAATTGTAACACAACTTATTTCCGCACAAGTTGATTTTCATTTGGGACCTATACTTTGTAAACTCGATTTTTATTAAATCAAACGATGTGTTTTCTAAACGCACACTTAGGTCGCTCGATATAACTCAGAACTTTGATGCTATGACAGTTCCCAAGGTATTCAATTCACGCAAAAAGTGTAATTTTGGGGTGACATTAAGTCTAAATGTTATTTCCCCCTCAAAACAGGTAATTTGGGGGTGTGACATTAACTCACAACATATTTCTTATCACATAATTTATCTCCCCCTCAAAAATGGCATATAAATGTTATTTTTGATGAAATTTTTATATCGAATATGACCATTTTGAGTTTTGCGGGAAGATTACTACGAAGAACTGTTTGTGAACAAAGTTTTTAATCAAATACTCCCCCTCAACAAGTAAAATTAACTTTTGAGGTTTTGAAAATCATAAGGGGAAGTACTTGTTCTTTTGAGCAAAACTTTGAAAGGTGAAAGTTTTGATAACTTTTACTCAAAAGTAAGAAGCTTTCGCTCCTTTTATAAGGATTGTGGCAACGAAGCCGCACTACGGTCCTTCTTATTACAAGAACGGGTTGTACACTGTTATGTGTGCACAAGCCATTGTCATTAAACATCACACATCCATATGGTAAGATAATAAAACAAATCAAGGGTTACCAGGAGAATCCGGTAGTCCAGCAATAACTCCAGGAATGTGTTCTAGACGTTGATAGCCTGTGATAGAAATGCTGACCACTACCTACTAAACTCCTCAAAGTTCTGAATCGTCCCTTCAACAACCTTTCATCGATGCGAGTGATGATCCTCTTAACATCCCATTTCTCCTTCGAATTCCATCTTCTTCGACCCATGCCTTCATGTATCTCCTTTAACCGATAAGCTAAACCATCCCTGACATTCTTCGCATGATCCCCAAACTTATGAAGCTCTCTGCACCATTAAGCAATTTCAGTAGTAATTCACTGCGGTAGACGACTCCAAATGGTTTGCTGATGAGGGTGTGTATGAGGAAGTGTGGTATTCGGAAGGTCGAAGCCTGTGGTTTGTGAACGATTCCACGGCAAGTTGAATGTCCCTACATTTCCTGGATCACTATGCTTCTGATGAAGATTAAGAACGACTTGATGAACTCACGTGTGATTTCTATAGAGAAATGTCGCATTCGCCCCGCACCTTGCAAGATACATATCTTCACTTTCAAGAGACAATCTTTGAAAACCGCCAAGAATTCATAATCCTCTTCGTCTTGACGCTTGACCACTATTTCTTGAGGAAAGTGTAATCCCACTTTGACGAGAGTAACATGCTTAATAGCAACAATCCGCTATCACTAAACACCGCGTGTTTTGACGCTTGAACCTGGCAAATTTTTATAGAAGATTCTTCGGCGTTCATGCTAATGGTGAATCCCATACATTGCATCAAGGTCATACTTTTCCACTTTGTCGGCAAACATGTGAGTAACATTTTTCCTCGATGGTTGTGCCGTTATGCTATTGCCGCTAGGAAAGGAAGTTTGAGGACGTAACGTATTTCGGAGACATATCGTGGAAGAAGTTCTAGGTCTTTGTTGAAGAAATAACGGAATGGAATCTTGGGTTGATCCGTTGGCCAACCAGGTAGAGGTTCTGTCCGTACCAGGTAGTATGGAGCTTTGTCTTTTCTTGTGAAGTCGATGTTAGCTTCGGGATTGAGCCAATCGATATTGTTCGACATGGCTCGTGCAATGTTTTCGAGATGGTATTCAACTTTGATTGCACTTTCTCGAATGTCTTTAAACGCTTGGAAGGCATCATTCTTAATTCCCTAAGCTCAGCCATAGTCATCTTCTTCACTATTGTTCTTGAGCTTCACATGCCCATAGTACGCCCTTCTACAATTTCTGACGCTCCGCAAAGGAGGGAGTAAAGAAGTCTAGAAAAACTAGTCATATTCTTCGTGTATCGTCATTCAGCCATGAGAGAACATCTGCTCGCCTTCTTCTTCTTCTTTGCTTAAATGAGGATTCTGGTTTCTTTGTGGTGGAGAGGTGGGTTGTTGTCGGGGCTCGATCTTCATCACACCACCGCCGTTGTACTCGAAATGATCACCCATTTCTCTCAGATGGTGGTAACTCGTAGTCCCCGGAGGTTTTTCTTCAAGAAAGAGAACCTGGTGGAGATCTTCTTCGTTGGAGTCCTTGGGGTGGTGGAGGCATAGAGGAGGATTCTCCAGTTTGCTTTGGACGTTTGGTGCAGTAATCCTTGTCCCTTGTCATCGCCATCTTTTGGTCGCTTAGGTTGACTCCGCCAACTCCTTTTGCATGAAGACCCTGAGTTGATAATCCAAATAGCATCAAAAAATTTAGCTTCATCCCAAGTAAAGGTTGCGATCATTTTGACATTTACATCACCATTTTGCATTTAACTCAGCTTCAGAGAGATCATGTTCGCTGGCCATTGTATGTTTAACCAATGCGACGATATTTGGAGTAAGTTGTCTGTAAAATACCTCCCTTGTCACACCAGGGACAGTGTCGAAGAAACTTGTGAGTATATTCTTTGCCGCTTCTCCATTTCCTTTGGAAATCTCCTTTGATAAACTTCGATATGCTCCTTTCTTTCAACAACTCGTTTATCCCGCTGAAGAAAGTTTGATTCTGTACGAAGTTGATTTAGCTTTTGTTGGTCACGCCTTTCTTCCTGATTTCTGCTTGACAGCATAGACAATCTTTTGTTCTTTGCTCGATATCCATGAGTTTGGTTTCTTTACAGACTTCATGTGGATCGGTTGCGGCCTTGGATGGGGAGGTAGTTAATGAGAAGACGAGTCGATGATGATGAGACATGAGGAGACTCGTGGTCTTTTTGGTGGCTCATAAGTTAGTTCCTTGGAACGTGCCGGGTCTTTCTGAAGAAAATCATCATAATCAACTTCGTCATCTTTTCCAGACTTAGCCATTTCTTCAGCCTTTATCCTGGCTTCTTCATCTGCTTGAGCTTGAGCTTCTTTATCTGCTTTTTTCTTTAGCTGCAAACATCTTTATCGAAATCTTCTCTGTCTCTACCTTTTTCCGTTCCTCAAATTCATAGGTGATAGTGTCCTCCAGTTGCCTTTGTTATTTATCGTGGGTGGTGGTACCAGTTCCTTTATCGGGTGATTAATTGCAGATCGTGAACTGGTGTAGATAGTGCACCACCACTTGACCTTCGGGCCACGAGTTTGTTCCTTTATGAACTCTTTGGCAGCAAGTAAGTTGGAGTCATATCTTCACCTTTTTCCTGTAGTCTTTATCCAGCTTGTTCTTGTTCCGCGCTCCTCCTCTTCTTCTGGCTCAGAATGGAGTTTTACCTTTACCTTTATCAGCTTTTGGACTTGGAGGTTTTGCTACTGTTTGAGTGTCATCGATTGGAGTTTCAGAGTAGATGACCTCTTCGTCCGTTTCAGTATCCTCTGAGTCCTCGGCCCATTAGCTTTTGTTGTGGTTCGTGCTCAATAGGATGGCTTTGAGGGAATTTTCCTTTTGAGAACATGAGTCCTCTTGGGATACTTTCTCGTACTCTCAGTGCTCGTAATACTTCCTGCACCGCTCTCCTCATTTTCCTAGTAGGTGTACCAGAGGACTTTTCATCAAGGAAACCTACTTTGCTAGCTTCAACAAGCTACCGATATCGTTTGTACGAATAAAGTTCTTGGCATACCGTAAGAAGATGATCCGCAACACCGCACCTTTCTTTGTTGTTGAGTCCTTAAATCTGACAGTGAGTGTGGGCTCATACAACACGGAGTGTTGTTTGGGGTCATCAAGTCTCAAGGGGATATCAGAATTATACCCTAGAGCTCTTTGGATCAACAGTTTGGTATATCTGATATACGGGATCTTGGTGCCGGGCATTTTAACGTAAGAAATCATGTCCTCCCATATCAGAGCTTCAACTTCTATGTGTTTCATGTTGACCATAGTCCAAAATATTTGTAGTTCCATGAGGTTGGGATGCTCATGACAACTATCACGTCCGGAAACGGATTTGGCAATCATTATGCGAGGTTCTCCATGGCCGGGAATGTTCTGAGATCAGATATGAGTGCTTTGTGATTACCCCGGTAGCTTCATCATAGCCGATGTCGACCATTAACTGGAGAACGACCTTCAGTTGAGTAGCATTGTATTCGGTAGGCTCGATGACAGAATAAGAAGAATAGCCCTCAACCTGCTGATGGAGTTGTGAATTGCTTTGCTGTTAGCGTCACCACATCATTTGACCTTGACCTTATGTATTATATGCCGAATTGGTAAATGTAGATCTCCGCACAAAGTAGTGAATTTGTAAGCATATTCTGGTAAGGGTGAGTCTTCAGAATATCCACTGCAATCTGACACGAAGACTCATAACATGTGAAGCTATCAAAATCTACTTTGAGGTTGTTCTTTCCGATCTTCATTGGGTAACCATTTGGGAAGATATCTTCAATAGTGAGAACATTTGGTGCTTCCACATTTTGCATTTGAACGTTCATATCGTGATCTGAAAGATATTTAGCCAAAAGAACCAACATATCGAAAGACATTCTGTTAGTCAACAGTTGATTTTATTGTCTATTTATAGAGTGTGATATGTCAATGATTGTTACGAGTCCAATGTCACGTGTTAGTCTAATAGTCCAAAGATGTCGTGATAAGTTTCGTGAGTAGATTAACTTTGAGTTTTAAAGTCCAAGTTTTCACTTATTTTTTCACAACATATTAAACATTTAAGCTTATTAATGACATTTTGGTTTCATGACGTTATGATTTATTTATTTACAAGATTTTTAGGATCGTAATATTATTGTGTTTAATGATTCGGGTGGTCTTGGATGATTAAAATACACGTTTGCCATTAGAGAGAGAAAGTAGATGAGAGGGAGTTTCTTGGTAGAGAGTTGGTTCAACAAAATGTAAGGTTAGATTAATAAAAGCTCCACCCCTTCCATGGATGGAAGGGGTATTTATAGTTACAGAAACAACGACATCCTATCGGCCTGTGGATCAGGTATACAGTGGGTAAAGACCCGTCCTTCCTCCACGGTGTTACACTATGCTAAACTAAACTAATAATTAACTAATAAACTGAAAACTAACGATATGTCTACGAGCTAACTTATGCTAAATTATATTTGGGGTGACCGACACTTCACTATGGAATTTCCAATTCCTAACAATCTCCCCCTAAGGGAGGTCACCCTATGTTTTACATTTCGAATCTTAGCATTCTATTTTGTCTTTAGTTTCAAGCTCGTAGACTTCAATTCTTCAATTTCCGTAAACTTTGTGCATTAGTAGCGATTCTTCAAAGTTCGCATAGATTTGTACTTTTAGTGGAGGCCTTTAACTGATCCACATCTTTGATGATCTTCGAGCTTTCATTGAGATCATCAGCCACAATAAATCTCTAGATCACCCTTTGTTGTGTTGCCTTCATGTGATGTTGTGACTTTTGGACCGACATGCTCACACTTTTGAATCATGACATCTTTCCATCTAGCTTTTACCGTTCATGATATTTGGTGTGCAGCCAGAAAGTAAGCATAGTATAAAATATCATAACCAGGTTATGTAGATATGCACAAGTCATGATTTCTTCAATTAAGTGAGGATGCTATGAGCATGCGTTGATTGACTCCTCATTCTGATCACTGCAATCGTCGGGGTGTACCTGCATACGACAGTTAGGAGCAAAAGCGCACGGAAAGTATCTTTGATCACTTTCGCTTGAATTGAGGTACACGCCCACGGTTCCCCTCGTTGATCGTACATAAGTACGCCTGGAACATGTAGGATTCCTAAGAATCTCCTTGACAGGGTTTCAAGTAATGTTTCTAGCGTCTCAAACCGGAACGTCTCAAAGAAGACAACACGGAGTGAGTGAACCAGCAAATTGAGATTTACTGATTGATTCAAAATGATTTGAAAACAATCGCATATTGCATGAAGAAAGAGTTTTTCAATACGACAAAGGTTTTATAAGAAAATTCAATTTTCAATCAAAATACTTTTTGTATTGGAGAATGAGTACACATTCAATGTGCTAGAAAAGAAAGTTTGCACATCGAACGTTTTTCCAAAATTATTTTTTTCAATCAGAGATACTTTTTGTGTTTGAAAACATAAGTACACATTCGACGTGCTAGAGAAAAGAAAGTTTACACATCGAACGTTTTTCCAAAAGTATTCGTCCATTCCAATCCTGGACCAAGGTTGATTCAAGAATGAATCGCCCCATCGTTTCTATCCAGTTGTCACAAGCTTAATCTTACGAGAAGATCTCACATGTTACCCCCCAAGAGCTTGTTTGATGTTGGCTCTAGAAGGATTTCCATCTTCATTGTGAATATTTTTACATATCACTCGGATGTTCTGGCAATACCACAAGGATAATGCGTAGGACTCTTAAGATATATACTCACTTTCCACATTGTGTGAAACAGCAAGTCTTCAAGAATAGTGTCCTAATGAGATATTGTGGATGATCTCTTGGCTCTAGACTCAATAGTGCACATTTGGTTTCCTATATCGGAGACTAGGGAGAGGGTCTCCTTCTTCAATATCAACAATCTCTAAGAGAAAGTCGATAGATTATGTAGGTTCCCCGTGAGAATGAAACAAGTCCTTTTAAGAGGAACTTGAGTAGCTAGGTAAGTTGTAGTGCAGTGCGTCACTGGGTCCATGACGTCTTGTCTTCAATACCAGTGTTACCTTAGTAAGCACCAGTAGCATATGTATTGAACCCGGTTTCTGCCCTAAGGTTGAATTATTGGAGGGCTATTTCTTTCACCCTTTTCACATTCAATTCTTTTTCATTCTTCAACCCCTTCAGTGCTTAGCTACGACATCATAACTAGAACCTTGTTGGGTTTATTCCAGATAGCTCAGCTCTCGCCCCTGCATTCTTCCCATATTCTCATTTTTCTCCTTTTTTTCATCATACCTAAGGACTCTACACTATCTAGTAAATTGTCCTCGGTAGATCCCTCCTTCTCGATCGTGGGAACTAATACCTAACCTCACCATCCTTATAACTCCATACATAAAGTAAAATGGTCGGTCTTTTGGTATAGTTCATTCCCCCTTGAAACCAATTGAAAAATCATTTGGAAAAACAATCAAGGTACTTGTGATACGAGATCAAAGCATTTTGTACCTTAATATTTTTGATCATTTAGAAATGCTCCCCCTCAACATGTGCATATGATTTATAAATTGTTTAGCACATGGAGGCAAGAGTTCTTTGAAATAATTTCTTGATCACAATTTCCGTAGAAAAAGCCATTTGATTTTCTTGATAAATTCTCCCCCTCAATATGTGCGTAGGATATTTGAAATCATTTTATCACATAGAGGAAAGAGTTCATTTGAAGTACATCCACGATTATATTGCCATACAAAAAACCATTAGAAAATCAATCAAGGTACTTTATGTTGACACATATAAATTTTTTTGTACCTTGAAAGTTTATTTTCTTTTTGAAATGCTCCCCCTCAATATATGCTTTGAGATTCGAAAGCGTTTAGCACATATGAGAGAGCAGCCTGCACATTTGAATCAAACAATCACCTTTAATCAAATTTCATATTAAATCACAAATTCTCCCCCGATCAAAAATATCAAATCCTTTGAGATTTTGGATCTTAAGTGATTTAATTAGGTTTAGAAAACATGGGAGAATATGCGCCTGGTTTAAATAGTCATCTTGTTTTAGGATAAATGCCCCCCTCAACATGTGCATTATGTATATTGAAATCGTTTGGCACATGGAGGCAGGAGTGCCTTTGAAGGACTAAAACCAATTCCATTAAAACAGATTTGAGATTTAAATCACGATTTCTCCCCTGATTAAAACTTTCAAACCAATTGATATTTGTGATCCCAATTGATTAAAATCATTTAGAAAAATTTTGGGGAAAGACGTGGCAAGATTTGATTTTGAAAAATGACAGATAAGGACCATTTTAAGACATTAAAGATTGTTAGTGTCAGGTATGATTGTTTTAAGAGATCTTTAAGTAAAATAAAACAATTTCACAATCAAACAAGAACAGAAAAAAATTCATTTTGAAAGACCTTGATTTTTAAAGATAACCATACCATGACATAACATTAAATCTTTAGATCACCACTTATTATTGTACAACCGGACCTTTTATGAAGAAATATCGATTGAAAATATTTTATTTTAAATCACTCTCCCCCTCAATCGATGACCGTAGTCGATGATTGAGTGACTTAAGTTTTGATAAAATGAAGTCCGGTGATTTTCAAAATTAAGTCCAATATATTTTTAGAACCAATATTTTCCATTTTCAAAACAATTTATTCAAAAAAAAAAAATTTTTAATTATTTAAAAATAATATCCTGCACAAAGATACGTTAGGTGGTTGAGAAGCTTTTGTTGTTGTTGCAGAGGGTTGGAAGAAAACCGTCTGCAGATGCAGTGAGACTTCTTACGTTGCATTTTAATGCCAACTGAGGTCAAATTAAACTCCGTTTCTTCATTTGCTGATGAAGAAAACCATCTGCTGATGCAGTGAGACATCTTACGTTGCATTTTTCCATGCCAACTATCCATAGAAGTCAAATTAAGCTTCGTTTCTTCATTTGTAAACCCAAGATATAGTTACCCTTTCCTTTCGGCATCCAATCTTCTTCATTTGTGGGATCCGGATCGGGAACATTCTTATATACCAATATACCTGCATATGTTAGTGAACACACATACAAAAATATGTTGGTCAACATCACCGAAACAACAATCGACTAATAAAAGTCAATTCAACATATTAATTAGATCATATAAGGCATGGGAATAATGTGTTCATCAATCTCTAATCATCTAATCCTAACAATCATATCCTATGCACCTAGTCCTTCAACGTAGGTTAACATCATTTTTAATTAAGCATATAGGATAATTAAGAAAGCCCGTTAGATGATGTAAATTTGAAAACATTCTCCCCTCAATCAATGACTTATTTTACCTAAAAGTTTAAAAGCGCTGAAGTCATTGATTGAGTTTTCAATTATTATAAAAACTCTTATTCTGATTGATTTCTCAAGCAACTCATTTACCACCAATTTTTTGAAAACACCAAATATTTTTCTCAAGAATTTAGACGGAAAACATTTAGTAGGAACAACATTTTTTGACGACATGCTTTCCTTGTTTTGGTATTAGGATAAGTGCACAAAATTTTAGAAAATTTTGGTTTAGCACAGCACTTTCCTTTCTTGAAGATGGTTGCTATCTAAAATAATAGCAAACCATAGTTTTAGCACGGGTTACAGTCTGAAATAACCTGTGTTTATTTTTTGAGACATGTTTAGAAAGAAATATTTACACCTCGCCAACTTCATCTAAAGTCCCGTGCCATTATTGAATGACATTTCTAAGACCGTAGATGTTATTGATACCAGAAGACATGTTTTGAGAAAACATATTTTTGGTATTTTTCAATTTTCTGATTTTTATGGGTTTTTGTTGGTTTTATATTTTTGTATTTTGCTTTTTGAAAGATATATACACAGATAAAGTAGATGAAATTGAACCATCTGAAAGTGAGACTTTGGCAGCTTCCCCCCAAACCGAAAATCCTTTAGCTGGGCAGATTCAAAGCTTTATTTCGTTTTCTAAGCCAAAAAGAAGCACACCATTATCATAAATCCCGCTGCTCCTTTTATGAACGATAATCGAGATTCTCCATTCGGGGTTATATCATCAAGAAGAACAAAGAACGTATCATCCTACTCTTTAAATTTCTTCTCATATTTTATTACCACTGAAGTCTGAAGCTATGCATCCCCAATGAGTTGTCAAGAGACCACTTCCCCCAAGTAGATGAATTGATGTAGTCAGTCTCTTAGACTAGAGCTCACGAACCCGAATACACATATAAATTAAGACAAAGAAACTTATACCATCAAGTAGCAGATTAAGTCCAATAGACAAAAGAATAACCCCATGTATACTTTTCTCCCCTAAAACAGTGTATGAAACTCAAGAACCCGGTACCAATGCCCAAAGAGAGAATAACCGATAACATTGAAGAAGCAGGACGAATCATCGAATTCTCATGCGGATATCTCGCGATTTCAACTCCGAATAAGTGATTATATCTCTGAATCACTGATTAGCACTCAAGGAAACAAATGAGCGTCCCCAATGTACACAATCCTCTCCTTGATGATTGTGATAGCATCAAATCATCACACACTTGTAGTACCTCCTTATCACCGAAACTAACTCTTCCATCTTTTCCCCCACATAGTTGGAATAAGAACACTAAACGCCATGAGATAAACATTGAGTTTCTCTGCGGTAATGACCTTCTTCTTCCCGGGATATCTTCAATCACTTAGAAGTATTAAGTTCGTCAAGTTTACTCGCGTTTAGATGCTTGTCTCCTTTCCCCTTGCTGATTTTGACACTTCATAATTAGAAACATATTATCAGCCCAAATACATGAAATCTGTTGAGAAGATCGCTTGAAGTCTTTGTGAGAATCAACTTGCTGAAGAACAGAATGAGCAAGTCTAATTGGGGATTAAATCGATTATTTCACTCTCCCCCAATTAGTGCTCTCCCCTAAACCGACAATCTTTATAATGAGTGCCCGAAATAAGAAGAAGTCTTTAGATCGTTAAATGCAATTCGTCTTTAGTCTTCTAACACGTAGCAGAGAATGTAGATCAGACTGTAGACTCGACCTTCTTCAAGATTGTCCAATTGGAGAATAGAAAGTTAACATCTTCATCTCACCAAACGCGTTCCAATTACCTTATATGTAGCAAATCTCCTTAACTAAAATCCCTCCTAATCAAACAAGAACAGAAAGATGTTCATCAAAGAAATCACCAGAACTAGAGCACTTTGTCATTAATCAAATCACCCGTGTGAAGATGTCAACCAACGGCCTTAGAAAACTCCATGTAAAGATGACCCGATAAGAAGAAGCTCGGTTCCTACATGAGTTTGGAGCCGTTTGACCATTTATTCTCATAAATCAATCATCATGCAGTAGTTTCACACTTCTTATCCCCCTCAAGAATTGCATACGTAGTTGCCATTCTTGATTAAGCAAGTGAATATCTTCAACAATGTAGTCTGTTCACACTTCTCCCCCGCAAAATTAGCACATGATGTCGCCATCGTCATTATAGTTGAGCAAGTTGAATAAGAAAACAATCAACGGTAGCCCGGTTCACTTGATAAACAAAAGCACATGGAAAAAGCATGAAGCATGTTGATGAGAATGGTCATAATTGAGAAGATTTCTTCTTAAGATAAAGCCGCACTGACACGCATACACTTTTCTTTTCTTTGAGGAACGAGGCTTGAAATGTTGTGTTCAAACGTCATAATCTCTCTCTTTTCATCATCTCTTGGCAAAACATGTAATCCACCCCAATATCATTAAGTAGGCTCTTTTTTGTGACAGCTGATGGAGAAAAATCCAATATGATGAATTTAACCCTGAAGTAAACTAACCCGAACTCGTGACTTAAACTTGCACATATGTAACAAAGAGCGGTGCCGAGACTTCATCCACCATTGAATCTCTAAGTACTCTATACTCTTCATCCAACCAACCATCAAGTATAAGACGTACATTACCTCTTGAAAATCAACAATTGAATATGACACTAAGCACTACAACGTAACTCCTTAAAGTGATAGTTATTTTGAGGTGATACGAGCCCAATTCCCCCAAGTGGTAAAAGAAAAGGTAAAAGTCACCCAACAATAACTAGATTTCCAAGTCTTCATTTTTTATAAGAAGCTTGAACAAGGATCATGAAGAATCTTCATCCAACCATCCCTGATACCTTCAGATACTAAGTGCACTTGCCCGTGATATTTCACTTCAACCTCAAATAAATAATAGTGAATTAACCCCGTTGTCACATCTTGTTAAAAGCTCAAATCTAGCCTCCTTTGACCTTAAAAGTGAACTTTGTTAATGGTTTCATCCCGACCATGGTTAAAAGTGCATAACCCCATAAAACCATGAAATAACCAAACTGTCATGACGAATATCCAAACAAACATCCAATTCATGAAGTACACCCTTTTATCTCTTCTTTGAAACAGAAACCGTAGTACCAGCATCAAATAAGATCCAGAATTACACTTTCTCTTCTCCAAGATGGTTCCATCATTACGGGATTTTACAACTCTATGGTTTAAACCGAGAATTAGTTTATTTTGCGGGATTTTACAAAACCAAGAATAAACCGTAAGATAGATCCGGAAATGCACTTTACTACTACTAGGATGTTTCCATTGTCACGGGATTTTACAAATCTATGATTTAAACCGAGAAATAAATTCTTTCGCGGGATTTTACAAAATCAAGACAAAACCGTAAACAATGTTAGCTTGAAAGTGTTATGACAACATTGGTTTCGGTGAATATCTGTTTTAAGGGGAACATGCAACTGTTCATCAACGGTTCAATATCCAACATCATCAACCATCCAATACACACTCTGGTAAACACATCATTCACGCATTCTGTCGGCTATTGCAGTGACAACATGGTAAACTAAACCCGATATGCCAAACTTGATCATGAAGTAAAATTCCCCAGATTTGTTACCTAAAACTTGTACTAATCCTTGTGAAAAAGAAACGGTGTACCGAATGTACAAAACCTCTTGACATTCTCAACGGCTAGAGCAACCAAGTGATAGCTACAGGTGGCAAGAGAATCACAAACATAACTAAATAGCCAAGTCTTTATCACTTCCTTTATATGCCCAAACAAGTCATCTTCGCGGAAAGGTAGAAAGAAAGAAGACGAAATAAGTAAACGTGCCCGGAAAAACCTCACTTCAAATCCAAATATGAAATATCGTCCAAACGACCCCATAGTCGACTTTGTTCCAACAACAAATCAAGCCGTGACAAATATACACCGAGAAAATGCATAACCCAGAGTATCAAATCACATAACACAACGATTTACACCAGATCTCTTTATCAAAACTCATTATCTCAAAACATGGACAAATCTCATAAAATCTCGTTATCACAAATCACATGATGAATTTATACCACGTATGTCTCAAATCTTCATATATATCACACTCAAATCAGACTTCGGTCAAACATTCACGTCCAATATTCACGTCCAAGTCCAAATTTACTCATATACCCGGTCAAATCTTAATAGCACCACTTGAGCCATTTTTAACAATAAATGATATCATATGACACTGCAGTTCATGTTGGTCCAAACTGAGGATTAATAATACGTCGAGGCCCAACTTGATGTCTTATAATGCCCCGGCCCATATACGGTACATACGGTCATACGGATCACATTGGTAAATTTAAATTCTCAACCCTAAATAAGCGTGTATATAAACAATACTGATAACACGTTCTTAACCTAATCCTTCTCTCCACAAAATTCATCCGCCCCCATCTAAAGTTTATCACACAAATCTGCTACAAAATCATTAATCCGAATCAGTTTTCCTCACAAACGAAAATAATTTCAAGTTTTCAACCACACCGATCGGATACTTAGACCAGGACTCCTTCAATCTGATTGCTAATGAAAACCTTGTATGCGCCACAGAGATGGCATGAGCTAAGGTTTCATCTTCCTTGTAATCAAGACGAACTCGCCACAGAGATGGCATGAGGTTGTGAGACCATATCAAATAAATGGTAAGTATACTTGACGTTTTATGTTTTACGTATTGATTGTTTTTGTGATTTGAACCAATTTAGACAAAAGAAATTAACACCCATGTTTTTTTCTTTTTCTAAAGAGATTCGGACATGAAAATTTTGAAGGAGATACTTCACAAAAGGATCGATGATGAATATACTTTTGAGGTTCAATATAAGAGCGAATCAATTATATTTCAAAAGTAGTGTTTGAGATCTTTTTTTTAACCGAATATGACGAGAATGAAACCCCTTATGGTTTTGTTCAATCTTCAAAATTTTCGGATATTCATATGAGTGAAAGCTACAAACAGATCTGTGATGGATATAGTTCAACAAAAAGTTTTATTTGAAAGATGTTAAATAAAGTTTTATTTGAAAGATGTTAAATAAAGTTGAACAAAAAGTTTTGTTTGATGTTTGGTGTTGGGATTCGTGAGATGAGGTAAGTGAGGTTGTTGTTGATGGTTAAGGATAGTTATGATGTAGTAGATGCTGATTGAAGTTGATGTTTTCGGATCAATAGTACTTGGTTTAATTTCGATTTATTTGGAGTGTACATGGACTGATGATGCTATATTGAAACTGATGTCGTGTTGTGGGTCTTAGGTATAAGTCTTCTCATTCTTCATTTCTGTCTTGTACAAGTCGCTACCGTGTTATGGAGTCAAGTCGCTATATCTTTTTAGTCAACAGTCAAGTCGCTAGCACCAAGTCGCTACGACTTGTAAAGACAAGTCGCTAGGCAGGTTTTTGACTCAACTCGCTACTTGTTAAATAACAAGTCGCTAGCAAGATTTTCCGATGAGTTTTCTGAAAAAGATTCCGACCAGCTTAACAAACCTAGAAAAGCATCATAAAGACACTTCTTTATACCCGTTTAGATTATGAAAAATGCATAAAGTTACTTTTGACCCATGTTTGACCATGATAACTTGACTAGTTAGACCATGAAAAACCTTCACAGATTGTTACCAAGACAAAGTCTAAAAAGTATCACACGGTTTGGACAAAACAACTTGACACAGGACAGAATTTATGACCCATAGAGGATATACAACTGAAACTATGTAAAAACTGTTTATCACAGTATTTCGAAAAAAAAACATTATACGACCAAGAAAAATAGTACAAACAAACAGCCACAAACACGATTCAAACCGCAATAAATCATCAAAACACAATAACCTTGGCTCTGGTACCAATTGTAGGATCGTAATATTATTGTGTTTAATGATTCGGGTGGTGTTGGACGATCAAAATACATGTTTGCCATTATAGAGAGAAAGTAGATGAGATGGAGTTTCTTGGTAGAGACTTGGTTCAACAAAATGTAAGGTTAGATTAAGAAAAGCTCCACCCCTTCCATGGATGGAAGGGGTATTTATAGTTACAGACACAACGACCTCCTATCGGCCTGTGGATCAGGTATACAGTGGGTAAAGACCCGTCCTTCCTCCACGGTGTTACACTATGTTAAACTAAACTAATAATTAACTAATAAACTGAAAACTAACGATATGTCTATGAGCTAACTTATGCTAAATTATATTTGGGGTGACCGACACTTCACTATGGAATTTCCAATTCCTAACAAGATTGCACGCGTAACAATTCACAATTTTGGTTAAAACTAGGCCAAGGCGTAGGTGTTGCAAGCTTATGCGTAAACAGGAGTGGTTATACGCGTAAGCATAAGCTTATGCGTAGGATCTTGACTTACGCATAAGAAATATTACGCGTAGGAAAAGAGAGCCTTAGGCATAAAGCTTACGCGTAGGCCTATATGGAACCTTACGCGTAAGGCTTACTCGTAAGAGTGAACCTTATGCGTAAAGGTTACTGTTTACGCGTATCCTTCACAGGATACGCGTAGTCCGCATTGTAGAACCTTACGCGTAAAAGTTACGCATAAGATTTCTCTTACGCATAACATGCTACGCGTAAGGTGATCCTTATGTGTAGAAGTTCTAACAACCTTGATTCTGAATTTTCACGCGTAGAAATCCTGAAATAAGTTCATCATAACATCAATATTAACACATACAATCAATCCCATTCAGTTATCACATGGACACTCAATTAACACAGTTTACGCGTAGAACACTCATACGCGTAAAGCTTAAACCCTAGTTTTCAAGAATTACGAGTAAGGATTCTAGCCATAGGATTGACACCAAACTTTTTCTGGGATGTCAAAGAAGCCTAATGAGTTGTTTTATCCAAGTTTTAACATCAAAAACTAAGCAGATTAAAAATACCCAAATGCTATGAACATAAACCCTAATTTTTAATTATCACACAATTGTTATTTCTGGGTAAGTTTTGAGTGTGGATATGATTAATTCAACACATAAACAACATCTTTTAACCATCTAATTAACCAAAAATTCTCACACATGAAAATACCCAATTCACGCATAAAACCCTAATTCTAAAAAATCGTTCAAATCATGTTTCTGGGTGAATTTGTTTGATGAAAACAGTTAATATATGAACATTTAAGCATTTTAACACCATTTTCATTAACACAAACCCACAAATGAAGAATTTGTGTTCATGGCTTACGCGTAGAACACAAATCTCACTCAAACACAAGATTGGACTGTTGGATTTGCATAAGAATCAAAACCATTGTTTGAAAACATGTTAAGATTATGAAACCACTTACAAATTGATGATCAAAAACACGGATTTGAATGTTGAATTTTAGGCGTAGGATTTAGGTAGTTGGTGTATTAAATGAAAGAAGTAAATGTGAAAGGTAGGTAGGTGGAAGAGTTTTGTTTAAAAATAGTTTAGGCTTTTAACAATTTCAGTCCCTCCACCTTAACGATTTACATCCAACGCCCATAACTTCCATTTTGGTTACCAAAAGTATGATTTATGAAAAGAAACTTGACGACACTCCCCCTTTACTTAAGAAGTAATGAAATTTTATAAATTTGAGTCCGGGGAGTGACAGTAAACCAGAAATATGACCACCATTATCAAAGAAACAACCAGGATGAGGTAACATGCAAGTACAAGGTTTTATGAAACCGAAAAATATTTACTTTCTCCCCCTCAACACTTGAATGAAAAAAAATACTGAATTTTGAAAGATTAAAGTGTTGACGGAAGATTTGTACTTGCCATGTTAAAAGAAATATAGTTAGAAGAATATTTTTGTTGTTTTATCAGATTTTATAATTTTGTATTTTATTTTTGAAAATATTTACAAAAGAGGTTTGGTGTTTGACTAGTTTTTAAAAATGTTTTAAAAGTTCATCCAGTTCCTCTGGAGTCAAACACCGCATACCAATCAGGTGGACCAACTCATTAAACCTAGCAGGAGCTAAGGCTTTGGTGAGAAGATCTGCCAGTTGGTATTCAGTACCCACAAAGTATAATTCAACGATACCCTTTTCCACGTGCTCCTTGATGAAATGATATCGAAGATCGATGTGCTTTGATTTTGAATGTTGAACAGAGTTGCACGAGAGCGCAATAGCACTTCGATTGTCGCAGTACATCGGGATTATGTCAAATACGTAACCATAGTCTTTGAGTTGTGTTCTCATCCAAATGACTTGAGCACAACACGCCGACATGGCTACATATTCTGCTTCGGTTGAAGACATCTATGTACAGTCCTGCTTCTTCGATTGCCATGACACCAATTTATCACCAAGAAATTGTAATGGTCCTGAAGTACTTTTCTGAGAGTCTAAGCAGCCTGCGTGATCAGCGTCTGAAAAAGCTATTAGTTCAAAACCAGAATCCTTCGGATACCATATCCCCAAGTTAATGGTTCCCTTGATGTATCGGAGGATTCTTTTAGCCTCTTAGAGGTGAGTTTCAGTTGGTCTCGACTGATAACGGGAGCAAAGATATACGGCAAAGACAATATCAGGCCTGGTGGCTGTTAGATACATGAGAGACCCAATGATACTACGGTATTTGGTAGGGTCAACCAATTTCCCATGCAAATCAGCGTCTAGTTTCTTGGTATGTGCCATTGGGGTGGCATAGGTATCACAACTTGTCATTCCATGTTTGTTTAAAATTTCAAGGGCATATTTGGACTGATTTAGGAAAATACCACGAGGTGATTGATGAACTAGCAATCCAAGAAAGAATCTAAGTTCACCCATCATGGACATTTCAAAATGTTTTTTTATTAGTTTTGAAAAAGCGTTTGAGTACTTTAGATGTGTTGACCCAAAAATGATGTCATCCACATAAATTTGAACGATTAAAATGTGTGCCCCGTGATATTGTATGAAAAGTGTGGGGTCGACTGAACCTTTGATGAAATTATTAGCAATCAGAAAGGATGATAACTTATCATACCACGCCCGAGGAGCTTGTTTGAGACTGTAGAGAGCTTTTTTCAGTTTGTAGACATGATTAGGGAACTCTGGATCAACGAATCCTTCTGGCTGGCTAACATAGACCGTTTCTTTCAGTTGTCCATTGAGAAAAGCAGTTTTGACATCCATTTGAAAGACCGAGATGTTCATGTGAGCCGCAAACGCCAGAAAAATCCTTACACCCTCAAGACGAGCAACCGGAGCGAATGATTCTTCAAAGTCAATACCCTCTTCCTATCTATAACCCTTAGCCACCAGACGTGACTTATTTCTGATTACGGTTCCTTCAGCATCCAATTTGTTTTTCCAAATCCATTTGAGACCAATGACGAAGACTTTTGTTGGTCTTTCAACCAATTCCCATACTTCAAGACGTTTAAACTGATTGAGTTCTTCTTGCATGGATTCAATCCATTTGTCTTTGGTCATTGCGTCTTTAATGTTTTTAGGTTCAGATTGGCAGATAGTGAGTGCATAAATGCAATGTTCACCGTTTGTGTGAAGACTTTGTCTCGTTACGACTGTTTGATTCGGGTTACCAATAATATTCTTAAGAGGATGGTCTTTCTTCCAACGATGTGTGGAAGGTTGATGTTGATATACATTCTGCAGATTGGGAGGATACAAATGGCTTGTAGATGATTCTGCAATATCAGATGTAGCAGTTTCATTAGCAAACGGATTGAAGAACGCATTTGGATCATAATCTGCAGGTGGGGGTACTTCATTGTTCAGAACATCATTAGCTGGTTCAGCGTCGTTGGATACGGTTTGTTCAACTGTTGTTGTAGAGTCAACTGGTGATGCTTCCTCAACAGTAGTTGTTGTAGCAGGTGTATCAGGTATCGAAATATGATCAGGTTGAGCAGCGAAAACATTTGATACACCTGGAGCACGTTCATCAATATTATCACTAAACAGAGGAGCAAACAACTTTTCCATTTGTTAACGAGTAAGCTGAGGGCTTGGTTCAGCTGATGATGGGGTTTGAGGAAAGTTTAAATGGTTGTGACCGGGTTCCAAGCTTTTATGCTCAGAAGCCATTTCAGTAAGCTCATCGAAATGTGCATGAATCGTATCCATAACATGCTTTGTACGACGATTCCAGATTCGGTAACCTTTAGAATTCTCACAGTATCCAATAAAGACTCCAATGTCAGCTTTTGCTTTGAGCTTTCCAAAGTCATCACGATCATTATTCGAGTATCAAAGGGATCCAAATACGTGAAAGTGTTTGAGATTCGGTTTTCGGTTGTGGATAAGCTCAAAAGGT
The DNA here is from genome assembly GCA_910596185.1 of Chrysanthemum makinoi. Taxonomy (NCBI): domain Eukaryota; kingdom Viridiplantae; phylum Streptophyta; class Magnoliopsida; order Asterales; family Asteraceae; genus Chrysanthemum; species Chrysanthemum makinoi. Next base: position 60,470,989 of record OU343223.1, on the reverse strand, counting down.
GTTTTGTTGTGGCATTTTGTAATCATTGAGCGATTCTGAGTGTAGCATGCAGTTGAGACAGCTTCAGCCCACAAGTAATCTGGAAGTTTAGCATTGATTAACATCATTCTGGCAGCTTCCACTAACGTACGGTTTCGTCTTTCAACAACTCCGTTTTGTTCTGGGGTACGTGAAATTAATGTTTAATGTTCAATTCCTACTTTCTCATAAAATGCACGAAGAGTTTGATTTACAAATTCAGTTCCTTTGTCTGTTCGAATTTGTCTGACTGTGTTCCGGAGCTGAACTTGAATTTTTGTGAGAAAGGTGATGATCATCTATGGAGCTTGATCTTTACTTCGAAGAAAATAAACCCAAGTCCATCTGGAGTAGTCATCTACAATTACCAAGATGTAGCGTTTGCCATTAATCGTTTGCACGTGCATCAGGCCACACAAATCCATGTGAAGAAGATGAAGCACATGCTGAGAGCTGTGTTCCATCTTTGAAGAAAAATGAGCACGAGTGCTTTTGCCTTGTTCACAAGCTGAACATAAGTGATCTTTAGAATACCAAAATCTCGGGAGACCTTCAACAAGTTTGTATCGAGCAAGGTTTGTTATGGTTTGAAAGTTTAAATGTGAGAGACGTCAGTGCCATAGCCAAGATTTTGTAGATGTTGCCTTTGAAAGGAGACAGATGGGAGATGAAGCAATCATGTCTTGCATTGAGATTGTGTATAAACTTGAGTTGCGGGTGCCAGACATAAGATCGTTTCCTTGTAGATCACGAATGAAACAAGTTTTCTCCCGAAAAGAAACTTCCAAATCTCCATCACAGAACTGACCTACTGAGAAGAGATTGTGACCGAGACCTTCCACATAATAAACCCTGCTAATTTCGATGTTTCCATTGATGTAATCTCCATAGCCCATGATAGCTGCGAAGTGATCATTCCCGAATCTGACAGTGCCAATGAACTTTGGAACAAAGTTTGATAACAGTTTGAGATTGCCTGTCATGTGTCGGGAACATCGGCTATCAACAATCCAAAGGATGATCTGTATCACCTGCATTACACACAGACGACACAGATGGAATATGTTAGTGCAAATATTACGATATTTAATCTATACATTCTCATTTGTTTTGTTGATGACAAACATGTAACTTGTAATACATAACATAAAATGTATAAGTTACTTGTAGTTAGATCTTGTCTCAACATACTCTCAACACCTCTCGAAGAATCAAGTCCTTGTATGCTACAACACAGGTTCATACATGTTTGTTATGTTGCATTATGATCAAACCCCCAACAAACCATAAACATGTTAGTTAAATGTTATGTATAACAACTAGTGTACATATTGGGTAAATATAGACATAATAATATGTATTATAATGGGTAATATAAATGGGTAGAAACTTAAGTATTTGACCGATTGACCAAATACATTGAATGTAGTGGGTACAAACCCAAAGTCCATGACCCACACCCATTTGCATGACATCATGCATAAGTCATATATGGATAATATCCATGACCCATGGTATTAACCCATACCCATAAGAACTAGATACATTGTACTCATTAGATA
>OU343223.1:60404047-60469309 GCA_910596185.1 Chrysanthemum makinoi | reverse complement strand
AAACTATCGTGAGCAACATCAAGTTCTTGAACAATCTACCGTAAGAATGGGGACGATAAGTCACTATTGTCAACCAAACAAAAGACTTACATCAAGTGAACTTTGATCAACTCAACGATTTTCTCAAACAAAACCAAAATGAAGTGAATGAAGTCAGGCAAGAAAGATTAGCAAAGAATCATGATCCATTGGCACTCATTGCAAAGACTCAAACTTCAATGAATACACAACAACAAGCTTCATCATCTTCCACTAACAACAACTTGCAGCAATACATCCTTCAACAACAAAACTATCCACCTGAACAACAACATTACCAGAACAAGGAATCACCGATCTTGAAATGGAACCGAAGAGCTTTGTCACAAGCATTTGTATTCTTGGGTAAAGCAGTCAGAGGTCGCTATTCCACACCAACTAACAACAACCAAAGGATTTCATCAAACACTCGCGACAAAGCAAATTCGCACGTACCGGTGTGAACATGGGTAATCAAGGTCAAATGGTTGAGTTATTGGGAATCGCAGGATATGCTATCGGATTTCGATGGGTAATCAGCGTTCAATCGTGGTAATCAAATGGGTCGAATGTTGGAATAGAATAAAGGGGGTAATCGAATGGGAATAAGTTGTACCAGAGTTGGGAATTATGGAAATGTGAATCGTGGTAATCGTGTTAAGTGTTATAACCTGTCGGATTGGGTCACATGGCAAGGAATTGTCCAACTAAGCCGGAAGGATCTCAGTGATCTTCGTAAAGCTATTCTGTTGGCACAAAAGGAACAATCTGGACTTCAATTGAGTGCCGAGGAACATGACTTCATGGCTATTATGGATGATTTGGAAGACCTCGAGGAACTCAATGCAAACCGTGATCTTCATGGCAAATCTTCAGAGACTAAGTACGCACATCGATTCTCGACGCACCTCCTCGCCTATGACGCCAACGCAGTATCCGAGGTACCAATCATTGATCCATGCTATAACAATGTCATATTTGATGTGTTTACTCATGACGAACAACATTCTGCGGACATCAACACCTACTTATGATACATACCGACAATCCGAAGTTGTAGCAATACTAACTCTGAGACTCCAGATGTGGATCCAAGTGGAGGCCGTGTGGCACAAAATACTGAGACTGATGAGGAAACTCGCGCTTATTTTGAATCATTAATCAACAAATGTGGCATTGAAATTGAGAAAGTTAAAAAGGTCAATCGCGATGTTAAGGCCGCTAATGCCAAATTGACCGCTGAGCTTGAGAGTTACAAGGAGAACGCAAAAGCCTTTGAATTTCGTAAAACAAAGAATCATAATTAGAAATTGGTTATCGAAATTTGTTTTAAAGAAAAGAATTGCAAATCAAGTATAACACACTTGATGTGAAATTGAACTTGAAAATTAAATCTTTAAACAAGGAAATTTCAGATTTAAATAACCAACTTTCCAAACAAAAAGACATGTTTTCTAATCTTGAAAAAGAGAAGAAGCAGTTGATTAATGATTTTTCAAAACGAGAAGATTCTCTTCTTGATGAAATTCTTGATAAGAATGAAAAGATAAAACTTTGGAAAATTTGCTTCTACAACGGGTCATTCTGCCCAAACAATCAAGATGCTTTCTAATCAAGTAAATCCATGTTTTCATACTAATAATAGAATGGCACTTGGTAACCACCTTCTCGCTCCTCAAGAAAGCTCGAAATCTCGAATGTGTTAAACAATGGAAAAGCTTTACATGAACCCATTATTGTTCGTGATTCTCTTGAAACGCTAGAACTATCTGAGGAGAGTAGATCACAAATGAAACAAAAGAATCCGGAAATCAAACCAATTGATTATAACAAATGGAACAAAATTAACGAAATTACTTTTGTCAATCAAAAAGAAAAGTCAAAGTTCTCCATCACACCAAATGTTTCAAACAAAGAGTCAACTCCTCGCTCAAAATCTGCTTCAAAACAGCCAGTTGTCTCCAAATCTCTATCGAACATTGAACAAATGTCTTCAAACAATCCTTTTAACACAAGTGATGCAAGAAGTATTTTAGAAAATGTAAAAACTAGAATTGTGGATCTTCAAGACACTTTTAAAACTAAAACCACTATTACACCTAATAACTGGTTCTCTAGTTTTGACATCGAACAAAGAAAGTTTTTGAAACTCAAATTGCCCCTCAAATTTAATGCCATCGTGCAAGGGTAATTCATTTTGAACAAGCTTTTGAAAGAAAAACTGACTTTGTCAAGGACCATAAATCCTCGTAAAGCAAGCTAATGACCGTGTTGAACAAATCAAAGTTTTGGAAAATTTAAATGACTCTCTTCAAGATGTTCTGACTATTGATATTATGTCCATTATTTTGCAAACATATTCTGTTGAAGATCATGAAAGACTCCAGTCCGAGACCTCCGAAATTGTTTCAAAATATGAAAAAGCTCTTGAAAAACTTGAAAAGAAAATGTCTCATATTTTAAACAACTTGATCGAAAAACCGAGGAATGCAAGTATGACAAATTGTCGTATGAGCGCGCCTACAATGACATGAAAGCGAAAAATGATCTTTTGAGGGCTCACTGAAAGTCAAAAGGAAAGGCAAGGATACTGCGGATTAAAACCATTGATCAGGAGAAAGCAAATGTTCCCAAACCGTTTCCAAACCAAAAAATGTCTGTTTCTATGCCTCCTCCAAAAGTCAATGAGAAAAATGTTTCATCAAAACCAGCCACTCCACCTGCCCTACCTAAACAAAATGTTGATAAGGGAAAAGCGGTTATCGAGAAACCAAAAGTTTTAGCACTCGACCTTTTTAAGATGAGTACCACTAATGCGTCAGCCTCCACATCTAAAACATATGGAACAAACGACATAAGTTTAGAAAAGCACTCTAAAGAGACTAGGAAAGTTGAAACCACCTCCCTTGATAAAAATGTGAATCCTAATGCGTGTGCCTTACCTTCTACAGAACTAGAAAGCACCTCTAGGAGCAGCAGACTAAAGCCTAAGAGCAATACAAGGAACAATAGAGTCTCGATGGCCTCTAAGAGTAGTCGCTTGAATAAAGAGAAGAAAGTAGAAGAACACCCTAGAAATTTACCGCTTTTGAATAAGAAAGACATTTCATCTAATGAACCTATGAAATCTGCTAAGTTTAATGAATCTGTTGAATTTGTTTGTTTAACTTGCAAGAAATCTTTATCTAATGTTCATGATGATTGTGTTTCTAAGAATGAGATTGTTAAGCTCGTAAGAAGAATGTTCCAAAAAGAACTTATGCTAAACGAATAGGAAGACTAGTTGCAAGACTTAGGCTTTACACTAACATAGGGGCATAATGTTTACTTTAGGGATGACATTTGGAAACCCACAGTAGAACTTTCACACCTGAATGGTAGAATGAGTGACCAACCGAATACCCAGTTGAAAACTTCTTGAGTGTGATCGGATTTTACCTCTAACCCAACGGAACCAAAATCAAAACGGTTTCCAAAATCTTCTTCTTCATATTGGCAAGTTATCGAAATATGTCTTTGGATCGCCGACTCGTTGCTCCAAGCACATGACCGAATCAAGTCTGCCGATCAATTTCGTTCGAAATTCATGGGAACCGTGACGCTTCGAAATGATCATGTAGCAGCTATCATGGGTTATGGAGATCTACCTTTTGGAAATTATTTGATCACTCGGGTTTACTATGTCAAAGGGTTGGGACACAATTTGTTTTCGGGCCGCGCCTGCGGATGCGATTTAGAGGTTGCTTTTAGGAAAATGCTTGCTTCGTTAGAAACTTGATGGCAATCGATCTCTTAACCGAATCGTGATACAAATTTGTATGCTATCGACATCAATCAAATGGCCTCTTCATCACCAATATGTCTTATGACACGAGCATCCGAACACGTCCCGGTTGTGGCACAGACGGTTATCCCATCTCAATTTCGACACCATCAACAAAATTTCCAAAGACAACATCGTCAACGGACTTCCAAAGTTCAAATACACCAAGGATCACTTATGTCCATCATGCGAACAAGGAAAAGCAAAAGAGCATCATATAAACCCAAACCGCATCTAGTTCGAAGCAAAGTTGCATACGTTGCACATGGACTTATGTGGCCCAATGAGAATTGAAAGCATTAATGGGAAAAAGTATATTCTTGTTATCATCGATGATTATTCGAGATATACATGGGTTAAGTTTACGAGATCAAAAGGCGAAGCACCAAGCATCATCATCACCTTTAAAGCGGAATTCAAGTACTTCTTCAAACTCGATGGGGTTGTAGAAACAGAGACAACGGCACATAATTCACAAATCAGGAGTTAAGATCTTATTTTGAAGATGTTGGAATTACATGGAACGACATCGGTTATTTAGAACTCCCGCAGTGAGAATGGGGTAGTTGAAAGAAGAAATAGAACTCTTGTGGAAGCTTTGCTTTCGCCTGATGCTAATTTATTCTTGTGCACCGATTATTTCTATGGTGATCTTTGCATTTGCCTTTGCTTCTTTCACTTTCGAAGGCAGATCTCTCATCCATCCAAGATTCAATAAAACCCCATATGAGCTTGTGAACAACGAAAACCCGGATATCTCTTACTTTCCCATATTTGGCGCTTTGTGCTATCCTACGAATGACAGAGAAGATCTTGGAAAACTGAAAGCAAAAGGTGATATTGGAATCTTCATTGGATATTCAGATAACTGAAGGGCATTCAGGGTGTATAACAGGAGAACTAGGAGGATCATGGAGACGATGAATGTGAAGTTTGACGAACTTTCACATATGGCTTCGGAGAGACTCGCTCTAGAACCGCACTAAACCAACAGACTTCGGACACATCATTTCGGGACTCGTACCTCAAAGAGCTCAATCAACTTCGATTGAAAATCCTAAAGAACAAGAATGGGAGAATTTCTTTGAGTTAATGTTCGATGAATACTATGGTGGAACGTCGACAAATGCATCAAACCATCATTCCTTGCACCCGCTCAAATCATCCTCCACCACCAACAGAAGATGCATCTACAACGGTTGAAACCAATGCACCAACTCCATCAACATCATCTACATCTACTCGGTTATTGCACCCATTTTACCAGCGGTTGATGAGCAAAATCAAAACCAAAGCGATGCAGCGTTAGATGAAGACTTATTTGAAAACCCGTTTGCTACGAATCACTGAATCTTCTTCAATCTTACGAGAACCATCTAACTCGCATATGTTTAACCAACGGTATCCTTCTACTCTGAAGTGGACTAAAGACCATCCGATTGAACAAGTTATTGGTGAACCTTCAAGGCCAATTCAGACGGGACGCCAACTTGCCACCGATTGCGACTTATGCATTTACCTTTGCTCAATAAGCAATATAGAGCCAAAGAACATTCGCGAGGCAATGGCGAACTGCATGGATAGAAGCGATGGGGAGGAACTTCTCCAATTCCGTCTTCATGACTCTTGGGATATGGTTCCAAGACCAATTGACATTCGCGTCATTGATCTCAAATGGTTATGGAAGAACAAAAGGGATGAAGAGATGACTGTTATTCGCAACAAAACTCATCTTGTGGCCAAAGGATACAGACAAGAGGAAGGGATAGACTTTGAAGAGTCATTCGCGCCGGTAGCTAGACTAGAAGCAGTCAGATTTTCTTAGCCTTACTGCCGCTCACAAAAACATTACGGTTTATCAGATGGACATTAAGACCGCATTCTTGAATGGAACTCTGAAAGAAGAAGTATACGTGAGTCAGCCAGAAGGCTTCATAGACAAGAATCATCCACTACGCCTACAAACTCAAAAAGGCAATCTATGGATTGAAACAAGCTCGAGAGCGGTGATATAACTGTCCTCTTTCCTTATCCTAAAAAATTTCACCAAAGGAACAGTTGATCCTACCTTGTTTACACAAAAATGCAAAACGACATTTTGATTGTTCAGATTTATGTGGACGACATCATCTTTGGGTCCACTAATCCGAATATTTCAAAACATTTTGAAAATCTCATGAAAAGTAAATTTGAAATGTCCATGATGGGGAACTAAAATTCTTTCTTGGTTTACAAATACATCAATCCCCTCGTGGAATTTTTATAAATCAAGCTAAATACGACCGAGATGTTGAAAAATCATGGTATGGATAATTGTGACTCTGTTGGAACACCAATGGTAACTTCACCAAAAATTGGAGCCGATTTGTTTGGGAAACCTATTGATCCAAGAAATATCGAGCATGATTGGTTCTCTCATGTACCTTACTGCTAGTCGACCCGATATTCATTTTTTTGTTTGCTTATTAGCACGGTTTCAGGCAAAGCCTACCGAACTGCACCTCAAAGAGGTTAAAAGGATCTTTCGGTACATGAAGACATCCATTCACATGGGACTTTGGTATCCGAAGGAATCCAGATTTGATCTAATTGCCTTTTCAGATGCGACCACGCAGTGATCAAGTTACTGCAAAAAGTACATCCGAGGAGCACAATTTTGGGTGAAAAGTTAGTAAACGGTCTTCAAAGAAACAAGATTGCACCCACTTTCAACTGCTGAAGCTGAGTATGTGTCTCTATCTCAAGGTGTTGTGCTTAAGTTCTATGGATGAGAACGCAACTCACAGATTATGGCTTTACTTTTGATAAAATACCTATGTATTGTGACTCGAAAAGTGCCATAGCCATATCTTGCAATCTCGTTCATCACTCAAAGACTAAGCATATCAGAGTCCGCTATCACTTCATCAAAGAGTACGTCAAAAATGGTACTGTTGAATTATTCTTCTTGAAGACTGATTACCAACTCGACGATCTATTAACTAAAGCCCTTCCAAAAGAAAGGTTTGACTATTTAGTTCGACTAATTGGAATGTGAAGCCTAACCCCTGAGGAGTTAGAAAGTCTTCTCGAATCTTCTTGAAAATGATTTTTCCAAAAGCTCGCGTAAATATTTTGAAAAACAAAATACAAAATTTGAAAACCAACAAAAGCAAAATATAAAAATATAAAATTTTTCAAAAATACAAAAACAATATAAAATCAAAAATCCAAAAATATTCTTCACGACATGTCTCTCAGATAATCGATATTCTCAGACGTTTCTAGAAATGTCATTCAACAATGATACTGTATGTACGGATGCTTGAGCGAGAGTTCTTTAATGTTTTTCAAAACATGTCGTTTCTCAAAATTTCTTCAAATAATGGCTTTCGTATACATCAGTACGAAACCCGGACCGAAATGATGACTTTTGATTATTTTTCAAATCAAAACTCGTGTTTTTTTAATGAAAATCAAGTGTACGCTTCAGTGCACTACATTTAAAAATGGTGAGAAATCATCATCATCTTGAGCACCTTTTCAAGATTGTTCAAAAAGATTTTTCAAAATCTTTCAAAATACTTTGTGCTCAAGATAACTCCCTCTAAAACCCTTTAATTGATTACGCTTTATTAAAGGGGGAGTATAAAACTAAAATGTTTCATATTCATGCTTAAATCATATCCGTTTGTCTCCCCAAAAGATTCTAAAATGTTGTTTAATCCGTTGATATCAAAAATATCACGAATATGCTATTTTTGAGGGGAGGAGACGTGATTAAAATGTGATCAAAAAGTTTAATGATCGTTGTTTGAATCTCAAAATGAGCTTGACTCAGACGGAACCAACGAATTGACGGAAATCAATGTTAGTAAATGTACCATCTCGAGAACTTGTGATAGATATGCACTTTCATGGGTCTAACCTCCTTTTCAAGGAGTGTTTACAACTTCAAGTTAGTTATTAGAGCTAGTTGTCACCTAAAACCTGACAATGGAACTCTTAAACTAGGCAACGTAACCGTGTCTCGTGGGGAATTGTCTATCATGAGCCGATTAATTCAAAAAGTGCGAACTCTACCCTCTATGTGCAGATTTCTGTCAAAACTTATAAGCACATGTGAAGGGGGAGTGTTTCGAAAATATAAAACTCGCAGAGTGTCTCAAACATGTTTTCTATCATAAACACTCTGTGAGATTTTCAAGAAAATGGTTTTATGGCAACAATAGGACAGTCATGGAGTTATAAGGTGACTAAGGATAGGAAATCCGTCCTATGATCCTTGCTGCCAGAGGAGAGATCTACCCAAGGACATCTCAAATAGTTAGTATTAGAAGTCCTTCGGTATGATTGAAAAAAGGAGTAATGTGAGAAAGGAGAAAGAAGGGGTTGAAGAATTAAAAGAAATGTAAAGAAAGGGTGAAAAGAAATAGCCCTCCATATTCAACCTTAGGCGTAAACCGGGTTCAATTCATCTCAAGCTTGGTTGTCACTAGATGACACTGGTATTGAAAACAAAGACGTCATGGACCCAGTGACGCACTGCACTAAACCTTCTAGCCACTCAATTCCTCTTAAAAGGATTTGTTTCATTCTCACTGGGAACCCTACATAATCTATCGACTTTCTCTTAGAGATTGTTGATATTGAAGAAGGAGACCCTCTCCCTAGTCTCCGCTCAGGAAAACCAAAAAGCACTAATTGAGTCTAGAGCCACGAGATTCATCAAAAGATCTCATAGGAACACATGACATGACATCGCTTGTTGTTCATCAATAAGAACACAAGTGATATATTCTAGAGTCCTACGCAGATCTTAGCAATCAGCCAGAACATTTATGAGAAGTTTCACATTTGTGATCTTCAGTGATTGAATGGAAATTCCTGCCAGGGTCAACATCAAGCAGCCCTGACAGCAGGTCACTTCGGTAACTCCGCGTGGATTACGCTTAGTGTGTCTCAAACGGTCTACAGTCGTGGTGATACTTCGGTACCTCACGACTCATTTGAACTGTAGATGTACTTTGGTATATCGCGTTATCTCACTTGTGGGACTCCGTTCAGAACGGCCTCTGTGAAAATTAGAGACGTGTTTTCACACTATGCTGTTAACACCCTCGAAATTCAAACTTGTAAGTGCCGGAATCCGCTTATTACTAACCTGTTTATGTTTTCTTCTTATGGAAGCTCTGGAGCGGATGGATCGTGCAGATTCTCTACATGCTCATACCAACAACACATGAAAGTTCTCAGCAAAATCAATGGAAACACAAAGTTAAAGATGATTCTTCGTCAATGTCAAAGAATCTACAAAGTTTAAAGACTCGAGAACTACATCATTGGTAACCAAAAGACAAATAGAAGTGTGAGAATGGTGGAGAAAGACGTGGAGACACCTATCCAACGAAGTTGACAACGGCAGACAACCACATTTTCTGATCACAAAGCATGAAGGAACAAAGAATCAAGACTGTTCTATATCTACGCACAAAGTTCGAGCTCAAGAAAAGTAAAGACCTAATCAAGTGGAGCATCATTTGAATGACCACCCCTTAGGGGGAGATTGTTAGCCTTAATAGTTTTTATTAGAAGTGATGGTCATTCACATTTAGGAACTTTGTAACGTGTGTTAGATATCGTGATAGAATAGTCATCGGGCTCGTGGATTGGGCTAAGCTAATTGGTTAAAAGATAAGCTATGCTAGCCGTTTATAAGCTTATGTATCCCAAGCCCAATCCAAGTCCAATTTATGGCCTTTGCCAAGCCCATTAGGGTATTGTTGTAAGGAACTATAAATACCCCTCAAAGTCTCATTTGAGGGGTGTGCTTGAAAGAGTGTGTGTGTGTGTTTTTCCTTTGCAATATACAACTTGTTGTTTATCTTTATCCAATCACATACACTAATATTACATCAAGTCACCATCTTTCTCATCTTATTTCTAAGCTTTGTTTGTGTTTGTGTTTCACGTTTTATACGCGTAACTTGGGTTACGTGTGTTGGGTTTGCTTGGTAAAGTGATAAGGTTGATAAAAGTAAGGTCCTACAGAAGGTGTAACATATTGTCCACGGATAACCCTTTCTTTGTCAACTTCTTTTTTATGAGGCTTCAAATAGTCGTACAACAATCCGTATGTAACATGATGAAGATTCTTTGCTTGACGGATGAAGATGACATACTTTTCCCAATCAGGAGCAAGACTACTCAGGAACTTAGTGTTGACTGCAATTCTTGGCATAATTATGTTATGTTTGTCCAAGTCATTGATGATGTCTGAAAATCGATGATGATAAGACTCTAATGTCTTTCCAGGTTCAATCATGAAGTGTTCATAAGCCAAGTAGATTTTTGATTCCATGTCTTCTTGATTGAGTTCAGTTCCTTCCATGAGAAGATGAATATGTTCCCACATTGCTTTAGCAGTCTTTTGAGCATCAACACTTCGAAGGATCGGATTGGGTAATCCCAAAAGGATTTATTGCATTGCTAGCTCATCGGATTCAAAATGAAGAAGTTCGTCATCAGTGAGGTCAGAAAGAGTTGCAATGTTGGTGACATCACCTCTTGGTGGAGTCGCATTTGGATATCCGGGTGTAATGACAGTAGGCATCTGAAATGGACCTTCCATGATAACCTTCTTTAAGAACTTTCCATGTGGCTTCTTTAGATCACAAAACCTAAAGAACCTAATCACCCATTGATCTTAGTTTCCGGAAGTGAGCATTGGAGGTATATCAAGTGATCCAGCCTCATGAATAGATTGTTGGCTACTTAAAGCTTCACACATCTTTGAAAACCAAGACGGTTCCTTCATTGTATTCCTGGATGGATGTTGATTCTTAAAGTTTGTGTAAGGTTGTACTTGAAGACTAGATGGTGGTTGAATCATTTGTGGTTGAATTGCTCCTTGTTGTGGAAAATGTTGTTGTTGAAATTGTTGTTGATAAACTTCTTGTTGTAGATTTAATTGTTGTTGTTGAGGACTAAGTTGTTTTTGTTGTTGTTGTTGAGGATACACATGAGGAAAGTAGTTAGAGTATGGTGGTTGAGACATCTTGAAAACTTGTGTTGTATAAGAAGAATACTTACGCGTAGGAGTAGCTTACGCGTAGGGTTAGTTAAACCTTAGGTTATGCGTAAACTAAATACTTAGCAGTAAGAAACTTATGCGTAAGTTCTCCTTAAGCGTAAGACGTGCTTATGCGTAGAAAATGCTTAGGCGTAAGATTTTTGTACTCGTAAGCTTTTATGCTTAGGCGTAAAACTAGGGTTTTGCCCAAAAAATCCTTTACACTAATCTCAGTGTAAAAGATATCCAAAGTCAAAGTGTTTTCAGGCTTATCCAAGCAAGAAAACACTGAGTAAACCAAGAAAACTGAAGATCAAACCACGGATAACTTACGCGTAAGATTAGGGTTTGCTTACGCGTAAGATTTTCCAAAACTGAGTTTTCTGTCCAAAGTGTTTCTAAACCAGATTTTTGTGATGAGACAGATTCAATATCACCAAAATAACACAAAAGTGTGAAACTTGATGATCCAAAACTTTAAGACACCTTACGCGTAGAACAGGCTACACGATTAAAACCAAGCTTAAAAAACAAGATATACACGTAAAGTATGAAACTTTTTGCCAAAAACTCAAACTTTAACACCAAATATCCTTAAAAGTACAAGAATCTTGGATTTGAAAGTGTAAAAAGTAAAGCTTTTTGCGTTTGAAAGTTTGTTAACCGAGAGACTTACGCGTAAAACACAAAAACTTCAAAAACAAAACCTTTCACCCAACTATTTGGCAATTGATACCACTGTTAGGTCACCATGTTTGAAACACAAGCATCAATAGAATAAATAAAGACAAGATGATCGGATGAACACTTAAGCAAACACACGCGTATGATATGAAGAAGAGTTATGCGTAGGTGTATTGAAAGAGTGAACAACCAACCCTCAAGTGAGGATTTACAAAAGGTATTCATAGGAAGGGAACTTAAGGAACTAGGGCAACATGCAAGTTCCCTTCCGTTCCCTTATTGGGCTTTGGATAGGCTCATGGGCTTTCTACATGAGCCTAACCTTGATTACTAACATTAAAGCCATAATTAAGCTAACTATTACATATTAATTACTAACACTTGAATTCTAGTTTAGGAGTGATTCCAACATGTGAGATAACACGAGTGCTCCTTAATTCATTTTTGCTTAAATGAATGTACCCGATAACACATATTAGTTATGTGTTCCATTTAGCATTCAAATGACATGAGATGCAATGAAAACGGGTTTTTACTTTGTATTAATAATGAAACGGTTTGTCTTAGACGTGAGAATGTTTTTAAGAAAGTGATACGGGGAGAAGTATCCTTTTAGAAAGTTTTCCTAAAAGTTTCTTGTATAAAAATGTTAGGATCGATTATATGGGTGATATGGTGATTCGGGAGGTCTTGGAAGATGGAAGAACACCATCTTCAAGTTAGAGAGAAAAACTAGAGAGAGAAGGGAAACTAGTGTGTGTATTATTAAGGAAAATGAAAAGCTTACACTTAGAGTCTCACCCTCCTAGGAAAGTCTAGGAGGGTATTTATACCTAAACACATACTACTATGAGTAAATGACATAACAAGCCCTTGTGATTAAGGTAACAAAGATAGAAAATGTAATCCCGTCAATGTCGTTCCATTTACGAGTTAGGAGCGATTCCAACAATCTTCCCCCAATGGGACGACATAAGGGATTACTTAAAACATTTCCTACAAGTATAAAAAACAAATAAAGAAAGGTCTTCATAAGCTCTTCAAATGCTGAGGATGATGAAAGTTTACGCTCTTTGTCTTCTTCTTTTACCTCGACTTGAGAACCGTTTTCTTCACTTGTAGGCAAATGATGTAATATGCATAAATTGGATTAACTTCCCCCCAATTCATGCCGCATGTCTTTAGCAGCTTCTCCGTACACTTCTTTTTGGCGAAGTTTCTGAATCAGCTTCCCCCCAAACTGACAACCGTCTTCAGCAGATTCAAAACTTTGATGTAGTGAACATTTCTTCTAACTGTTGAAGTTTACAGTACGCAGCGGAATTTGTAGATGAGTCGTAAACCACACAAGGTAAATCTGACTTATTACGGAATATCCGTTCGGGGGTAACATGCAAGAAATCAACAAGATCTTCTCACATATGTAGATGCTTCACACCAAACAATCCGCGAAAGACGAGATGAAACGACTTCCCCCTAAATGTTGCGGTCTATCGGAATAAAAGTTACCTGTGAATCTGCAATTACTCGATAAAATGACCGTGTGTAAGGCATCACAACATCATATTTAGGTAACTTCACACACGATAACTCTGTAAAAGTGAGACGATAACACCAAAGTGAGATATTTGAACCACATATCGTCTCATTTCTTCCCCTTGACTAAAGAAATTCATGAAGGGAAACGGGTTTTCAAAAAAAATCCAAAAACATCAAAGGAAGCAAACACCACCTATATTTTCTTCCCCCCGATGTTTTCAATGAATCAGAATCGTACACCACGTATGTTGATGATGAATTGGAGACAGCGAAACCATGTATGTACAATTAATCGAACAAGTGTGAAGTACCATAAATATCTCGTAAGAATCAACTGCTGATAAAACTTCTCTACTCGTGTATACTCTTCTCAGCTAACTCTTTACCAACCCCATTATCATTCTGACGGCTTTTTGTAGTGACTACTGATGGAGAAAACCCATTATGACGAACTTGAGACTGAAGTAAGATAACCCGAACTTGTGACTTAAACTTGCACTATTGTCAGACAAAGAACCCTTTTTCTTACCATCATCGAAAAAAGGTAAACTTAAAGTTTCTCGAATTATCCACAGCTTTTTGTGACACTTGAGCACAACAACGTAACTACTTAAAAGTGATAGTTAGACACTGTGAGCAAAACAACGTAACTCCTTACATCAGGTATAACTATACAACTCAAGTCTTTGTCATTCGTAAAGGTTAAAGCTCGAACAAGGATCTCAAAGAATCATGCATCCAACCAACCCCGATATCTTCAAGATACTAAGTACACGCATCCCTAATATCCCACTTCAACCTCAAATAGATAATAATGAATTAACGCCGTAATCACATCTTGTGGTTAAATGCTCAAAAACTAGCCTTCATTAACGGTTTAAGTGAGCTTAGATAATGGTTTCCCGATCTTGTCAAAACGTATCCCCATGAAAAATTTGCAACAACCAAAAGATTTACCAAAAGTAAATATTGACTAACACAAAATTAGCTCACTCATCAAACTAAATATTTTTATTATAGCAATATTTCACATTCCCTGGTAAAATGTTGATATGTTCGTCAAGTCCAAAACTCAACAACACAACACAAGACCGTTACTTAAAATGTAAAACCTGGTCCAACATTACCCGGTCCAGACATTTTATAACACGGTCCATCCAATCCAGAATTAAACATCCAATCCACACCATTTTGTAATAACCTAAATTTCAGGTATAAAGAACTACCCTTAACCGTAAATTAGGTCACTTGAAAAAAACCTAATCTCTAAATCATTCGCCCCCACATCAGTCACCTTCATTCTTTCACAAACCCGAACCACCAAGATTGCAAATCCGCCTCTCTCACCTTTCACACCTATATCCTCTTGTTTATGCAGATCAAACATCATCACCCACTAGATTTCAATCGATCTCAAGACCCATCTCCGTTTCTTGATAATAAGCAACCAAGCAACAAAGACCACCATGAGAATAGAATAAATTGATACAAACACTTATATATTACTGTTTGGTTTTAATATCTTTAAAAGATCTGAGGTAAGTGTTGTATTTCCTTGTAGTTTTTTGATTTTGAACGAACCAAGGATGAAAATAACATACTTGTTATATTTCATACCCTTTAGTGTTCGGATATAAAAGAAGTGAATCAACTTCACAAGGATCTTTGATGATAGCCCTTTTTGGTTTTTACTTAGACGAATGAATGAGTACCAAAAAGGCAATCTGAGGTCTTTTGATGTTATAACTTTCATAGACGAGTCTTGTTAGAGTGTTTATGAGAGTTTGGATTTGTTGTTGGAGTCTAGATGTTTTGGATCTGTGAAGAATATGGTTTATACTCATTTAAAAATGATTAAGGTTGATAGTATGAGTAAAGAACTAAGCTGAGATCATAGGTTGTATGTTGTAATTGAATCGAAACTGTAACAGATTCTTTTCATATCATTTTGATTTTAGTAAGTGTCATGGACAGATGATGGAAACTGATGTCTTTAGATTCGATGGTATTTGGTTTTGATTTGTGGTTATGGTCAAAAAATAGTTAAAGTCTTCTTCTACATCTCCTCATTCTGTCTTAAGCGTAAACAAATCAAAAAAATCTTATGCGTAAACAACAAAACCATTAGGCGTAAAGTGAGTCTTATGCGTAGACCTTACGCGTAAGAAAGACTTACGCGTAAAAATATCTTAATCTTAGTCATAAACCAAGTTTCTTATGCGTAGATGATTTTACTCGTAAGGTTAAACCTTACGCGTAAGCAAAGGTTCTTACGAGTAACTTTCCAAGTTACTCGTAAATGATATGTAGAGGAGTCCTTAGGCGTAGAAATAGGGTTTTGACCCTTGTTGACTTTTTTCGGCCATGTTTTCCGACCAAAGATTCCGACCACTCTTGAGATACCCAAAAATACACATAAACTGACCCACTTTGACCACGAGGACTTGACCAGAAACCAACAATAAAATCACGGATATTGGATTCAAAAAAATACGAGTGAAAAAAAAAAGATGACTAAAACTGTTGTGCAAAACAGTTTGTGACCATTTTTTTCTTGTTAACCCATACTAATTTTGACCACACAAATACATTAAACTTGTAAAAATAAACTGTTAAACACCAAAGGAATGTGAAAAATTAATAACTTTGTTAAAAAACAGTTTTTTATATAAGATTTTGACAAGATAAAATCCCCAAAAATCAACCACAAATAAAAATCTGACCTTGCTCTTGATACCAATGTTAGGATCGATTATATGGGTGATATGGTGATTCGGGAGGTCTTAGAAGACGGAAGAACACCATTTTTAATACAAATAAACCGTAAAAATGTTTATTAACATTTTGCGATCTCTTTGTGTTTTGTTGATAACAAATATAATGTTATCATAAGTAAAATTATAAGGATACATGTTATTTTTGTAAAGCATTTACGTATAGTAACTTAATACAAATTGTTAAAATAAATCATTTACTGTTATAGTTTATTAGGATGGGTAAAAATCACAACCCATGGATCATATCCATAACCCATGGTATTCACCCATACCTACTTGACTAGATACATTGTACTCATTAGATACATTGTATTTTGAGAAATACCCATGGACCAACCCATAACCCATGACCCATGACCCATAACCAAAAAACCCATGGGCAAAGAGGAGCGTCCCACGGATCCCTAGCTTTACGCTAGACGGATCCCTTAAGGGAGGGATCCGTGGGATCCGGGGAACAGTGGAAAGTTTTGCCTATAAATAGAGAGCTATTTCTTCATTCTAACTCACCCCTCATCTTACTAATTCTCTCATATACTCTCATTCTCTTCTAACAAAAGATCACTTGATCTTGAGAGTTGTTCTTCTTTCTTTCTCTAGTGATACTCATATAGGTCTTTCTCTAAGGCGAGATCACGACCATTCTACAAGTCATCCAAGCAAGGGGTCCTTGATTGATTTGTTCCTCCACAAGATTTCTGTAGCAAAGACCTTGTATTCGATATTTCACATAGTTGTTGTGTAATAGTCGTGTTGGTTTGGTCCACCGTGTTACGGACTCGGTATTTAGCTTTGTACCGGAAAAAGGTGTAAGCAACGTTGTGAAGGATTCACCGCCAAGTTGAAGGAGTTTGTTAACATAGTACTTGAACTCTCGAGTAGGTGACTCGGGGAGTGGAGTAGGGCAAGGAAGGTGTCCTTGTGGCCGAACCACTATAAATCACTTGTGTCATTTCTATCCCTTACTTTACTTTATTTACTTGTTTTATCATTAGATCTATACTTTCTCTACATCCATACGATTTCACATAATATCGAATCTAAAGTTTTTGAAACTAACTTAAAATTGGCAAAACTATTCAACCCCACCCCCCTTTCTAGTTTTCCGCAATTGGTATCAGAGCTAAGTTTATAAAAGTTTTAAAGTAAACCGTATTTTAAAAACTTTTCGATCACTATGGGTTCAGAAAATTACAAGGAAGGGCAATCTATGCAACGACCACCACTACTTGAAACTAATGGTTTTATATATTGGAAAAATAGATTCGAAAGGTATGTGAAATCTAAAGATATTGATATTTGGTACATTATTGTTGAAGGCGATTTTAAGGCTATCTCAAAAGATGATAAAGGAAATTTAGTTAACATACCTCATGATAAACTAAACGATGAAATGAATAAAAATCTTTCTAAAAATAGTGAAGATAAAATGGTTTTATATAATGCTTTACCCAAAAAGGAAGTCGAAAGAATTTCTATGCTTAAAACCTCTAAAGAAATTTGGAATTCTTTAGTTGTAACTCATCATGGTAATCAACAAGTTAAAAATAATAAAATTGATTTATTTGTTCAACAATATAAACAATTTTCAATATCGGATGAGGAAACTATAAATCATTCTTTTGCTAATTTTAATACTATTATTACATCTTTACAAGCACTTGATGAATCTTCTTCTAGCCGTAATCATGTTAGGAGATATCTAAGGGCACTTCCATCCAAGTGGAGATCCAAGGTGACGGCAATCGAAGAGTCAAAAGATTTGACAACCCTCACCCTTGATGAACTCATAGGGAACCTAAAGGTCTACGAGCTTGTCCTTGCTAAAGATTCCGAAGCCTCAAAGGTGAAAGAGAAACACAAATCTCTTGCCCTTAAAGCCAAAAAGGCCTCAAGTGATGAAGAGAACTCCTCTTCGGATAGTGATGACGAGGAGTATGCTATGGTGGTAAGGGACTTTAAAAAGTTCTTTATAAGGAAGGGAAGATACGTCAAACAACCGTATGACGACAAGAAAGGATTTCGGAAACGCAAAGAGGATGAGAAGCCAAGGGATGATCGTGCTTGATTTAAATGTGGGGACCCAAACCATTCTATTAGTAAGTATCCTAAACGGGATGATAAAAAGGCATTCGTAAGCGACACGTGGGGAATGAGCGACGAGGATGACGAAGAAATTTGTCTCATGGCAAATGACGAGGTATGTCACGAATACTATAGTAGCTCATCACTAGATGATGACTCATTGCATAATGAATATGACAAACTTTGCAATATTAGCTTAAAATTAATTAACAAAAACAAGCTTTTGAAAAATCAAAACCAACGTTTAGATAAGGAGGTCATAGAATTAAAAGCAAAATTGAAACGTCTAGAAAAGGGTAAAATAGCAAGTGGTGAATGTGAACTTTGCGTTCAACTTCAAACACTAGTTGATCAACTAGATTCTAAAATTGCTAGAATGAGTACGAATACTTTAGATATGATATTAGATAGTGTTAAAACCGGAAACAACCAAAAAGGTTTAGGTATTCAGCAACTTGATGCGTCAACTAGTGAAAATAAAGAAACACAATTTGTTAAGGCACTAGAAAAACAAGCCACTGTTGTGGCGGATGCCACGGATCTCACAAAAAGGGAACCGGCTAGTGTACAGCCAGGGATCCGTCGGTCTGCTGAAGCAAACAATGGTAATAACATAGCTTCTTCATCTCGAACTGATTTTGTTATTCTTAATAAGAAGAAACCAACTCATTTTACCACTAGACAACCACCTCCAAAATATAATCCTATTTTTGCAAGAAACAAAGCTCCATCTTTTTCGAAACCTAATCCATCTAGGAGACCTAATAATGTTTACCCAAGAAGTAACCATCAAATGGGATGGAACCCAAATATGCAAAATGGTTTTCCTTTTCAAAACTTTGCACCATGGAATGCATATTCACCTTATCCATACATGTCTAACATGAATGGAATGTTTAACACTAATGGACGCATGAACAAATGGGGACCAAACTTTTGAGTTAATTGTTTTCTTAGGTGTGCTTAAAGGTCAACCTAGATCCGGATGAATGGGTCAAGGATAGCGGGTGCACGAGGCACATGACCGGCAATAAAGATCTATTCTCCACATATGAATCTTCAATGGAGGAAATGTGGTGTTTGGAAATAGCAGAAGTAAAATCATCGGTAAAGGTACGATTTCTAACAAATCTATAACCATTAACGATGTGTGTCACGTAGAAAACCTAAACTTTAACCTCTTAAGTATAGGACAAATATGTGATAAAAACTGCAATGTACTTTTTACCGAAACCGGTAGTAAGATATTAAAAAATGGCATAACCATAGGAAGAGGAATTAGGAAACACGGTGTCTATGTCATTAATATTGGTAATGAACCTAAAGACAAAATTTGTCTTACCTCTATGGATGATACTTCGCATCGAAGATTGGGTCATGCCAATATGCGACTTCTTCAATCGCTATCATCCAAAGATTCTACCTAAGTTAAAATATGAACATCACTTTTGTGATGCTTGTAATGTAGGAAAACAATCTAGTCACAAAGGTAAAAACATGGTGTCTACAACTAAGTGTCTAGAATTACTACACATGGATTTATTTGGTCCTTCCGCTATCCAAAGTTATGAAGGAAACTACTACACTTTGGTCATAGTGGATAATTACTCTAGGTACACATGGATAAAATTCTTAAAGAACAAAACGGAAACGTTTAATTATTTTGAAATATTAAGCAAGAAAATCCAAAGACAACTAGGAAGTCCTATAGTGTCTATTAGAACTGATCATGGTAGAGAATTCGATAATGAAGTGCAATTTGGAGCTTTTTGTGACGCTAATGGTATTACTCACAACTTCTCGGCTCCGCGCACTCCACAATCGAATGGGGTAATTGAAAGAAAGAATAAAACCCTACAGGAAATGAGTCGCACCATGCTAAATGAGCAATCCATACCTCAAAAGTTTTGGTGCAATGTCGTTTGTGGAAAACTAGAAGGGGGTCTTGAATAGTTTTGCCGATTTTAAGTTAGTTACAGAAACTTTAGATTCGATAATATGTGAGATCTTATGGATATAGAGAAAGTATAGATCTAATGATAAAGCAAGTAAATAAAGTAAAGCAAAGGGATAGAAATGACACAACCGATTTATAGTGGTTCGGCTACAAGGACACCTTCCTTGCCCTACTCCACTCCCCGAGTCACCTACTCGAGAATTCAAGCACTATGTCAACAAACTCCTTCAACTTGGCGGAGAAGCCTTCACAACGTTGCTTACACCTTTTTCCGGTACAAAGCTAAATACCGAATCCGTAACACGATGGACCAAACCAACACGACTATTACACAACAAATATGTGAAATATCAAATACAAGATCTTTGCTACAGAAATCTTGTGGAGGAACAAATCAATCAAGGACCCCTTGGTTGGATGACTTGTAGAATGCTCGTGATCTCGCCTTAGAGAAGGACCTATATGAGAATCACTAAAGAAAGAAAGAAAGAAGTACTCTCTAGATCAAGTGTTCTTTTGTTAGAAGAGAATGAGAGTATATGAGAGAATTAGTAAGAAGAGGGGTGAGTTAGAATGAAGAAATGGCTCTCTATTTATAGGCAAAATCTGCCACTGTTCCCCGGATCCCACGGATCCCTCCTATAAGGGATCCGTCTAGTGTAATCCTAGGGGTCCGTGGGATGCTCCTCTTTGCCAATGGGTTTTTGTGTTATGGGTCATTGGTCATGGGTTATGGGTTGGTCCATGGGTATTCTTTTAGATTCAATGTATTTAATGAGTACAATTTATCTAGTCTTGTGGGTATGGGTTAATACCATGGGTTATGAATATGATCCATGGGTTGTGATTTTTACCCATCTTAATAAACTATTACAACAAATGATTAATTACAACATTTTTGTATTAGATGGCTATATGTAAATGCTTTACAAAAATAACATGTATCCTTATAATTTTACTTAAGATAACATTATATTTGTTATCAACAAAACACAAAGAGATCGCAAAATATTAATAAACATTTTTACGGTTTATTTGTATTAACAATCTCCCTCTTTTTGTTGATGTCAAAACATAATGTTATGATGGGTAAAACTTAAGAATAGATGTTTGTATTGAAAGCCCCTAAGTTTTACTTCTTCTCCCCCTTTTTGTCGAAACAAAAAGTTAACCCATCGAAAAATAAAATGTGGAAAAATGGTCCACGTATCGCTTACTCCCCCTTGACGGTAGCTCCCCCTTGTTTGGGGCTTCAAGTGAAGAACAAATCCTACAAAGAGAATGGTTAGTAACATGCTTAAATAATCTTGTGATTGACTAGAATCAAGATTGGGAGCAAAGGTATGTAAACAAGGCCTTGTAATAAAACAACACATTGTAGTGGTATTAATGCCACTTACAAGCATGTAAAAATAAGAACAAGACTTGTTCTTGAAAATGACTCAAAAGAAAAAGTACTAAAAATAGAAAATAGTAATAATGATTCCTTCCATGCTAGCATAAGGTTATGGATGGAGGTTTGGATGAGTAATGGTATTGATGCGATCAAGGATGAGGTTGAGTATGAATCACATTTCTTCCCTAACTTCTATTGCAATTTACCTAGTGGATTGGCAATGTTCATAATGTAAGTAATGTGGGTAATGAGTGCGGAAGTTTTTCGGGTTGTTTTGATTTGTGAGTTGCGGAATATGTGGTGGAAAAATAGGAAAATATGGATCAAAGTTCGAAATGGTTGGAAGTGGTGGTGGAAAAGAACCTAGATGTTCTAAGGGTGGTGATGTTTCAAGATCATTGAATATTGTGTTTGGAGAAGTTGGAGGTGTCAAAAAGGCTATTTCATTTTGTTTTGTTTGTTGAGATCTTGTTGGAGTCGTAACGAGTTCCAGAAGAGTGACTTTAGGTGATGAAGTTGGTGTACTTGATGGTGATGAAGGAGGTGCTATAATGGAAGCATCTTGTGGTGAGTTGTTTGATGGTGATGAACCATTTGATGATGGTTTTGCTAAGCAGCAAGGTCGGATGCTAATCTGTGCGGATATCCTAAAGTTTGATTGTGGTATTTTGGAAGGTGGAAGTACAAATGTTTGGGTTTCATGAAGATGATTGTTTGTACTAGGTGATTCATCTAAGTTGTAAGATCTTTTGGATGACATGGTGTTTGTTTGTTTGTGAAGATGATATGAATATGCAAGCATTTTGGGAGTTTTATATATAGAAAAACTATGCATTGTAATGAATGCTTGACCCAAAATGTGGATTAAAATCTAATAATTAGATATGAATTTAAGGCATGTGATCATGAGAACAAAAGCATTAAAGAACATACTCAAAAAAAACTAAAACAAATGTTGGAGTTTTCATCCAAAGTGAGAAAATTGAAGATAAAAAACAGCTTCTGTCTCACGGATCCCACGGATCCTTCCCTTGAGGGATCCGTCCAGCATTAAGGCTGGGATCCATGGGTCTGGTGATCCAGGCAGCACAAAATTTTCCTTTTGGAAACATTTTTGCCTAGTGTGTGCCTATATGCAAACTATTTGGAGTTGCGGTTATCTCGACTCCTAAGAAGAAAAGAAAAATAAACTAGAAGTGGAAAAGCATAATATTATGTGAGATAACCCGAAAACACATAGTTAGTACTTGAGTACATAATTTTGTGCTACCAATGCTCCTAATTCATTGTCGCTTAAATGAATGTACCCAAAAACACATATTAGTTATGTGTCCCCTTTAGCATTCAAAAGACATGAGATGCAATGAAAACGGGTTTTTACTTTGTATTAATAATGAAAAAGCGATTTGTCCTAATCGTGAGAAATTGCTTTTGTGAAATTGATACGGGAAGAAGTATCATTTTTAGAAAACATTCCAAAAGAGGTTTCCATTTGTGAATAAAAATCGTTTTATTCCTTGAAAAGAAGATGTATATGTAATTATGTGTTTTGAAAGAAAAAAATATGAGTTATAAGTGAAAAACTTGTCTTGGGTTTTGAAAATTCCCGTATTGTTTGTGAGTTGTGCGTGAAATAGAGATCCTAGACTCAGAAAGGAGAAGGCTAGTGTTTACATACCTTGTAGAGTCAAAAAGTAAATTACGACGTTTGTTCCATGAGACCAAGACCAAGACGAAGTAGGTTGAATTATTCCCGCTTCAACGGTTTGGTGAGGACGTCGGCTATGTTGTCTTCGGACGCTACCTTCTCAATAGAGATGTTCCCCTTTTGAACATTGTCTCTTAAGAAGTGATGACGAATCTCTATATGCTTTGTGCTAGAATGTAACACATGATTCTTGCTTAAATCTGCGGCACCCTTATTGTCACATAGAATTGCAATGTCACTAAGATGAATGTCGTAGTCAACTAACGCTTGTTTCATCCATAGTACTTGTTGGCATGCTTTGCCAGCGGAGACGTATTCGACTTCGGTTGTTGATATTGCTAATGTCGTTTGTTTCTTTGAAAACCAAGATGTTAAACAACATCCCATAAAAGTACATACCCCACTTGTACTTTTTCGGTCAACATAATCACATGCATGGTCAGAATCTGCATATACAATTGTTTCTACTCCCGTGCCCTTAGGATACCATAATCCTAACTGTATTGTACCTTTAATATATCTAAATATTCTTTTTACGGCTTCTAGGTGTGATGTTTTAGGGTCTTCTTGAAACCTAGCACATAAGCAAACACTAAACATGATATCCGGCCTACTTGCCGTGAGGTAGAAAAGACTACCAATCATGCCACGATATTTAGTATTATCTACGGATTCTCCGTCTTCATCTTTAGTGATTTTGGTGTCGGATGACATTGGTGTCCTAATTGGTTTTGACTCTTCTAATCCAAATTTCTTTAACATCTCTTTTATGTATTTAGATTGATTAAAGAAGATACCATCTTCTACTTGTTTGATTTGTAGACCTAGAAAGAAACTAAGTTCTTCCATCATACTCATCTCGAACTCGTCATGCATGATTTTAGAGAAATCATCACACATGTCTTGACAAGTAGATCCGAATATAATATCATCTACATATATTTGAACTATGATTATATGTGACTCTCTTTTCTTAGTAAAAGTGTGTTGTCAACTAACCCCATGGTATAGTTGTGTTTAATTAAAAATGATTTGAGTCTATCATACCAAGATTTCGGAGCTTGTTTAAGACCGTAAAGGGCTTTCTTTAACTTATACACATGTTTAGGTTTTTCAAAATCGATGAAGCCCGGAGGTTGAGCTACATATACTTCTTCATTAATAAAACCATTTAGAAAAGCACTTTTGACATCCATTTGATAAAGCTTTAGATCATTATGTTAGGAATTGAAAATTCCATGTTAAAGTGTCAGTCACCCCAATTATGGTCTATCATATGTTAGCTCGTAGACATGTTGTTAGTTACGTTATTTAGTAGTTTATTAGTTAGTTTGTAGTGTAGATTAGTTTAGTGTAACACCGTGGAGAAAGGACGGGTCTTTACCCACTATATGCCTGATCCACAGTCCGATAGGAGGACATAGTATTTGTAACTGAAACATATTGGATTTCACAAACACATCAAACGATGATCAATAAGAGGCATACACAATAAGGTTTTAGAGTGAGAAATAGTTAGATGTTTGGGAACTTAGTGAGAGAAAGTAAAAGTGTTATTATGAGCTCCAACCCTCTACCTTGGGAGGTAGAGGGTATTTATAGTCTTACACAAATTGCCACCTACGGGCTGTGGATCAGGCATACAGTGGGTAAAGAACCGTCCGTCCTCCACGGTGTTACTTAACTAACTACTACTTAACATTAAATAACTACTACTACAAGCTTTCTAACGATTACATATACTTGAGGTGACCGACACTTTAATAACTGGATTTACTAAATCCTAACAATCTCCCCCTAAGGGAGGTCACCTCAAATTACATTGAATATAAACAGATATTACATTAAGATTGTTTTTGGATTCTTGTTAATGTTCTTTGCTCTGTAGCCCATAGTAATTGATTCTTCATTTTTGCATGTTTGGTTAATCCAAGTGGAGGTCTTTAACTAATCCACGTGATAATGAGTTTTGAGCCAGCATTGAGATCATCAGCTAACATTAATCTCTGACTCTTTCATTGTGGTGTTGATATTATGTGATGTTGTGACTTTTGGACCGACATGCTCACAATCTAGAACATGATATCTTCTCATCAGAGTAGCGGAAGCTTTAGTTGATTCATGATATTTGCAGCAGCGTAGCAGAAGTATAGAGTGAAAATATCAGAGTCATTGATGCACTTATCATGATTTCTTTATAAATGAATGTGATGAGTGAGCATGCGGCTATGGATTGACCTCTCCATTCTGATCAGCTGCAAACGTCGGACGTACCTGCACACAACCGTTAGCAATAAAGCGCATGAAAGTGTCTTTGATCACTTTCGTTGTATTGAGGTACACGGCCCATGATTCCCCGTTGATCAGTACAAGTATAGCCTGTGATCATGTATAAATACGAAGAATCTCCTTGACAGGGTTTCGCAGTTGTTCTAGCTGTTCTCAAACCGGAACGTCTCAAAGAAGACAACACGGAGTGTGTGAACCAGCGAATTTGAGATTCACTGATTGATGAAAAAAAGATTTGAAAAACAATCGAGTACTGCTCAATAAAGTGTTTTTGCAATACATCGAGGGTTTTTGTGAAAAATCAATTATCAATCATAAACAACTTTCAAATACACAGTCGCTGTGCTAAAGAAAAGAATTTTTTAAGCACAATGACTGGTTTTTCAAAGGTATCCGTCAATCCATAACTTGAACCAAGATTGATTCATAAGTTTGAATCGCCCCATTGTTTCGGTTCAGTTGTCACATGGTTGATCTATTGAATAGATCTCACATGCCACCTACCAAGAGCTTGTTTGATGTTGGCTCTAGAAGGCTTTCCATCTTCATTGTGAATATGTTTGCATATCACTCAGATGTTCTGGCAATACCACAAGGATAATGCATAGGACTCATAAGATATAATCTCTCTTTCCACATTGTGTGAAACAGAGAGTCTTCATTGACAGTGTCCTAAAGAGATTTATTTGATGATCTCGTGGCTCTAGACTCAATTGTGCACATTTGGTTCCTTATCCGAAGACTAGGGAGAGGTTCTCCTTCTTCAATATCAACAATCTCTAAGAGAAAGTCGATAGATTATGTCGGTTCCCCGTGAGAATGAAACAAGCCCTTTTAAGAGGAACTCGAGTAGCTTGGGAAGTTGTAGTGCAAAGCGTCACTGGGTCCATGACGTCTTGTCTTCAATACCGGTGTTACCTTAGTAACAACCAGTAGCATATGTATTGAACCCGGTTTCTGCCCTAAGGTTGAATTATTGGAGGGCTATTTGTTTTCACCGTTTTCTCATTCAATTCTTTTTCATTCTTCAACCCCTTCAGTACTTACCGAGATTTCATAACTAGAACCTTATTGGGTTTATTCCAGTTCTAGCTCTATCTCAGTCCGCACTTTTCCATATCTCACTTTTCTTCTTTTTTCATCATACCTAAGGACTTCTACACTATCTAGTGGATTGTCCCTGGGTAGATCCCTCCGGCTCTGGCGGGATCGTGGGAACGAATACCTAACCTAACCATCCTTATATTACCATACATAAAGTAAATTTGGTCGGTCTATTTGGTTTTGTTCATCTGCCATTGGAACCAATTGAAAACCATTTGAAAATCAGTCCAGATACTTGTGATATATTACCAAAGCATTTTGTACCTGAATTGTTTTAGATGTTATTTTAGAAAAAGAGCTCCCCCTCAACATGTGCATCATGTATTTGAAATCGTTTTGGCACACGGAGGCAAGAGAAAGGATTCACTTCTTTGATTACCATTTTCTAAAAGATATCAACATCACTTTCTTGATCAAAATTAGCATTTTCCATACTTTGTTAAGGGTATTTTTGGAAAGGATGTGGTTTTCAAAAAGTTGCTCCCCCTCAATATGTGCATAAAGATTTGAAAGTGTTTTGCACATATTAGGGAAAGACTGCACATAGAAACAAATCAATCACGTCTCAATCCTTTTTTGGTTTGAAATAGATGCTCCCCCTCAACATGTGCATGGAAAATTTAAAATCGTTTGGCACATGTGGGGAGGATAGCTTGTAAATCATTATACAACCATTTATCGAATTATCAGTCTAAATCCAATTTAAATCACAAATTCTCCCCCGATCACAATTTTCAAATCATTTGAGATTTGTGATCTCTGGAGATTTAAATTGATTTTGAAAGTTTTTGAGGAGAATTGTGACTTTCTTATGAAAACATTTTACCGATAAGGATCAAATCTGAGACTTTAAACTCCAAAGATTAAACATGCATTAGTATCTTTTGAAAACAATTTTATGACAAATAAATTTTTGATTTAATTGAAATCATTCTCCCCCTCAATCAATGACATAAGTTGTTGATTGAGAGATAGAGGTTTTGACAAATATTAAGTCCATATGATTTTCAAAAATTGAGTTCGAGTTATTTTTCAAAACTATTAGTTTTCATTAGATAGAAAATATTTGTTTAAAGAATCAGAGCATGAGATGAGAAAAATAAGATAAAGCATGGCTCTGTTCTTTCTTTAAAAACGGGTTATAGACTGAAATGACTATAAGCCTTTGTTTCACTTTCTCTCAAAATATATATATATATATATATATATATATATATATATATATATATATATATATATATATATATATATATGTATATATATATATATAAACAAAATATGTACATTCGAAGAACATCTAAAAACCCGTGACATTCTTTGAATGTCAACACAAAGTCCGTAGATGATATCGAACAAAGAAAACATGAAAAAAAAACAATATTTTTGGGATTTTTCAAGATTTTCTAATTTTTATGGATTTTGAAAATTTTATATTTTTATATTTTCTTTTTGATGGTTTTGAAATTTTGTATTTTGCTTTTTGAATAACTATTTAAAAGAGATGGATGAAGAAAACCTTTTACTCCTCTTCTTCCTCTTGAAGACGTTTAAGTGTTTCCGGCTGTAGACTCTTTAGACCAAGTCGTGGGAGGATAAACTCAAAATGTTCTCTAGGAAGAGCTTTGGTGAAGATGTCTGCTAACTGGTATTCAGTCCTCACAAAATAAAGTTCTACCACACCGTTTTCTACTTTCTCCCTGATGAAATGATGTCGAATGTCGATGTGCTTTGCTCTTGAGTGTTGTACGTTGTTGCATGAGAGAGCAATGGCACTTTTGTTATCACAATACAGAGGGATTTTGTTGAATTCAAAGCCATAGTCAGATAATTGGGATCTCATCCATAGGATTTGAGCACAACAAGATGACATGACTATGTATTCAGCCTCTATAGAGGATATCGAAGTACTCATTTGTTTCTTAGAAGACCAGCTCACAAGCTTATTACCCAAAAACTGAGCACCTCTAGACGTACTTCGACGTGGATCTTGACATCCTGCATGATCAGCATCTGCATAGGCTGTTAGTGACATACCGGTGTCTTTCGGGTACCAAAGTCCCATATTGATGGTTCCTTGGAGGTACCGAAAGACCCGTTTAACCGCTTCAAGGTGCTTTTTAGTAGGCTTAGCCTGGTATCTAGCACACATGCAAACAGCGAATAGAATGTCTGGTCTACTGGCTGTGAGGTACATCAGGGATCCAATCATACTGCGATATTTCATTTGGTCTACCATGATCCCTGAGTGGTCCTCATCCAGTTTAGTACGCTCTATCATGGGAGTGTCAACAGGGTCACAAGAATCAAATCCAAATTTCTTTAAAATCTCATTTGCATATTTAGATTGATTTATAAAAATACCTCCTGGACTTTGTGAAATTTGTAATCCCAAGAAAAATGACATTTGTCCCATCATTGACATTTGAAATTTGGAACCCATTTCATTTGAAAAACGGTCACATTCATTAGGGTCAGTCGAGGCAAAAATAATATCATCAACATAGATTTGAACGTGAATTAAGTGTTTGCCTGACTTTCTAGTGAACAATGTCGGATCAACGGCTCCTTTGCTAAATCTAGTAGATAGAAGAAACTTTGATGGTGTATCATACCATGCCCTTGGAGCTTGCTTCAAACCATAAAGAGCCTTCTTCAAGCGATAGACATGAGTAGGTTGCTCTGGATTCACAAAACCTTCAGGTTGGCTGACGTATACGACTTCTTTAAGATCTCCGTTAAGAAAAGCCGTCTTTACATCCATCTGATAGACTACCATGTTCTTACTTGCAGCATTAGCCAAGAAGATTCCGATTGCCTCGATACGAGCAACTGGAGCAAATGATTCTTCAAAGTCAATACCCTCCTCTTGACGGTATCCTTTTGCAACCAATCGAGCCTTGTTCTTTAAAACATCACCATGCTCATCAAGTTTTACTTTGAAGATCCACTTTAGAGCTAATGATCATAGCACGTCGAGCAGGTACTAACTCCTATACATCTAGTCGATCAAACTCATGAATTTCTTCTTGCATGGCATTAAACCAGCTGTCTTCATTCATGGCAGTTTTAACATCTTTTGGTTCGACCTTGGATAGTACAGAGTTGAAGAAGCACCATAAGGCATCAGTTGCAAGTTGTTTGCGAGTGGATACTGGACGAGAGGGATTTCCAATGATGTTGTCCAATGGGTGATCATGTGTCCATTTTCTAAGGTGTTTGTGTGGTTGTTGTTGAGGGACTGAAGAAGCAGAGTCGATTTCTCCTGATGAAGATGGTTCTGATGATGATTCAGGAGCAAATATGTTTTCAAATGGGGCATCTTCAGGAGTAGCGAAGGGATTCTCTCCATCAAGGGTTCCAGAAACAATTCCATGATGTACAATCGATGATTGATGGTTTTTTGATGAGACAGAGTGATCAGCAGCAGGTGCTTCTTGACTTAACGACATGGAAACTGAAGGGTTAACTTCATTGACAGGGATAGGAGCAGCCTCTGTTGATGGAATTTGCAGATCATTAGCAATTGACTCATAGTGTTCATCAAACATTGGATCAAACAGTTTCTTCAAGTCATCTTTTGAAGGAGGTACATAAGGAGTTGCTGGCGAAGAATCGTATACAAGAGTAGAACTGATGGGACTACTTGATGATGCGGGTCCAGAACTGGGTTGTCCTGGAGCCATTGGACCGGTCAGCTCATCGAACGTAACGTGAATTGTTTCCATGATATTTTGGGTTCTTTTGTTGTAGATTCGGTATCCTTTTCTGCTTGGTGCATATCCTACAAATACTCCAATGTCCGCTTTAGCTTTAAGTTTGCCTAAGCCTTGGCCCTCATTAGTTGGATAACACAATGCACCAAACACACAAAGGAATGAAAGATTAGGTTTTCGATTGTGGACAAGTTCATATGGAGTTTTTCCATGAGAAGTGTGAATAAGGGATCGATTTTGAGTGTAGCATGCAGTGGCAATGGCTTCAGCCCAGAGAAACATTGGAACCTTTGAGTAAATCAGCATTGTTCTAGCGGCTTCCACAAGAGTTCAATTTCGTCTTTCAACTACACCGTTCTGTTGAGGAGTTCGTGGAACACTTCTTTGATGACTGATTCCAACATTTTCATAAAACTCACTAAGTTCTTTGTTAACAAACTCAGTTCCATTGTCTGTTCGGATGATTCTGACAGTTTTGTTAAGTCGAACCTGCAGCTGTTTGATAAGTTTGATGATGATATCTGGAGTTTCATCCTTTGTCCTCAAGAACTTAACCCAAGTAAATTGAGAGTAATCATCAACCACAACTAACACATATTTCTTCCCGTAAATGTTTTGCACTCTCATGGTCCACATAAATCCATGTGAATGGTATAAAGAACTTCCGTAACTGAGTTTGTAGGTTTGGGTTTGTGGGCATACTTCTTGCTTTTTCCCAATTGGCATGCTGAACAGAGATGATCCTTTTCATACTTTAGTCTAGGTAAGCCTATTACTAAGTCCTTTCTGGAAAGATCATTTATGGTGCCAATGTTCAGGTGATTTAGACGACGATGCCATAACCATGACTTTGTTTTCGAAGCCTTTGACAATAAGCAGATTGGAGAAGAATTCATCATATCTTCGATAGAGATGGTGTATAGATTTGAACCACGTGTTCCTCTTAAAAGTTCTCTACCATCAAGTTCTCTAACGAAGCAAGTATGTTTTCTGAAGGCCACTTCTAGATCGAATCACAGAATTGACCGACAGAGAATAAGTTATGACCAAGACCTTCAACGTAATATACCATGGAGATAACACTATCACCGACAACATAGTCTCCATAACCCATAATTGCACCGAAATGATCATTCCCGAATCTAACATTCCCGATGAATTTACTCACAAAGTTCATGAGCCGTGACCGGTCTCCAGTCATATGCTTGGAACAGCCTGAGTCCAGGTACCACAGAACGATTTGAACGATCTGCAATTTAACACAGACAAGAATGGATAACTGGATAATTAGGATCCCCATGCAAGAATGGGTTCCATTTGGTTAGTAACAGTGATTGGAACACCTACATCAGAAGTAGAAACAATGGAACCATCAGGGATAGATGCAATGCTAGTGTCCGTATTTGACCTACTCAAAGTGTGTTCACTTCTTAAAGGAATAGTTCTACCAGTAGGCATCGATTTCCTAATGGGCATTGATCTAGGTAATTTAGGGCACATCTCATTAAGAGTGAATTTGCGGCCAGTAGGTATCCACTGATAACCTATGTTACTAAATTTCCTTCCTGTGGGTTTCTAACCTTCTTTCGCCATTGCTTTCTAGCCTTCTTAGCTTGATTTTTTGTATTCACTATCTTAATAGGGCATTTAACAGCATTAATCAACTCATTCACAGCACATTCATGATTAGTAACAGAAACCAAACAATCATTATTACATGTTTTGCCAAGAGTAGCAGAATTCGAATTAATTACAGTACGCTTATAGCTAATACTAGAATCAACACGATTCATTTTATTCAACTCAAACTTAATGTTCCTATGGTGGTCTTCTACTTTCTTCCATTGCACATTCTTAGCTTGCGAGGTCCTATCATGCTTTGTATTGCCTGGAGGCTTTGACCCGCTTGCTTTTGTGTCACTGATTACTCCTGTAGAGGGAATTTTGGGAACATTAGTTGGTTGGGCTACCTTGTGCATTACAGTTTTAGAAGTGCTGGGATCTGAGCTAGTTGAAGGCACATTAAAATTCACTTTCTTAATGCTAGGCATAGAACAAGGCATCACAGCTTTACCTTTCTCAAAAAAATATTTGGGGCAGGTTGCTCTTAAGCATTCTAACAGCTCTTGAGATCGTTTGGCCTGAATGCAAGCAAACCTAATTTCTCTATCTAGTGGCTTATTTATGAAATCCTCTTCTACAATCTCTCAGAGACATTCGAGACTATCCTTAAGGTAAGCGAAATAGTTATAAAACCCAAGTTCATTATTTCTAAGATGAGGAGGAATGTATTTAACAGTCACAGTATATTTAGAGTCTGCAGATGACTTTGATGCAACATTCTAACTAAACACAAGTGGCATTTTCCCTTTTACCTGACTCCTCAGATTCTCAATTTCCTTTTGTAAAGACGTTATTATTTCGTTGTTTTTGTCACGAGTGACTTTCATTGAATCATATAACTCTTTAAAGTGTTGTTTCACCTTTTCATTTTCTTCTAGAAAACTCTCATTTTCCTTTTGTATAATATTTACCAAGTTTTGAAGATGAAAAGTCTGAGAACTCTGAGAATCTAAAGGAGGAGGTATTTGGGAGCCTGTCACATTGTTCTTTTCACCCTTTAATTGTGAAATTTGGGTTCTCATTTTTCTGATCGTGTTACAATGAGCTCGAATTTTTTCATCACGTTTGCTGATTTCAAAAACTGCATCAAATTCAGGAGCATCCAAGGAAGTCTTGATATTTGAGGTTTTAACATTTTCTTTTAGATGTTGATATTTTAATTGGAAAGCAAGATGCTCAACTTCCAATTTAGAAAACTGTTTCACCAGGTTATCATGATCATCCCGTTTAAATTTTTCATGCAATTTAAAGTTAGTTTTCTCAAGCTCAATAACACGATCATGGGAGACTTTCAGAGCAACAGATAATTCATGAAATTGAGATGCATTAATTGAACAATTCGTGGCAGTGTAAAACACATCTTGAGTGATACATTCAGAAATCAGATTCTCATTTAAGGTATGCAAGTTTTTCCTCTCAATCTCATTATATTTTAATTCTCGCTCATAGTCATTGACCTCAACTATCATTGCATCAAATTCCTTTTCCATTTCTTTAATATTTGAATCCATCCCCTTTTTAAGACTCTCAAATTGAACTTTTAATTGTTTAAAGAATGGCATGACCTCAGTTAAATAGCATTCTTCAATTTGCTCAAAACCCCTCTCCCCTTCAGTTATCCTAGTAGGTGTGATCCTTTTCTTACATGTCTTCTCAAAATCAACAAATAATTGATAAATGACATACTGACTTATTAAGGTCTTGCTCTTAGTGGGAATAGATCTAGGAACTAAATGCATTGGTGTATTGGGGGGATATACAGTGGCAGGAAGCATTCTCCTACATGGGGGATTCTGTTCAACAAACTCATCAGCTTTTTTCATGTCCATATCCTTTTTCCAAAACACTTGTTCAGGGGTCAGCTGTGTTTGAGATCTAAACTTGTTAAATGCAATCCAAATATCCTTAGCATAGTTGGGTGTTTTATAACTGATTTTCTTTTCTATGCATGAAGGGCTCTTAAGTTTTTCATCCAATTTCTTTCTAGTGACTTCTTCTAACTGCTTATCTTCCTCAGTGTTCTCAGCGCAACTAGGTTTCTATCTAGGCTTAAGGATTTCATAGCCATCATAAATTACCTTTTGTGCTTCTCTAGCTTTCTTACAAGCCTCAGGGTTTGGTTCATCAACTAATGCAACACTATGTTTGTCACTTAGAACTCTATGCTTAGTGATCATGTGAGCAGTCTGAATGGTGTTTCCTTGTACGTATAATTTGTTTTCAATTTTGTTTTTCAAAGTTTTTAGGTTGGAAAATTCATTTAAAAGTTTTGATTCCTTAGCATTAAACTCCTGCTTAATCACTTTCACAGTTTCTTGAAGTTCTTGTTTTTGCTTAGCCGTTTTATTAAACTTTTCTTTTAAGGAATCTAGCTCTTGTTTTAGTATTTCTTCCCTAAAGCTACTTTTTCTAACAATTGTACGCATTTGGTCATCCATTTCCTGCTCACGAGTGGTTCACTCAAACTTAGCGCGTTGTTCATAAATGGCAACTTGTTCTATATAGGCATTAAGTTCAGAGATAACAGAATCATCAGGGGCACATGGAGTGAATTCATCAAAAACATAGTCATCATTGACTGTAGAAGATGCATCACTTGGTTCAATCACACTAACACTTTGGATCACATATTGATCATATGGGACAATATTACTATTACCCATATTAACAATATCTGTTTCACAAGTTTCATGTGATTGCACTTTATCATGTATCTTTTGCTCATCAACTTCATCATATAATTTTAATACCTCTGAGATGATTGATTCTTTGGATGGACCAGCTTGCTTAGATGATGAGACCTTTGGAGAGACCATTGGAGAAATGCTAGCCATGAAGATTGTCTGGGCAGTAGGTTCATCATCAACATCAGAGTCATATGCATCACAATCGGCAACTTGAAAGGCATTTTGATGATTGTGACCCATTTCCTGAATTGGCTGCTCATCCACATTTGCATCATATGTCTTAGCATTCCCATCTGCAAGAAATAACAACTCTTCTTCATCCAATACAGCACCATTGTCCTGAGCTTGCACAAGCAACATCTTGTCTCTGAAGTATTCTGCATTTTGAGGGCGTTTTGGAGATGTGCAGTGCCTTGCAATGTGTCCATCACCACCACAGTTGTAGCACTTGACTGGCTTCACTTGTCCCTGATTGGCATTTCTCCCATGATTCTGATTGGTCACATACCCTCCACCTACTCCACCTCTTCCCTGTTCATACTGCCTTCCTTGAACTGGTTGCACCATAACCTTTCCATCTCTGACAACAGCATGATTGTGTAGATTGGATGCAGTTCTGATCTCATTGTTAGTGTGACGGCTGTTGGTATGTGGATTGAGGGTCAAGTTTTAACCATAAGAGCCAGTTGATTGATGAAGTGTTCCATGACTGCATCAGCATCAGCTTGTTTAAACCTCAGATCGGGAATGAGTTTGTAGTTACCGTTACCCGTAGGTATGACTTGAGAAGCTTTGGTGGTAATTCCAACATTTGTGTAACAGGTTGTTGAATCATTTGAAGAACTTGTTTCTCCCTGTTTAGTTTTGAACTGTTCAAGAATCCTTCGTTCAAACATAGCATGTCTCTCATTCTGAAGAAGAAAGGCATACAATTGCTCATAGTTGGTGTTCTTCAATCCTTTGGTTAGCTTCACAGAGGTGACAAATTTGTGCCATTCGGGATTCATTTTGTTCACAAACTTTGAATTCAGCTGAATATTTGGCATGGTCATTTTGATATTCCTTATATCGTTCACAAGCTTGTGGAATCTCATGTAATAATCATAGACACTTTCTTCTGGTTTCATCTTAAAGTGCTCAAATTCATCATACAGTTATGATTCTCTGTCTTCCTTAGTTAATTCAGAACCCGAGAGAAGCATCTTGACATTATCCCAAACCGCCTTGGCTTCAGTGTTGTGATTGATAAGCTTGTAGATATCTTTTGGAAGACCTTGAAGTATAATGTTTGAAGCCCTGATATCAGCATCGAATCTCTTTTTCTCCTTATCACTGAGCTCATCATACGTCTTTGGTCTATCCAATCCAAAGATCATTGTTCCATCTGTAGCAATATCAATTATGTCTCTTGTAGTCTCAATCTGATAAGGTCCTTCATCAATTGACTTGAGAATGTTGACTCCATTTTCCTTTCCCAGACAGTACAACCTAATTCGTTGAGCCCATGAGTCATAGTCAGTTCTGTCAAGCATGGGTGGACGAGTGTCTGAACCAGCTGCTTGAACGTCCTCAGCTACATTAGAGATGATTGTAGGCACGTTGGTAGACATGTTTACAGATGTCACGGGATTTTATAACTCTATAATTAAACCAGGAAATAGATTCTTTCTCGGGATTTTACTAAATCAAGAGAAAACCGTATTAGAAACAAATATTAACCAAGTCGCTATAACCCTTGAACCAAGTGGCTATGTCACCAAGTCGCTAAGTAGCAACTCGTTAAACCTCAAGTCGCTGTGAATCAAGTCGCTAAGACCCAAGTCGCTGAACACAAGTCGCTAATGCACCAAATCGCTAAGCAGACAAGTCGCTAAAGAGCAACTCGCTAAGTATCCAAGTCGCTGAGAATCAACTCGCTAAGAACAATAATGACAAGTCGCTAGAAATAATAGAGACAAGTCACTACGCCAACCAAGTCGCTAGCCGAAGAGGAACCTCCACTACGTTGTACTGTTTTTCGGCTTGTCTCAATAGACAAGCCGCTAGGTTCAAGTCGCTACTCCTCTAACTACAAGTCGCTGGAATTTAACAAAGTAAGTCGCTACCAAGAAAATCACTCCGAGAGTCAAGTCGCTAGGTAGAAAAATTTAAGAACAATACTTTTCAATCCAAAACAAGCCCAACCACAGTGATTCAAGCTTTCCAAATCAAAACCCAAGCACTTACAATGATTCTAAACACAAAACTACACTCAAAATTCAAACTTTAACATAAGAAATGATCCAAATGATGCAGAAACCACTAAACTTTTTCAAACCCAAAAACCATATAAAACCTCTAGAAATCCAAGGATATGTAAGATAGATGATCAAACCATGGCTCTCGATACCAATTGAAACATATTGGATTTCACAAACACATCAAACCACGATCAATAAGAGGCGTACACAATAAGGTTTTAGAGTGAGAAATAGTTAGAGGTTTGGGAACTTAGTGAGAGAAAGTAAAAGTGTTATTATGAGCTCCGACCCTCTACCTTGGGAGGGAGAGGGTATTTATAGTCTTACACAAATCGCCACCTACGGGCTGTGGATCAGGCATATAGTGGGTAAAGACCTGTTCGTCCTCCACGGTGTTACTTAACTAACTACTACTTAACATTAAATAACTACGACTATGAGCTTTCTAACGATTACATATACTTGAGGTGACCGACACTTTAATAACTGGATTTACTAAATCCTAACAATAACTACAAATACCCCTTCCATCCTTGGAAGGAGTGGTGCTTCTCATAATCTAACCTTTACATTTTGTTAAGCAAGTCTCTACCAAGAACACCCTCTCATCTCTTTCTCTCTCTAAATGGCTAACATGTATTTTCATCATCCAAGACCACCCGAATCATCAAACAACATAATATTTAAGATCCTACATTTGGTATCAGAGCCATGGTTATTGTGTAGTGTTGATTTGTATGGTTTCGTACCATGGTTATTGTGTTGTGTTGAGTTTGTGTGGTTTTAAATGTTGTTAAAACTGTTTTTGAATCACTGTTTTGGTAAAAAAATTCCATTTTTCTATTATTGTGGTTAACCAGCTTTTAACAGATTTTATGTGTCCTTGGTCAAAAAGGTATCTTGTTTTTTCAAATTTGCAATATCAGTTTTGTGTGTCCAACCAGTTTCTCACATCTCTCACATATCAAGACGTTTTTTGTTTGGTACAAATTCTGTCAACATGGTCATATGGGTCAAAATGGGTATTAAGTATGTCCTTTTAAGTCTTTTTTTGGGTTTTGCAACTTGGTCAGATAAATTGTTCATATGTTTCTTCCTAGCGACTTGGAGTATGTGAAATGACCCAAAGCGACTTGTTATTTAACAAGTAGCGACTTATGTATTCTGACTTAGCGACTTGATGAACCCAAAGCGAGTTGCTTTTTAGCGACTTGTCTACTCGTCCAGATTCAATGTATCTTAAGTGTAACGAGTTGTGTGATTAAAATGACTTAGCGACTTGATGAACCCAAAGCGAGTTGCTTTTGAGCGATTTTTCTACTCGTGCAGATTCAATGTATCTGAAGTGTAGCGAGTTGTGTGACTAATGTGATGTAGCGACTTGACTTGATGTAGCGACTTGACAAAAAAAGGAGATGAAGAAGAGTGTTTGACCATGACCACAAAATCTTATTATCAAGAATCATAACCTCAGTTTTACTACCATCAATATAACAATCATTCAAACATCTAGAACATCAAAACCTTAACTCTCACACCCTCAAATTACCTGTTTTACAGCGGAATGGAATACCTTGGGGAGGACTGTCATAGCATCAAAGTTACAGTTATATCGAACGACCTAAAGTGTCGTTTTGAAAATATCGTTTGATTCAGTAAAATAATCAGAGTTTACAAAACATAGGTCCCAAAAGATTTCCAAGGTACCAAAAATAAGTTTGTTACAATCAAACGATAGTTAAGTGCATAAAATATAGGTGAGACGCGTCGACACCGCGACTCTATGATAAGTCCACATGCATGCCATGAAGTGAAAGCCTTAGATACCTGAGATAAAACATGCTAAAAGTGTCAACACAATGGTTGAGTGAGTTCATAGAGTTTATTTAACAAGTAAAGCTTTTAAAGAGCGTTCACGCAACAAAGGAAAAGTTTTGGTCATTTAAAATAGTCCACAAAGCAAAGGCATTGTAAATCCACTCAGTTCCAAGTTCCGCCCATACAAAACTTGCAACCTGTGTGTTCACAACCCACTGCCAAATTATGTCTAATAGTCAAGTACACGTTGTCAAATGAGGTCACAATGCAAAGGCATTATAAATCCACTCAGTTCCAAGTTCCGCCCATACAAAACTTGCAACCTGTGTGTTCACAACCCATTGCACAAAATATAGTGTGTCTAGTGGTCAATTGTATGATGTCATAATAGTTCATAGTATAGCACCACGTATATAATAACTCAGGGATGCTCCGAACATGGGAGACTTTGCACTGCTCCAACAAGGGAGACTCCTTTGTCACTCGACCACCTAGGCGAGAATTATTGAGAACACTCCACCATTACGGCGAGAATTATTGAGAACACTCCACCGACAAGGCGAGAATTTATTGAGAACACTCCACCGACAAGGCGAGAATTTATAGTGATGCTCCGAACATAGGAGACTTTATAGTGATGCTCCGATCATAGGAGACTTTAGGTCAAGGTCATAACACGTCCGGTTCAATAAGTTCAAACAAGTCATAAATTTGTATTTAAGTTCAAAGGTTCCATTCAAAAGTTCGTAATTAAGTTCAAAGATTTAAGTCAAGTTCAAAAGTTCAAAATACTCAAAGAGCTCGAATAATATCAAAAGGTTCCTTGTACAAGTTAAAAGAGTTTAACTATATGTCAAACGGTTCATATCAAGTCCAAAGTGTTCACTTATATGTTAAGGGGTCCGAATCAATTTAAAAGAGCTCAAATATACATGTTGAAGGGTTCAAAATCAAGGAAAGTGTTTCAATTAATAGCGTTCATAACATAGTGATCAATTTAGTTCGGGCATAATCTACTTACGCACACATAGAGTGAAACAAAAGATATTTAAGTTCATATAAATGTAAAGTAAAAGCAAGTAGTTGAGCATGTATCTCCCCCGAAGAGTTTATGAAACAATTAAACGAGTAAAAATGGGGCTACGAACTCACTTGGACAATGATGCGATGGCAAAAGTGGATACACTTGAAATGAGGTGCAACCTCTAACCGTGACCTATTATGAATGATATGTTCTAATGTAAATCATGAAACAATGTCGTGCATGCAACTCATATGATATCCATACCACTTGTACATTTGAAAATAATGTTTATCGTCGAAATATATGTTTATGACATCTCGTCATATTATAAACTACTTTACAAGTATTTACGTTGAAATGATATCCTACGATAGTCATTTTGTGATTTATTACGAAATTATAACTTTTCGTCGTAAAATAATGTCATTTGACAATTTCATGAAAGTGACTAAATAGCCTTGAAAAGCTAGTCGTTAAATGGTGCACGTCGAGTGTTAGGAAACAAACTCAACGGTTTTGGGAAGCTTGTATCATTATCTCAAAGTTTTAGCATTTAAGTTTTCATCCTAGAGGTCTCGATCATGGAGAAAAACATAGGTAAAGTATGGTACTTGTGTCCAAAATATTGTTTAAGGGTGGTTTTCGGCAAAGTTCAAGTGACCGTATTTTATTTGTTACAACTCCGCTTGACGAATGGTTGGATATTTTGGAAAATATGCTAGGAGAACTTACTTTTACTAGAAGACATCATGTTATAAAAAGTATTACATCAATGTTAAAAACGACCCTCAACATGGTCATTTGCGGCCGTAATGTTTGTCTAATAGAAATATATTAGTTTTGCTTATATAATATAGTTACGGCAACTTTATTTAAACGCGTGTAATTTAATCGTTACAAGTCCGTTTTCTACGTTTTATATGTCCTTAGCTTCGTATTAAAGTATACTAATATATTTTTGATAAGTTGACACATTTCATAACGCCTAAGCCTCATTTTTGACTCGTAAAAAGTGGAAGTAACATGCTGAATTTTCTGATTTTTATAGTTTTCGTCGTCAAACTTGAAAAATTCATATCTTCTTCGTTATAACTC
The DNA here is from genome assembly GCA_910596185.1 of Chrysanthemum makinoi. NCBI lineage: Eukaryota > Viridiplantae > Streptophyta > Magnoliopsida > Asterales > Asteraceae > Chrysanthemum > Chrysanthemum makinoi. The sequence continues at coordinate 60,428,678 of OU343223.1, read as the reverse complement.
CGTTTTAACCCGTTCAAGCGACCACGTTTTCGTTTTAAAGTATATTTTCCAAATATCTAGCCCAAAAATTTTTACCTACTGTCGAGAATTCCAGAATTTGAAAATATGCTCAGACCTCTAAAATAAGTTGTCGAAATGAGTTTTTCTTGCGCAAAACCTATTCTAACCAATTCAAAACAACTCCGAAGCTATTCTAATCCTACCATACACCTTCTTAGGGTGTCATGGGTTCCTATACATCACCAAAAGTGATATATTTCAAGGAGTAATTATAGGATGATAAATATATACTTATAACTCTTAAAAACAATAAAAAGTGGTATAAACATCAATATGACTTGCATGTTTTTCTTAAATATGATGAAATGAACATAACATGAATATGAAAAATGAATATGAACATGAAATTCTTACTAGTAACTTGATGAGGTTAAATGAACAAGGTTAATCCTAACACCCTAGGTTTTTATTTCAAAACCTTACTTAAGAGTGTAACTAGATTGATATAAACTTGACTAGAAAAATTTTTAGGAACTCCTTCTTGTTCTTCAATGGTGGCCGGTTCTAGGGAGAAGAGAGGAAGAAGATACTTTGCTTTTTACACTTTGAAATTTTAGTATGTATTTGTAAATGTAAGTATAAAATGATTATAAGTTAATGTAAGTAGATATTTTGTGCAAATTGAAGTGACTCATCTATGTTTGGTCGACATATATAAAAAAATATAAGACTAGATGCATTTAATAATAATCAAGTGTTTTAATGTTGAGTAAATGTGTAGTTAATTAGGAATTATTAGTAACTTGTGTATTTATTTAAGCATTTAGGGTAGCGTTAGCTAAAAATAAATTTTAACAGATCAAAATAAAATATATTGGAGCCATAAAAATTGTAAAAAATACATTTCTTACAAAAATTGAGTGAAATAATAATTATCGTGTAGTTTTTACGAAAACCGTCGTAATTATATAAATATAACCATTTATATACAAAATAAATTTAAAATACCGGGTAAACTAATAATATAATTTTTATGGTCTTAAATTGAGTATAAAAATATATCAGGATAAGTTTTGGGAAGTGTCGGATCAATTGTTCAAAATAAATGATCGTACGATAGCGTTTATTTAATAAGAAAAATATACGTTAATGAAATATAAATTTTTCTCCGGGAATGAATAGTAAAATTTGAAAAATGACCGGAAATTCAGAATTGTGACATTCTTCCCATGTCAGAGGAATCACGTCCTCGTGATTCAATTAATGATAACTATAGTCCGATCCTCGACAAGGGTTCTAAAAATTTATGCTCGTGTATAGTCTAAATGATCATGTCAATGCTCATGCATATATCGTGACTATATCTCATTCTAAAGACATGCTCTCTTATGGTTAGGTTTGATGAGGCAAGCTTTCCCATTCCCGAGCAAAACCCTCAAAAGACTTTTAGGTAACCGATTTTTACTTAATCCCACAACTCATCAAACAAGAACTGTCATACGATTAGGCTAAATGGGTTTGAGTAACAACTTGTTTCTAGCTTGATCTTTGCAACTCATCAAACAAGAACTGTCACTCGGATCAAACTGGAAACAAGTGGTTTGAAGAAAATCTTTTGAAAATTTGGCTCGACATGAATTGCTTACACATACGAGACTACTACTCCCTTCATTGCATGATTCTTCCTAAATTAGACATAGGTGATCAGGCTATGTATAATTTAGGAGTAACTATGCAATGCTTGGACTAATCGACTCATATGATGTTTGGTGTTGAGTTATGAACCCGCATGTATAATGAGTATGCACTTATAATGATATGATGAGATGCTATGATGATGTAGTTATAGTCTAGGGTCAATGATGCAACCTAGTTCTCTATAACCGATGCTCTGATACCAATCTGTCACACCCCCAAATTACCTGTTTTACAGCGGAATAGAATATGTTAGGAATTAGAAATTCCCTGTATTAAAGAGTCGGTCACCTCAAGTATATGTAATCGTTAGAATGCTCGTAGTCATAGTTATATTTAGTTAAGTAGTATTTTGTTAAGTAACACCGTGGAGGACGGACGGGTCTTTACCCACTGTATGCCTGATCCACAGCCCGTTGTGTGGCGATTTATGTAAGACTATAAATACTCTCTACCTCCCAAGGTAGAGAGTTGGAGCTCATAATAATATCTTTCACTTTCTCTCACTAAGTTCCCTAAACCTCTAACTTTCTCTCTCTAGAATTCCACTTATATGCCCACTTTGTGTTATGGTTTGATGTGTAAGTGAAATCCAATATCCAACAATTGGTATCAAGAGCCATGGTTAGATCATATCTTACACATCTTTGGATTTCTAGTGGTTTTTAGGTGGTTTTTGAGTTTGAAAAAGTTTAGTGGTTTGTGCATCATTTGGTTGATTTCTTGTGTTAAAGCTTGGATTTTGTTAGTACTTTTATGTTTAGAATCATCACAAGTGTTTAGGTTTTGATTTGGTAAGCTTAAATCATCGTGGTTGGGTTGTTTTTGGATTGAAAAGTGATGTTTATGTGGTTTTTCTTGCTAGCGACTTGATATACGGATCTCTTTCTTCGTAGCGACTTGCTTCACAATTTTGTAGCGAGTTACAGTTTTGGAGCTAGCGACTTAGACCTAGCGATTAACAGTACAAGTAGTGGACTCTCCACTACGGGTAGCGACTTGGTGGTAGCGACTTGGTCTGTAGCGAGTTGCTCTTTAGCGACTTGAAGTTTTAGCGACTTGAGTAGCGAATTGCTGCCAAAATTTTGTTAGCGACTTGAGGCTTAGCGAGTTACTACTTAGTGACTTGCATTTGTCTAGCGACTTGGGACTTTAGCGACTTTGGGGTGTAGCGAATTAGGTGTTAGCGACGTGGTGCTTAGCGATTTGGTGATTTAGCGAGTTGCTCTTTAGCGACTTGACTGTGAAGCGACTTGGTGCTTAGCGATTTGGTGATTTAGCGAGTTGCTACTTAGCGACTTGGTGCTTAGAAACTTGGTTCAAGGGTTATAGCGACTTGGTTGATTTTTACGAAGAAGAGGTTTGACCAAAGTTGACTTTTTACGTCAAAACTTCAAACGGCCATAACTTTTGATCCGTAACTCCGTTTTTAGCGAAATACCTGTCAAAACGACCGGAACAGCCTGAATATTGTGAGGTTTCACCATGATGTTGTGAAACGAATTTTTCGAGGCCCAAATCCTCTCCGAAAGGAAGTTATTGAGCTTTTAAGATTTTAGATCTAAATTTCTCCATAAAATCGTGCAACAACCAACCCAAATCACAACCAAACAACATCTCTGCTTATCCCACAAACAATCATAAGACCTAACACACAATTGTCTATCATTGTGTCGATCCATCATTAATCTTAACACATTCCATTGGTCATTGCTTAACGGTTTGGTCTTGATTTTAGTAAAATCCCGCGAAAGATTCTATTTCTCGGTTTAAATCATAGACTTGTAAAATCCCTTGCATTCCACCACATCATGTCTTACTCTACTTGACCCGTGATTTCGAAGTGCTTAAATTGTATGATGCTGTGGACAATAATGTTAATGATTGCTACACGGAACGATTAAAGATGTTTGAATTAAACAATGAGGATGTGAGATCTTCATGTTCGGAGTACAATGAGAATGAATTGCACCTGCTACAGAATGCCATGCAAATGGAATGCAGCATTGAGCCTTATCAGCTACTTCATCTGCACCTCATACAGCTGTTATCCATAGCTGGGGATCGAACATGTAGTGCTCTTTTCCGCCAGGACTTACCTACATTGACAAGAAGCTTGTTGTTGAACTTAGAACATTTAAAGCTGCAACTTACCAATGAAGAGGTTCAAAAGGATGGTTCCAGTGCAGCTCTTCAAGTAATCTACAAACAATTTCACCATTCATCGCTGGGGAATATTCAGCAGATTACGATCAACATTTGACTGGAATTTCCTTCAAAAACATACTGGAATGGAAATTGTGAATTCATTGAGACATTTATCCAACTCATGGATAATGTGAAAAAGTACATTGAAGAATCTGCCAAAAGAATGAAAACGTGAATGAGTGTCAAGTGCAGTTGAAAGATTGTTGTGATAAGTTGGGTAATGTTTCTGTTGAAGTATCGGGTGTTGCTGAATGCAGAATGTCAGTGACAACAAAAATTGATGAGTCGGATAATGCAAAAATGGAATCTTCGTGCTCAAATTCACAAGAGAGAGAGGTGCACCACACACAACCTGTGCAAGTTAATGCAAAGGAACACTCCATGGAAGCTTCAGATGTACCCAAGATAGAGATGCACCCGTCACGTACCTGTGCATGTCAATGCTGAGGTAAGTTGCATGGAAGTTTCTGATGTACCTAGTTGTGCATCTTCTACTCAAAATGATGATTATGAACTGCATGAGTACGTTGCATTTGTGCCTGATGATTCCCTTACCACTGAGCTTAACATATATAAGGATCAGGTTGCCATCTATGAACAGCGTGCTAAGTTTGAGTTAACTACTCGTGAGCAGGAGTTGGATAACCAAATGCGTACAATTATTAGAAAAAGTAATTTTAGAGAAGAAGTGTTAAAACAAGAGTTAAACTCCTTACATGAAAAGCTTTCTAAAACTGCTAAGCAAAAACAAGAACTTCAAGAAAATGTTAAAATGCTTAAGCAAGAATTTAGTGCTAAGGAATCAAAACTTTTGAATGATTTTTCTAATCTAAAACTTTGAAAAACAAGCTTGAAAATAAGTTGTACGTACAAGGAAATACCATTCAGACTGCTCACATGATCACTAAGCATAGAGTTCTAAGTGACAAACATAGTGTGGCCTTAGTTGATGAACCAAACCCCGAGGCTTGTAAAAAGGCTAGAGAAGCTCATAAGGTACTGTATGATGGTAATGAGATCCTTAAACCTAGACAGAAACCTAGTTGCGCTGAGTGCACTGAGGAAGATAAGAAATCGGATGAAGTCACTAGGGAGAAAATGAATATGAAGCTAGAAGACCCTGAGTGTAAAAAGAACAAGATAACGATAAAACCCCATGATTACACTAAGGAAAATTGGATATCCTTAAACATGTTTAAGCCTCAGACTCTATTGACCCCTGAACAAGTGTTCTGAAAAAAGGATATGGACTTGCAAAAAGCTGAAAATCTTGTTGAAAAGAATCCCCTTGTAGGAAATTCCCTAAAGCGACCGTGTATCCTCCAAATACACCAATGCATTTAGTTCCTAGAACTATTGCCACTAAGAGCAAGACCTTAATCAGTCAATATGTTATTCTTCAACTATTTGTCGATTTTGAGAAAACTTGTAAGAAAAGGATCACACCCACGGGGATAACTGAAGGGGAAAGGGGTTTTGAGCAAACAAAAGAATGCTATCTAACTGAGGTCATGCCTTTCTTTAAACAACTAAAAGATCATTTTGAGAGTCTTAAAAAGGGGATAAAATCATATATTAAAGAAATGGAAAAGGAATTTGATGCAATGATAGTTGAGGTTAGTGACTATGAGCGAGAATTAAAATATAATGAGATTGAGAGGAAGAACTTGCATACCTTGAATGAGAATCTTATTTCTGAATGTATTACTCAAGATGTGTTTTACACTGCTACGAATTGTTCCATTAATGCTTCTCAATTTCATGAATTATCTGTTGCTCTGAAAGTCTCCCATGATCGTGTCATTGAGCTTGAAAAAACTAATTCCAAACTATCTGAGAAAATTGAACTGGATGATCACGACAATTTGGTTAAACATTTTTCTAAACTGGAAGTTGAGCATTTTAATTTACAACTAAAATATCAACATCTTAAAGAAAATGTCAAAACTTCAAATATCAAGACATCCTCAGATGCTCCGAGTTTGATGCGTTTTTCAAATTAACAAACGTGATGAACAGATTCAAGCTCATTGCAACACGATCGGAAAGTTGAAAGCCCAAATCTCTCAATTAAAGGGTCAAAAGAACAATATGACAGGCTCCCAAATGCCTCCTCCTTTAGATTCTCGAAATTCTCAAACTTTTCATCTTCAAAACTTAGTTAATGCCTTACAAAAGGAAAACGAGAGTTTTCTAGAAGAAAATGAAAAGTTAAATGACATTTTAAAGAGTTATATGATTCAATAAAGTCACCCGTGACCAAAACAACGAAAAAATAACGTCTTTACAAAAGGAAATTGAGAATCTGAGAAGTCGGGGAAATGGGAAACTACCACTTGTTTTCAATAAGAATGTTGTCTCAAAGTCACCCTTAGATTGCAAATACACTGTGACAGTTAAATATATTCCTCCTCATCTTAGGAATAATGAACATGCTTTTCATGACTACTGTGCTCACCTTAAGGATAGTCTAGAATGTCTCCGTGAGATTGTCGAAGAGGATTTCATTAACAAACCTCTTGATAGTGAAATTAGGTTTGCTTGCCTCCAGGCCAAACGATCTCAAGAGCTGCTTGAATGTGTAATTGCAACATGTCCAAAACCCTTAGGTGAAAAGGCAAAGCTGTGAAGCCTTGTTCTATGCATAGTGCCAAACAGGAAATCCGTTCTATGCCTAAAGCCAAGCATGTGACCCTTGATATGCCTTGTTCCATGTCGAAATTCAAGCAAGCAACCTGTGATGTGCCTCCTAGAATTTCAGATCCCAGCACTTCTAGACCAGGAATGCAGAAAGTAGTGAAGCCATGTAATGTTCCCATCGTTACTTCTACAGATGTTAAGATTGACACTAAAGTTAGCGGGTCAAAACCTAGAAGCTATGCAAAGAAGGATAGGATTACGCAAACTAAAAGTGATCATGATAAGGATGTGAAAGAACACCATAGGGACAAGAAGATTGATTTGAACAAAAAGAATCGTGTTAGTTCTAGTATTAGCTCTAAGCTTACTAAAATTAATTCGAGGCCTTATGCTATCTGCAAAACATGTAAAAAATGTTTAATTTCTGGTAATCATGATAAATGTGATGTGTTATTTCGAGGTCTAAGATTCATAACCCAGTTAAGAAAGTTTGGAGAGCGAAACAGATTAAGCAATCATGGAAACCTACAGGGAAGGTTTTTACCAATGTAGGAATTCAGATGGAAGCCAACAGTCGAATATTCACGAATGGCAAACCTTGCCCTTAACTAGATCCACTATGCCTAGAGTAGTGCCTGTTAAGGTTTGGAAGCCAACTGGTAGAATAATCCCATTAAGCACAAAATGTCCCTCGACTAAGTCTGATGCTTCTACTAGTTTAGCTCCTAGTGACAATGACATTGCACCTAGGGTTTCTGCTGATTCAAAGATTGTTTGTGCTAACCAAAAGGACCCCATGAGCACGTGGGGATCCAATGTTTCCAATTCTATGTCTTCATCTGTTGTCTAAAGCAGGTCGCATAGTCGTCCCTTGGTATTTGGATTCGGGCGCTCTAAACATATAACTGGGCTCTAAACAATGACGTCTGTTCACATCAGTTCGGGCCTCGTTCTTCATCATTATGGCGTCTGCAGATAACACTTCAGGCCCCGTTCCTTAAAGAAAAGAAAAGTGTACGCTTCAAAGGCGCTTTATCTTCGAAGAAGAGAAATCTACATTTTTATGACCATTCTCATCGACATTTTTCATCAACAAGCTTCATGTTTCTCCCATGCTCATTCAGTCATCAAGTGGATCTACATTCATTAATGTATATTCTTATTCACTTGCTAAATCAAAAATGGCAACTTCGGATGCAATTTTTGAGGGGAGAAGAGTGAATATACTAAATGATGATGGATGTTTGAATAATGGTTATACGACTTAATGTTTGATGACTCTCCTCCAACGCCTAATGTTTCACTCACTAAGGATAAATGGGATTTATTGTTTGGGATTCATTGGTTCAAGATATGTTTGATGAGTATTTACAACCGCTAGCGAATATTTGATGATCATCAAAGAATATGTGATTCATGAGTTCAAGATATGTTTGATGATCATCAAAGAAGTACAACTCAGACTACTCAAAAGCCCTATCTCCAGTTATTCCTCAAGGCGTTGATAATGATTATCATAATATTGCAGGTGCACTCATGAATAATGATCCGCTCTTTGGTATTCCTTTGCCAAATCTTCACGGATTATTGTTCATGAATAATGATCCACTCTTTGGTATTCCTTTGCCAAATCTTCATGGATTATTGTTCCTCACATCGTGCATGCTATAAATCAACCACATGAACTTCAAGGAAAATGTCTACCTCATCCGCTTGAAGTTATTGGTGTATCCTCCATATCAGGCTCTACATGAATACTTTTAGGAAGAATACATTGATGTTGAGGCATCATTTGTTCGGGTTCATTCAGTGGGTGAATGTACATCCGGTTGTATGTTTATTCACATGTTGGGCATTTGACACAAGTTGATTACTTAGAAGTTACTCTTTTATCACTTATTTGAGGTTGAAGTTGACGTTCACAAAGGCGTGTTCTTATTTGATAACTTGCTCGAGCTTAAGAATTTGAGTTGAAGGCTTGGTTTATCTAGTTACCAGCAGTCGGAGTGGATGGTTGAAGACCGGGTTAACTATCACTATTAGGAGTTACGTTGTTTTACTCGGTCACATGCGATGACGATGTGGATAAGATCAAGAGGTGTTAATGTCTCATACCTTGTTTGAGTGTGAGTACTTAGAGATTTTCTTGAAGCATAGATTCTCGACACCGTTCTTCCATCTTTAAGTGCAAGCTTAAGACACAAATGCGGGAATTCGACTTTAGTTTCAAGTTTGGTATATTGGGTTTTTCAACAAAGGGTCACTTCAAATTGTCTACATATGGGTTGATAAAGATAGTGAGAGAGTTTATGTAGCAGTTGATTCTCACAGGATTCATTTGGGCTATTTGAGTTCTTCTCACAAGATTTCAAGTTTATGGATATATTATGTTACTGTTCGGTTGGAAGAAATGTGAGAAGAATATTTGGAACGTGAGATGATACTGCCTATCGACATCTTATATACGGTTTATGATAAAGTGCTTACGGTTATATGCACAACATGTTCACTTGATCGAGCTAATTCAGTTATTTCAGAGTTGACATCCACAGAGATGATTAGTGACTCAACATGTTACATGGATGTCATCGTCTCTACTCTTGTTGGGTACATGTGTACATTATGTGCTGATTGGTTATATGTTATATAACTGGAATGCACTTGGTAAAATGAAGATGTTGATATATTGTTCCCCTAAATAGTCAATTGGTCAATCTCGAAGAGTAAGGTGTACATCGGGGATGCACACCAGGTTCATGTGATCGGTCGTAATCAGTTAATCCGGATTTGATAACCACTGAGACGATCAATGTTTCAACTTGTTACTTCGGTGTTCTCGTGTTCTTCGGGGTGCTGAGCTTCAATCAATGAGACCGCTTTGTATTCAACTCTACTTCTTAGGAAAATGGTCTTTATTCGATGTTTGTCGGTTTGGGGGGAAGCTACCAAAGATTCAAATTGAGAAGGCTCATGTCTAGACGATTTTCTTAGAAGCCTCGAATGCTTTGGTGGCGAAAGTTTAAGAGATGTTGATTCCTTTCTTCTATAACGTCCTGAACGATATCTTTATCTCGGTACTCATTTCATCATTCTCTTAAACTAATTTATCTCTTGTAAATATTTATTCGAAAAACAAAATACAAAATTATAAAACCTTCAAAAAATCAAATAGAAAAATATAAAACTTTCAAAATCCATAAAAATTTGAAAAATTCAAAAAATCTTCAAAAAATATTGTCATTTTGTCATGTTTCTCTCGATTCGATAATATCTACGGTCTTGATGTTGTCATTCAAAGAATGACACGGGACTTTAGATGTTGTTCGAATTTAAAAAAAAAAAAATCAAAAATTATTTTTGGGAGAAAGAGAAAAAATGGTTTATTGTCATTTCAGGCAGTAACCCGCTTTTCAAAGAAAGAACGGAGCCATACTTTATCATGTTTTCAAAATTCCATGCTCTGATTCTTTAATCATTTATCTGCTGAAAACTAACTGCTTTGAAAAATAACTCGGTCTCTATTTTTGATAATCATCTGGACTTATTTGTCAAAATATCAATCTCACAATCAACAACCTATGTCATTGATTGAGAGGGAGAATGATTTCAATTAAATTAAAAAGTTATTTGGCATTAAATTGTTTTCAAAAGATATTCAAGCATGTTTTATCAATGGAGTCTAAAGTCTTAAAATCCGATCATTATCACTTAAAACGCTTTCATAATCAAGTCACAATTCTCCTTAAAAGCTTTCAAAATCAATTTAAATCTATAAGAGATCACAAATCTCAAATGATATGATAATTGTGATCGGGGAGAATGTGTGATTTAAATTGGATTTAAACTGATAATTCGGTAAATGGTTTTATAAGGATGTACAATCTCCCCTTCCCACATATGACAAACGATTTCAAATTTTCCATGCACATGTTGAGGGGGAGCATCTATCTTAAACCTATGATTTGAAACGTGATAACTTATCTCAAGGTGCAGGTTCCCTCTAGTATGTGCAAAACTCTTTTCAATCTCGAGGCACATATTGAGGGGAGCAAAATCATGAAAACCTCATCCTTCCCCAAAATGCTTTATCTACTTGATTCGATTAGGGAAGTGATGTTGATATTTTTAAAATGGTAATCAAAGAAGTTAATTCTTTCTCTTGCCTCCGTGTGGAAAACTATTTCAAATACTTGATTCACATGTTGAGGGGAGTTCTTCTTCTAAAAATATCAAAAACAATTCGGTACAAAATGCTTTGATAAAATATCATAAGTATCCGGATTGATTTTCAAATGGTTTTCAATTGGTTCCTATGGCAGATGAACAATACCAAAAAGACCGACCAACTTTACATTATGTATGGTGATATAAGGACGATAAGGTTAGGTATGTGTTCCCATGATCCGCCAAAACCGGAGGGATCTACCAAGGGACTATCCACTAGTTAGTGTAGAGTTCTTAGGTATGATGATAAAAGGAGAAAAATGAGATATGGGAAGAGTGCGGACTAAGACTGAGCTAGTAATGGAATAAACCCAACAAGGTTCTTGCTATGAAGTCTCGGTAAGCACTGAAGGGGTTGAAGAATTAAAAGAATTGAATGAGAAAAGGGTGAAAACAAATAGCCCTCCATTTATTCAACCTTAGGGCGAAACCGGTTCAATTCATATGCTACTGATGGTAACATCGGTATTGAAGACAAGACGCCATGGACCCAAAGGACGACCGCACTTCAACTTTTCAAACCACTCAAGTTCCTCTTAAAAGGACTTGTTTCATTCTCACGGGAACCGACATTATCTATCGACTTTCTCTTAGAGATTGTTGATATTGAAGGAGGAGACCCTCTCCCTAGTCTCCGATATAGGATCCAAATATGCACAAATTGAGTCTAGAGCCACGAGATCATCAATAAATCTCATTAGGACACTTTCAATGAAGACTCTCTGTTTCACACAATGTGGAAAGAGAGATTATATCTTGAGTCCTACGCATTATCCTTGTGGTATTGCCGTAACATCGAGTGATGTGTTTACATATTCACTTTGTGAAGATGGAAAGCCTTCTGGAGCCAACATCTAACAAGCTTCTGGTAGGTGGCATGTGAGATCTATTATATAGATCAACCATGTGACAACTGAACAGAAACAATGGGGCGATTCAATCTTTTGAATCAATCCTGGTTCAGGTTATGGATTGACGGATACCTTTGAAAAACCGGTCTTTGTGCTTTAAAACTCTTTTCATTAGCACATCGACCGTGTACTAATTTTTCAAATCAAAAGGTGTTTTATGATTGATAATTGATTTTCATTAAAACCTTCGTTATATTGCAAAAACAATTTCTATTGAGCAATACACGATTGTTTTTCAAATCTCTTTTCATCAATCGTGGACTTAAATTCGCCGGTTCACTCACTCGTGTTGTCTTCTTTGAGACGCTTCGGTTTGAGAACAGCTAGAGCAGCTAAACCCTGCAAGGAAATTCTTCGAATTATACCGATCACAGTGCGATTTGTATCGATCAACGGGAACCATGGGCCGTGTACCTCAATTCATCGAAAGTGATCAAAGACACTTTCGCGGCGCTTTTTGCTAACTGTCTTATGCAGGTACACCCCGACATTTGCAACTGATCAGAATGAAGCGGTCAATCCATAGCCGCATGCTCACCTAACACATTCATCTCAAAAGAAATCATGATTAGTGCATCAATGACTCGGATATTTTCACTCCATGCTTCGCTACGCCGCCAATATCATGAATCAACAAATGCTTCCGCTACTCGATGAGAATATATCATGATCCAGAATGTGAGCATGTCGGTACGAATGTCACAACATCACATAATACCAACACCACAATGGATGTATCAGAGATTTTCTATTAGTTGATGATCTCAAAAGCTGGCTCAACATTATTATCACGTGGATCAGAAAAAGACCTCCACTTGGATTAACCAAACATGCAATGAGTGGAATCAATGACTACGAGCCTCGGAGCAAAGTACTACATCAAGAATGCAAGATCAATTGTTAATGTAATATCTGATTGTATTCAATGTCATTTTAGTATATGTTTGAGGTGACCTCCCTTAGGGGAGATTGTTAGGAATTAGAAATTCCAGGTATTAAAGAGTCGGTCATCTCAAGTATATGTAATCGTTAGAATGCTCGTAGTCATAGTTATATTTAGTTAAGTAGTATTTTGTTAAGTAACACCGTGGAGGACGGACGGTCTTTACCCAATGTATGCCCGATCCACACCCGCTTGTGTGGCGATTTATATAATGACTATAAATACTCTCTACCTCCCAAGGTAGAGAGTTGGAGCTCATAATAATATCTTTCACTTTCTCTCACTAAGTTCCCTAAACCTCTAACTTTCTCTCTCTAGAATTCCACTTATACGCCCACTTTGTGTTATGGTTTGATGTGTAAGTGAAATCCAATATCCAACAGAATACCTTGGGGAGGACTGTCATAGCATCAAAGTTACAGTTATATCGAACGACCTAAAGTGTCGTTTTGAAAATATCGTTTGATTCAGTAAAATAATCAGAGTTTACAAAACATAGGTCCCAAAAGATTTCCATGGTACCAAAAATAAGTTTGTTACAATCAAACGATAGTTAAGTGCATAAAATATAGGTGAGACGCGTCGACACCGCGACTCTATGATAAGTCCACATGCATGCCATGAAGTGAAAGCCTTAGATACCTGAGATAAAACATGCTAAAAGTGTCAACACAATGGTTGAGTGAGTTCATAGAGTTTGGTTAATGTAAAGCTTTTAAAAAGCGTTCACGCAACAAAGGAAACGTTTTGGTCATTTAAAATAGTCCACAAAGCAAAGGCATTGTAAATCCACTCAGTTCCAAGTTCCGCCCATACAAAACTTGCAACCTGTGTGTTCACAACCCACTGCCAAATTATGTCTAATAGTCAAGTACACGTTGTCAAATGAGGTCACAATGCAAAGGCATTATAATCCACTCAGTTCCCAAGTTCCTTCCATACAAAACTTGCAACCTGTGTGTTCACAACCCATTGCACAAAATATAGTGTGTCTAGTGGTCAAGTGTACGATGTCATAATAGTTCATAGTATAGCACCACGTATATAATAACTCAGGATGCTCGAACATGGGAGACTTTGCAATTTGCTCCAACAAGGGAGACTCCTTTGTCACCGACCTCACCTAGGCGCGAATTATTGAGAACACTCCACCATTACGGCGAGAATTATTGAGAACATTCCACCGACAAGGCGAGAATTTATGGAGAACACTCCACCGACAAGGCGAGAATTTATAGTGATGCTCCGAACATAGGAGACTTTATAGTGATGCTCCGATCATAGGAGACTTTAGGTCAAGGTCATAACACGTCTGGTTCAATAAGTTCAAACAAGTCATAAATTTGTATTTAAGTTCAAAGGTTCCATTCAAAAGTTCGTAATTAAGTTCAAAGATTTAAGTCGAGTTCAAAAGTTCAAAATAGTCAAAGAGCTCGAATAATATCAAAAGGTTCCTTGTACAAGTTAAAAGAGTTTAACTATATGTCAAAAGGTTCATATCAAGTCCAAAGTGTTCACTTATATGTTAAGGGGTCCGAATCAATTTAAAAGTGCTCAAATATACATGTTGAAGGGTTCAAAATCAAGGAAAGTGTTTCAATTAATAGCGTTCATAACATAGTGATCAATTTAGTCCGGGCATAATCTACTTACGCGCACATATAGTGAAACAAAAGATATTTAAGTTTATATAAATGTAAAGTAAAAGCAAGTAGTTGAGCATGTATCTCCCCCGAAGAGTTTATAAAACAATTAAACGAGTAAAAGTGGGGCTACGAACTCACTTGGACAATGATGCGATGGCAAAAGTGGATACACTTGAAATGAGGTGCAACCTCTAACCGTGACCTATTATGAATGATATGTTCTAATGTAAATCATGAAACAGTGTCGTGCATGCAACTCATATGATATCCATACCACTTGTACATTTGAAAATAATGTTTATCGTCGAAATATATGTTTATGACATCTCGTCATATTATAAAATACTTTACAAGTATTTACGTTGAAATGATATCCTACGATAGTCATTTTGTGATTTATTATGAAATTATAACTTTTCGTCGTAAAATAATGTCATTTGACAATTTCATGAAAGTGACTAAATAGCCTTGAAAAGCTAGTCGTAAAATGTTGCACGTCGAGTGTTAGGAAACAAACTCAACGGTTTTGGGAAGCTTGTATCATTATCTCAAAGTTTTAGCATTTAAGTTTTCATCCTAGAGGTCTCGATCATGGAGAAAAATATAGGTAAAGTATGGTACTTGTGTACAAAATATTGTTTAAGGGTGGTTTTCGGCAAAGTTCAAGTGACCGTATTTTATTTGTTACAACTCCGCTTGACGAATGGTTGAAAATTTTGGAAAATATGCTAGGCGAACTTACTTTTACTAGAAGACATCATGTTATAAAGAGTACCACATCAATGTTAAAAACGACCCTCAACATGGTCATTTGCGGCCGTAATGTTTGTCTAATAGAAATATATTAGTTTTGCTTATATAATATAGTTACGGCAACTTTATTTAAACGCGTGTAATTTAATCGTTACAAGTCCGTTTTCTACGTTTTATATGTCCTTAGCTTCGTATTAAAGTATACTAATATATTTTTGATAAGTCGACACATTTCATAACGCCTAAGCCTCATTTTTGACTCGTAAAAAGTGGAAGTAACATGCTGAATTTTCTGATTTTTATAGTTTTCGTCGTCAAACTTGAAAAATTCATATCTTCTTCGTTATAACTCCGTTTTAACCCGTTTCGTTTACAAGCACACCGTTTTTTTTAAAGTATATTTTCTGAATATCTAGCCCAAAAATTTTTACCTACTGTCGAGAATTCCAGAATTTGAAAATATGCTCAGACCTCTAAAATAAGTTGTCGAAATGAGTTTTTCTTGCGCAAAACCTATTCTAACCAATTCAAAACAACTCCGAAGCTATTCTAATCCTACCATACACCTTCTTAGGGTGTCATGGGTTCCTATACATCACCAAAAGTGATATATTTCAAGGAGTAATTATAGGATGATAAATATATACTTATAACTCTTAAAAACAATAAAAAGTGGTATAAACATCAATATGACTTGCATGTTTTTCTTAAATATGATGAAATGAACATAACATGAATATGAAAAATGAATATGAACATGAAATTCTTACTAGTAACTTGATGAGGTTAAATGAACAAGGTTAATCCTAACACCCTAGGTTTTTATTTCAAAACCTTACTTAAGAGTGTAACTAGATTGATATAAACTTGACTAGAAAAATTTTTAGGAACTCCTTCTTGTTCTTCAATGGTGGCCGGTTCTAGGGAGAAGAGAGGAAGAAGATACTTTGCTTTTTACACTTTGAAATTTTAGTATGTATGTGTAAATGTAAGTATAAAATGATTATAAGTTAATGTAAGTAGATATTTTGTGCAAATTGAAGTGACTCATCTATGTTTGGTCGACATATATAAAAAAATATAAGACTAGATGCATTTAATAATAATCAAGTGTTTTAATGTTGAGTAAATGTGTAGTTAATTAGGAATTATTAGTAACTTGTGTATTTATTTAAGCATTTAGGGTAGCGTTAGCTAAAAATAAATTTTAACCGATCAAAATAAAATATATTGAAGCCATAAAAATTGTAAAAAATACATTCCTTACAAAAATTGAGTGAAATAATAATTATCGTGTAGTTTTTAAGAAAACCGTCGTAATTATATAAATATAACCATTTATATACAAAATAAATTTTAAAATACCGGTAAACTAATAATATAATTTTTATGGTCTTAAATTGAGTATAAAAATATATCAGGATAAGTTTTGGGAAGTGTCGGATCAATTGTTCAAAATAAATGATCGTACGATAGCGTTTATTTAATAAGAAAAATATACGTTAATGAAATATAAATTTATCTCCGGGAATGAATAGTAAAATTTGAAAAATGACCGGAAATTCAGAATTGTGACATTAACCATCAAGACTCGATCTATTATCGACTATCAAATCATTGTCGAATCTGCATCTATTTCGTGTTCAGTTAATGATAAATCAAAACCTTTTAAGGTTAACACACGAAATATTCTCATCACTGATCCGTTTAGAAGCCTATGCTCTCCTTCACTATCCAAATATTTGAGAAAGAACTAAAACAACTTGTGTTCTGCTCTTTGTCTCGATTCGGTCAAATGATAATAACAAGAAAGAACAAATCTTTGTTGCTAATCTCAGATTTATTTTCGTGTCACTTATTAATACTTCAAGACTGCCGGGAGTCTTTTGCACAAAAACTCATCATCATTGATCAAAATCTGTTGATTATTTTCGAACAAGAAAGAAACGATTTCAACAAGTTTGTTGAATCAAATCTTTATTTCGTTAAAAAGGGAAGACAATCAAAACAGTTAACAAGACTCAAAGTGTAGCCTACCTGGAATATGTCTCGATTCTTTCCATCCCTGTGGCTAAAAAGATGACCCTTATGCCATCCCTGTGGCGAGGTCATCCTTTCGTGCAATAATCAAAAGAGGAGCATTAAGTTCTTGTTATAGATAAAGGCCTCACGATCTGTTTTGACTGAAGAAGAAATGAGAATGGAGGCGTATGGTTAAGTGAGTATAATTAGGGTTTGAAGCAGCTTTGGGAGGCGGTTGTGTTGTGAAAGGGATTAGGGTTGGATTTGTAGAGCGTTTTTAGGAGATGTGTGTGATATGATTGTTATATACCCCGTCTCATAGGGTATTATTTAGGCAGTGGATCGGATTTGAGTGATGGGCCGGATAGGTAGTACTAACGTATGTTGTTTGGGCCTAGATTTTTTTTTTTATATCAGACTTGGTCGATTGAATTGAAGATGGGACTTGGAAATGATTTTCTCAAATCGTTTAATGGATATCTCATTGAGTTGACATGGTTTATGGATTAAACGCTTTTATAAACTTTTGATATTCAAACGTTTTTATAAACGTTGAAGTGAGTGGATTATGGATTAAGTGTGATAATTATCAGCTTTATACCTCGGTTAAGCTGTGTTTGTATCCGAATTTGAGTGAGTTTGATGACTTTTGACATGGACCGACTTATTATTGTTTCCTTCATAGTGGGTTGTGTGTATATTTGACGTAAAACATTGATAGCATTGATACGATTTGAACCGGACTTCATGTTGGGCTGTGAATTCATGCTTTAAAGAGTTGTCAATATGGGCTTAAGTATCTTTCTTACATAACGTTGGAATAAAATTGGTTCAGTTCAAAGTTGCAGTTAGGCTTCTCAAATTTGGACAATTTATATGAGATTTGATATTATGAGTTTCTGAGATTTGGATAATATGTTGTTTGACGATGAGATCTGTCGAAGTGTTTTGTTGATATGAGACTTAGTGTGATGATGAGATTCATTATGTCATGTTTATTGGTACTTTGGTTCTACACTTTCACAAAGGATACTATTTCACGGCTTGAATTGATATTTGAACAAGGTTATCTACGGGGTTGTTTGGACGGTATTTCTTATTTGGATTTGATGTGAGGTTTTTCCGGGCGCGTTTACTTATTTCGTCTTCTTTCTTTCTACCCTTCCGCCAAGATGACTTTTTTTGTTAGTATTATAGAGTGTGATAAAGACTTGGCTATTTAGTTTCGCTTTGTGATTCTTTTCGCTTAACCCACAAAGTAACTATCACTTCGGTGTCTCACGCAGTGAGGATAAGTCAAGAGGTTTTGTACATTGGGTACACCGTTTCTTTTCACAAGGATTAGTACAAGTTTAAGTAACAAATCTGGGGAATTTTACGTCATGTTCAAGTTTGGTATATCGGCCTTATTTCTCCATGTGATCTTTGCTATAGCCGACAGAATGCGTGAATGATGTGTTTACCAAAGTGTTTATTGGATGGTTGATGATATTGTTGATGTTGGATAATGAACCGTTGATGAACAGCTGCATGTTCCCCTAAAAACAGATATTCACTGAAACCAAAGTTGTCATAACACATTCAAGCCGACATTGTTTACGGTTTTGTCTTGATTTTGTAAAATCCCGCGAAAGAATTTATTTCTCGGTTTAAATCATACACTTGTAAAATCCCGTGACAATGGAAACATCCCGGTAATTGTAAAGTGCATTCGGATCTATTTACGGTTTATTCTTGGTTTTGTAAAATCCCGCGAAAGAAACTATTTTCGGTTTAAACCATAGAATTGTAAAATCCCGTGATGATGGAACCATCCAGGAGAAAGGAAAGTGTATTTCGATCTTATTTGATGCCGTGCTACTGGTTTCGCTTCAAGAAGAGATAAAAGGGTGTACTTCATGAATTGGATGTGTGTTTAAATTTTCGTCATGGCAGTTTGGTTATTACATGGTTTTACGGGGTCATGTGCTTTTAACCATGGTCGGGATGAAAACCATTATCATAGTTCACTTAAAACGTCAAAGGAGGCTAGATTTGAGCTTTAACCGTAAGATGTGACAACGGAGTTAATTTACTATTATTTATTTGAGGTTGAAGTAAAATATCACGCGCAAGTACTTAAAACTGAGGTATCGGGATGGTTGGATGAAGATTCTTCAAGATCCTTGTTCGAGCTTATTATCAAAACTAAGACTTGGGAATCTAGTTATTGTTGGGTGACTTTTTCCTTTTCTTTACCACTGGGAATTGGCTCTTACCACCACAAAATAACTATCACTTTAAGGAGTTACGCTTGTAGTGCTCTGTCACATTCAATTGTGGATTTTCAAGAGGTGATGTACGCCTTATACTTGATGGTTGGTTGGTTGAAGAGTATAGAGTACTTAGAGAGTACTTAGAGATGCTAATGGAAATCGGCACCGCTCTTTTGTTACATATTAGTTCAAGTTTAAGTCTCGAAGTTCGGGTTAGTTTATTTTGGGTCAAATTCATCATATTGAGTTTTCTCCATCACTGTCACGACAAAGAGCCTAACAATGATAATGGGTTGATTACATGTTTGCCAAAGAGACGATGAAGAGAGATTAAGATGCATTGAACACAACAGCTCAAGCCTCGTACTCTAAAGAAAAGAAATGTGTACGCTTTCATGCGATTATCTTCTCAAGAAGATAAATCTTCTTATTTATGACCATTCTCATCAACATGCTTCATGCTTTTTCCATGCGCTTTAGTCATCAAGTGAACCGAAGCACGTTGATTGTTCTTATTCCACTTGCTCAATTATAATGACGATGGCGACATCATATGCTACCTTGAGGGGGAGAAGTGTGAATGGACTACATTTGGATGATGTTCACTTATACAATCAAGAATGGCAACTCCGTATGCAATTCTTGAGGGGGAGAAGAAGTGTGAAACTACTGCATGATGATTGATATATGAGAATAAATGGTCAAACGGCTCCAAACTCATGTAAGAACTGAGCTTCTTCTTATCGGGTCATATTCACATGGAGTGTTTCTTCTAAGAGCCGTTGGTTGAAAACTTCTCACGGACTATGAGATTAATGACAAAGTGCTTCTTTTTGCGGGGTTGATTTCCTTAATGAACATCTTTCTGTTCTTGTTTGATTGGGAGGGATTTGACTTAAGGGGATTTGCTATTTGTAAGTTAACGGGAATGCATTTGGTGAGTTGAAGATGTTGACATTCTATTCCCCAATTGGACAATCTTGAAGAAGGTCGAGCCTACATGGTTCTCTACATTTTCTCGCTACATGATAGAAGACTAAAAACGAGTTGCATTTAACGATCTAAATACTTCTTCTTAATTCAGGAACTCATCATAAAGATTTCCGGTTTAGGGGAGAGCACTAATTGGGGGAGTGTGAAAAGCCAAAGTTAATCCCCAATTAGATTTGCTCACATTGTCCTTCAGCAAGTTGATTCTCACAGATTCAATGGTATTCTTCTCACAAGATTTCAAGTGTTTGGGCTTTTAAAGAGTTGCTGATTCCAAGTATCAAAACCAGCAAGGGGGGAGGAGACACGCATCTAAACGCGAGTAAACTTGATGAGCTTAATACTTCTAAGTGATTGAAGATATCCTGGGAAGACAAAGGTCATTACCGTAGAGAAACTCAATGTTTATCTCATGGCGTTTAGTGTTCTTATTCCAACTATGTGGGGAAGAGATGGAAGAGTTAGTTTCTGAAGATAAAAGAGGTACACAGTGTGTGATGATTTCGATGTTATCGCAATCATCGGGAGAGAGAATTGTGTACATGGGCCACCGCTTTACTTGATGGCTTAATCAAGATTCGAGATATAATCACTTATTCCGAGTTAACATCCGAGAGATTGTCATCCGCAGAGATAATCATGATTCGGGCTTTGCTACTTCAATGTTATCGTTCTTGAGCCATACACTATCATCGGAAAGAAGAGTATATACATCGGGTTATTCTTTGGCTATGGACTTAATCGCTACCATGGTATAAGTTTCTCTGTCTTCGGTATATGTGTATTCGGTTCGTGAGCTCTAGTCTAAGAGAGACTGAATGCAATTCATCTACTGGGGAAAGTGGACTCTTGACACCTTTTGGAATGGATCGCCTGACTTCAGTAATGAAATATGAGAAGAAATTTAAAGAGGGATACGCTGTCGTTCTTGTTGATGATATAACCCCGAACGAAGAATCTCGATTATCATTCTTAAAAGGAGCAAAAGGATTGATGATAATGGTGTGCTTCTCGTGCACCTGCTAAGGCAAGCTTGAAATAGAGCTTCGAATCTACTCATCTAATGGATTTTTGGTTTGGGGGGAAGCTGCCAAAGTCTCTCTTTCTCAAAGGCTCATGTTCTGTCTTCCATTCTAGAGCCTTGGAAGCTTTGGTGGTGAATGTTTAAGAGATGGTGACTCTATCTTCTACAACGGTCGCTCGATATCCTTATCTCGGTACTCGTATCATCATCTTCTTAAACCGTATCATCTAATCTTTCTTTGTAAATATTTATCAAAAACAAAATAGAAAAATATAAAACCAACGAAAAGAAAATATAAAAATAAAAAACCTTCAAAAATCCATAAAAATCAAAAATTTGAAAATACCAAAAATATTGTTTTTCAAGACATGTTCTAGTATCGATAACATTCAAGGGTCTTAGAAATGTCATTCAACAATGGCACGGGACCATAGATGAAGTTCGAGCAGAGGTGTAAATATTCTTTTCCAAAACATGTCATTAATATATCTTACGCTACTTCGGGACTGTAACTGCTTAAACCATGGCTTGCTATTATTTCCGATAGCAACCGCTTCTTCAAGGAAGGAAAGTGCTACCTAAACCAATTTTAAATATTTCGCACTTATCCTAAAACAAAATGAGGAAAGTATGTCAAGGATCGCTGTTTTCCTACTCAAATATTTTTCCTCTAAAATTCTTCTAAAAATATTTTAACAAAATGGTGGTAAATGAGTTGCTTTGTAAATCAATCATTCAGAGTTTTGTATAAATTGAAAACTCAATCAATGACTTCAGACTTTTAAACTTTTAGAAAATAAGTCATTGATTGAGGGGAGAATGTTTTCAAATCTATATCATCTAACGAGCTTATCTAATTATCCTATATACTTAAATGAAAAACATGTTAACCTATGTTGAAGGACTAGGTGCCTAGGATATGATTCTTAGGATTAGATGATTAGAGTTTGATGAACACATTTTTCCCATGCCTTATATGATCTGATTGATATGTTGGATTGATTTTTATTAGTCGATTGCTGTTTGGGTGATGTCGACCACCATATATCTGTTTGTGTGTTCACTAACGATGCGTATATTGGTATATAAAGTGTTCCCTGTCCGGATCCCACAAATGAAGATGATTGGATGCCGAATGGAAAGGGTAACTATCTCTTGGGTCGACAAAAGAATAAACGGAGCTTAATTGGATCTCTATGTAGAGTTGGCATGAAATGCAACGTAAGAGGTCTCGCTGCATCAGCAGATGGTTTTCTTCATCATCAAATGAAGAAACAGAGCTTAATTTGACGTCTATGGAGAGTTGGCATAAAAACATGCAACGTAAGAGGTCTCACTGCATCAGCAGACGGTTTTCTTCCAAGCCCTACAACAACAACAACATAAGCAGCTTCTACACCACCTAACGTATCTTTGTGCAGGATAATTGTGATGATACCATTTTTGAAAACAATTTTTAAATAATATTGCTTTGAAAAATGGAAAAATATTGATTTTGAAAATAAATTGGCCTAAATTTTGAAAATCACCGGACTTCATTTTTTCAAAACCTAAGTCACTCAATCAACGACTACGGTCATCGATTGAGGGGGAGAGTGATTTAAAATAAAATATTTTCAAACGATATTTCTTCATAAAAGTTCGTTTGTACGTAATAAAGTGGTGATCTAAAGATTTAATGTTATGTCATGGTATGATTTTCTTTAAGATTCAAAGATCTTACAAAATGAATTTTTTTCTGTTCTTGTTTGATTGTGAAATTGTTTTATTTTAATTAAAGATCTCTTAAAACTATCATATACCTACACTAACAATCTTTAATGTCTTAAATTGATCCTATCATCATTTTTCAAAATTAAATTTTGCCACGCCTTTCCCTAAAATTTTCTAAATGATTTAAATCAATGGGATCCAATCTCAATTGGTTTGAAATTTTGATCGGGGAGAGATCGGGATTTAAATCTCAAATCGTTTTAAAGGGAATTATTGTTTCAAAGCACTCCTCCTTCGATGCCAAACGATTTCAAATACATAATGCACATGATTGAGGAGGAGTATTTAACCATAAACCGATATTTTTTAAATCGGCACATTTTCTCCCATATTTTAAAACCTTATTAAATCACTTGGGATCCAAAATCTCAAAGGGTTTGATATTTTTGATCGGGGGACAATTTGTGATTTAATAATGAAATTTGATAAATGATGATCGACTTGATTCAAAAGTGCATGTCTGCCCACATATGTGCTAAATGCTTTCAATCTCAAGCACATATGAGGGGAGCATTTCAAAAAAAATAAACTTTCAAGGTACAATGATTTCTATGTTTTAACATAAGTACCTTGATTGATTTTCTAAATGGTTTCTTAATGAATTTTGTGATCGTGGATCTACTTCAAATGAACTCTTTCCTCTATGTGATGTTGAGGGGGAGCATTTCTAAAATGATCAAAACAATTAAGGTACAAAATACTTTGATATTTTGTCATCAGTACCTTGATTGGTTTTTCCAAATGATTTTTTAATTGGTTTCATGGAAGAATGAACCGCACTAAAAGACCTACCCATTTTACTTTATGCATGGAGTTATAAGGATGGTGAGGTTAGGTATTCATTCCACGCATCCCGCCAGAATCGAGGGATCTACCCAGGGACAATCAACTAGATAGTGTAGAAGACATTAGATATGATGAAAAAAGGAGAAACGTGAGAAATGGGAAGAGTACGGATTGAGATAGAGCTAGAACTAGAATAAACCCAATAAGGTTCTAGTTATGAAGTTCTGTAAGCACCTAAGGGGTTGAAGAATGAAAAGAAATAATTGAAAAGGGTGAAAAGAAATAGCCCTCCAATAATTCAACCTTAGGGAAGAAACCGGTTTCAATACATATGCTACTGGTGTTTACTAAGGTAACACTGGTATTGAAGACAAGACGTCATGGACCCAAAGGACGACCGCACTAACTTCCCAAACCACTCAAGTTCCTCTTAAAAGGGCTTGTTTCATTCTCACGGGAACCTACATAATCTATCTACTTTCTCTTAGAGATTGTTGATATTGAAGAAGGAGACCCTCTCCCTAGTCTCGGATATAGGAAACCAAATGTGCACAATTGAGTCTAGAGCCAAGAGATCATCCACAAAATCTCATTAGGACACAAAATTAATGAATACTTCGCTTTCTTCCACAATGTGGAAAGTAAGAATATATTAAGAGTCCTACTAATTATCCTTGTGGTATTGCCGTGAAACATCCGGAAAGGATATATTAAATATTCAATATGAAGATGGAAAGCCTTCTAGAGCCAATCACAAGCTC